>VZSV01000105.1:1373266-1426187 GCA_013398735.1 Nothocercus julius
AAGGAAAGGAAAGGAAAGGAAAGGAAAGGAAAGGAAAGGAAAGGAAAGAAAAGAAAAGAAAAGAAAAGAAAAGAAAAGAAAAGAAAAGAAAAGAAAAGAAAAGAAAAGAAAAGAAAAGAAAAGAAAGAGAGAGAAATCCTGTGCTGTGTTTTAGTTCTCTTCACTTGAAAATGAATAAAAGTGGACCTTAAGTCATCAGCAGATGTAGTATGGTGACCATGAATACGAAAATTACCAGTAAAGAATAACATACTACCTAGCATTAGCCTACATTGAAAGGTAGTAAGTGCTAAACTATCCATAGTTACTTGTTATTTCTTTATAAACTTTTACCACTGCTTGAAAAGACAAGATTTCTTATAATCTTTGCCCATTACACACTAGCAAAAGTAGGGCTAGCTAAGTTAGGTTTCCAGTTATAGCTCTCAGATCCATTCCTCAGTCAAAAAATTATGTTTCATCAATTGCATATCTAGCTAATCATCAATTAAGAAAACATAAATTGTCCTACATAAATTAATCTGCTTTAATAACAAAAGATATAAAATAAGATTTCTTTAATTTCAGTCTCTCGTACACATAACCAAATAGATAACATTTTGAAGAGTACATTTCTTCTGTTTATTCTGACAGGACTAAACTCATCTTTGGATTTAAAAGAATAAAGAAATAAGGCTTTCTTGCAGCTCAGAAATTCTCTAATCTCTGTTTGAAATTATATAACCGCCTCAATGAAGTATCCTTTGGAAAATATATAACTAGAGATTTGAGTGTTTGCAGCTTTGGTGAACAGATCAGATGTGTCACTCTCCATATGTTTCTTAAATCTTCCTTCTTACAGAAAAGTTGCAGCATTAATAGTACTCATTTTACCATGAATTAAAATATAGCACCTCTCTAAAGAGCTTTGCAGTCTTCATACACTGAAAAAAAAAAAGAAAAAAAAAACCCACAGAATTCATTTGAACGGGGACAAGTCATGGGTGTCATTTATTATTGGCCATTGTTTTTTTTCCCTATATTTACCTGTGTGGTTTTAAATCATTGAGTGATGCTGGCATGACCAGACAAAACTAATGAAACAAACTTAACATTCACCTGACAAAAATACAGATAAAATTGCAGTTATGTACCCAGTGTTGTCTTGCGGAAGAAAAGACCCTGCTTATTCAGAAAAATCAGTTTACACTTTAAGCAGTAATAATCCAGCAAGAACTTCTGGCCCAAACATATTATTTTATATGCACTAGGCTTTATTGCAACTTTCTTTATTATTCATGCTCACTGCCTTGTTGGCTTAACGACTTGCTCAAAGTGAAGGAAAAGTGTCCAAGAACTGAATGCTGAATTTTCAGAAGAATATTTCAAAGGAATTGGAGCCAGAGCATGAACAAAGGCAGACAGGAGAACTCCAGGGAGAGAAGTCTGACCATCAGGAGTCTTATTTTAGCAGTGGGAGGAGAAAAGGAAAACTTGAAAACTCAGAAACAAAAATAATGACACATCCTCAGCTGAAATACTCTATGTTTCATAGTAGATCTGCTGTGCCATCTACCTGCAATTTTCATTCACCTATCACACATGCATGTTTGTATATGAGCAGAAACTGGTGAAACAGTGTTTCAGCCATATACAGAATCATTAGTGATTATTTCCTTCTCCATCATCTTGAGTTTACCTCTGCATTTCAAAGAACACCTGAGTATGACATGTCTTCACTGTTTCAAATATCAAAACTTTGTTATTCTCCTACTAACGAGACTGATTCCAAGCTTCTTAATGCTTTTTCCCACCCACAGAGTAGCAGTGGGTGAGTAAGATTTTACTGTTTTTTATTTTTATTTTTATTTGTGTGTGTGTGTGTGTGACACACTGCTGATAGTTGTTTTTTCTTTTATTGTGGTATTGCATATACTTAGTGATCCAACTAGGACAAGCTGTGAAGAATTTTAGAAATAATTATCTTACTGGAGGAGAGCATGAATTCCATGGCAAAACTTTTCCCTTTACTCACTTGTCTCTCTGAAAAAAAAATAATAAAATCTTTTAATCACCTAGGAAGAGCGAGCAAAAAGGAAAAGCTTTACTGAAAGCATATAGATAACTTCTATAATTCAACATGAATAAAGTTGGCAGAAATAGGCACTAGATATTTATACCCACAAATATTAATCTGAACAGAAAGTAGGTCATGGCTAACATAAGAGCGAATACTTCAGAAGAACTGTTATTAAGATTGTGTGGAAGTCTCAGCAAATAAAATATATCAATTTTAAAGCAGTCAAACAAATCCTCATAAAATTAAAGGGTTTCAATATGTTACTTGTACCTAATATTTTATTTAAAGCTTGGCTTTTTCAGGACCCATCATAATATAATTGCATATAGAAAAAAGACAGCATTCAGAATAATTGGAGCAAGGAAACTAATTGTTTGTTTGTTTGTTTCCCTGGATGTCAATAGATAACTGATAACCTAATTATTCAGAGTCTTGTCCTGGGAGTAAGAGGAGAGGTCTTGTTGTTGATATTTTTGTATTCTAAAACTCAGCTAAATCTTAGTTCTTGTACAAAGAATTACAAAATGATCACGAACACATATATTTTAAGGAATTTCATTTTTAAGGAGAAATTTGATCATTTAAAAAACAATAGTACTACTTCTAACACTAATAATCTATTTAAAGTAATAGTACTGCTTTGCTTGGTACAAACTAAGCAAAAAGTCAAAACCAGAAGTCTCACTGGACTTTACTTATAAATTTTAATTAATTTCATTCAACACTTGCAACATGATAAAGCAATAGATCAGGGAAATAATTACCTGTTACAACTACTGAAAACAAACTGAAGTTGAATGCTTTCCCCATATTCACAAAAAATTAAGAGTACCTGCACACTGTGTTGAAACTGTATTTTTACTCCTTGCTGCTTAAAGAACGTTTGCAGACTCTCTTCATTTCGCAGTTTTCACATAGAAATGTCAAATCTGCAAAGTTTTAACAGTCTTTACGAACTACACCCAGCATGTTTGTCATATCTTGTTTCAACCATGACTGGGATATAATTCACTATTATCTTGTTGACAAGGCTATGATTCGTTTCACACATTATTGTTCATTAAAATAATATGTACCTGTGCTCTAGTTTCTCCCTCTTCAAAGCTCCACTACCAACAAATTCATGGTCAATTAGCTTAACTGGGTGGATAACAGTTAAAAAACTATGTAGGTTTTTCACCCTTTCATGTTTAGTGATTATGCGAAATTAGAGCCTAATAAATCCTTTATGATACACTGAATTAGTTATTGTTCCTCATTTCTTTTATTTAGTGGAAAAAGGCTTGTTATTTTCTTTTAACTTGCCTATGAAAAAGGCCTCTGGAATAATTCACTTCTTTTTGTGGGCTGAGAAATGATAAAGACAGACAAAATTAAATCTCCTGATGATATGCTAATATTGTACATATTATTTTTTGAAATCTGCAGAAGCAAAGTTGGTTTACTCACCAACTCACCACAGCACTGGATTCATGCTTACAATATTGGGCCTTCCATCGATAGGTGCAGTACTTTCAGTAGTCAAAAGTGTAAATGGTATTAAGATTGGGAGAAACATCTGATTTCTTATTGCTTTCTGATATATTCTTCTAAAATAGTAACCAGAGGAATAATGCATCATATCAGTCATCTTCACTTGTGTCTTTTTTTGCATGTATCTTTCATATAGAAACATTACACTTGTACAAGTGAAATATTCCTCAGTGTGACCCGGTGGAGTTAACTTTAATTTGACTTATAATTCAGGACAAGCACACTTTTACAATTGGCAACACCTGGACATAGAAACAAGTACTGTACTCAGGGATAACTTTAATTCCTGAGACATCTGTTTGGTGACAAATGCATGAAAACTGGTCAGCTAAGAGATTCTTAAGTCACACAGAGGACAAAACAAGATGCAGAAAGCAAACAACCTGGCTAAGAAAACACCCTAAGTCAAAAGCATTCCTTTGAAAGCATTCCATCTTGAAGAAGCACACCATAAGGGTCTGTGAGGTTGCTTACATTGGCTAGGTCATCCTGCAAACATAGAATTTTCTGGGAAAAAAATTATGATAGACACTAGTTGAGGTTAGTCCAGAGGGCTCAGGCCTGACATTTTTATCCAAGTGAAATATGGTAAGTGACTCTTCTTTTCCTTTGAGCCCTTTTCTTCACCACACTGGTTTCTCTTCTAAAAGAAGACTTTTTTTTTTTTTTTTTTTTCAAGAGGCCTGGTTTGCAGAGAGTAAGGAAATTAGAGGCAATGTTAAGTTGGCTACACAGACAATACACACTTACACACATAGCAAAAATAACCATTATAATTTTGCTTGAATAACAAATGTGCCAAAGTAGTTTTGACAAAGTTCCAGAGAAGACACACACAGTCTTTTTCTGTAAGCTCTCTGCTAACAACAATTCCTGTTTGATTCTACCTTTGTTTTAGCAGAGCAGATTCCTGAAAGGATTTCATTGTTCACTGTAAAGCCCTCTAGCTATACACAGGAGTCATTACAATCCTCATTTGTCTGCAACCTTGTCCTTTAGTTTTTCAGTTAGTGCCTAAGCAGGACAGCACACAGAAGCAAAGCCTTTAAAAGACTGATTTTTTACTATATTCATTATTTAAGTTAAACAGAATCAGGGAAAAAAATGGGCAAACACACCATCACAGAAACTTTCATTAGAATTCAGTTCTAAATTAGTTCAAAATTAAATTGCTTGATATTGTATCACAAGGGAGTTTGGACAATTTGAATACTTACTTCCAAATCATCTTTCTTATAATGCATCCAATATCATAAGATAAGATCTTCTATAAGATCTTCTATATCATGTGATATGTCAAAGAAGATAACAAACTGCTACTTTAAAAAATTACTAACATGGCTAAATAGTCTTGACCCTAAGAGAGAACAGCACTGTCTCATGAACATTTTCCATGAATCATGACAGCCAGGATCCTACTTCCTGTTCGATGGTTGTTGAAATGAAAGATGTTTGGATATCTCGTTAGACCAGGCCAGACTATCAAAAAAAATTATTATCTGTGCTTGCAGTCCTTAAAAGACAATTGGGGGATGTCTGTATGGCCTCCTGAGACTGGGAGCTTTGGAAAATGTGACACAAATATTATTGAAAGCAAATACGAAATGGAATCACCTTTTTTTAATTCTTTCTACTGTTTTAGGTATATGGAGCCAGTGAGGAAGCCCAACAGTTGTAGGAGAGGAAGAAAATAATAAAATTTAAACCATGGATATCCAGAAATTGCTGTCTAACTGTGTCTTGATCTCTTAAATAAATAGCCAGATAGTTTTTCTTTTATTATCTCTAAAGAGGGAGTCAGCTCTTTTTCAACTAAATGCCTCTGCAATCATTGCCAATAATTAGAATGAATTAGTAATGCAGTCATTATTTTCATAGAACTCAGTTTTGCCCTGCACATCAACAAAGGCAAAAAGCTTAAAAGATAAAAGTTGAAAAGACTAAGAAAAAACAAAACTAAACAAACTAGATTACATCAAACTTACAACAACAGAGAATGAATAATATCCATAAAATATATCCTAAAACAAAAAAGCTCTCAAACCAAAAGTACTATAGAAAATGATCTTAGAATATCTTTCTGGGTTAGGAAATCAAGCTTCACAAATGTTTCAGTGATTCCTCAAGGGAGATAATTCATACTTCTGTGATCTTCAGGGCACAGCACAAACAATGGATTCACATTAAAAAACAACAAACGGACTGTATTATCAGTGCCAAAAAGCAGAAAACAGGTGTTTATATGTCTAGACCAAAGAGATCTTTAATCTTGGTTAAGGCATCCAGCAACATAAAAACGAGCTTAAAGCTGAAATTTAAACCTACCAGACTTGATTCATATTTGCCAGTTTCTGNAAAAAAAAAAAAAAAAAAAAAAAAAAAAGTTGAATTCTCCCATGCCCACAGATGCTTTTGGATCCATGTACCCTGGCAGGTATGACTATCATCACTTTAGGCGTTGCCCTCGACAGAGTTTATGCTAAGAGAATCCAGCTTTGGTGTCAGGCAAGATCTCATAGGGGTAAGGTTTTCTGTCAGCTCAACAGTATCTCCTGCATTGCCTACACATTACAGGGAAGTGGGGGTCTCCTGAAGGATTCAGTGTGGAGGTCTAACAGCTGCAGTTTTTTTGTAATCCTCAGTGTCACTTCTCAAACCATTGGCATAGTTTCTGCTCATCTACTGTATTTGAGTGGGTACTGAGCCCTGCTGTTTTTTCACAGACTCTGCTATAAAAACTGATGGATATCACTCTTTCTTATGTCTCCCCATGATGAGATTCTCCTATGCTGTTTGAGGAGGAACAGTAACTGGCATAGTTGAATGGATGGAAAAGGCTAAATAGCTAAAAAGTGAGACTACTGCCTCTCTGAAGACATGGGGCCAGGGATTCTAAACATGAACATTATAATAAAAGTAATAGCATTTCTACAATTACAGAAAGTAAGTTTTTGGCTCAAGACTTCATAAGGACTATTATGAATAAATTACGGCAGAGTACTAGCACTCTCACAGTCTGGCAATGTGTCTCTGTGTCCTACAATAAGTGTAGGGGGAAGAAGATGATGTAGGTCAGTAACTAATGTTCAAATGTCATTACTTTTTGTGCTTATGTCTTTTGCTTAGTTTCTATGAATGTGAGATACTAACAAGTGTTTATAGTCTTATCAAGGCAAGTATAACTCTCTCCTGAGATGCCTCATCAATGAAATATTTTAACTGCAGGGAGAGCACCTGACCTACAGAAAGAACCGGGCGGTGTTGAGCACAGTTAAAGTGGAGCCACTCAGCCAGCCCCCAAGGACAAGAAAAAGAATCCCACTCTACATTTTTCTTTGGTATTACTGTTAAATGAACCAGAATTTTGTAGACTAAAAAGCAAATCAGAGCCACTGAGAAATCTTTTTCTTGCTTTTGTCATGCACTTGTATGATGAGTACTTGATAGGTCTGTCCTAAATACATTTTTTTTTCATGTTCCCTTATAAAGGTATCCAATATATTTTGATGAATTAACGTTTTTTTCATAAGAGAAATGGAACAAGCCCCCGCTCCTCTCCCTCCCCAAAAGTCTAGCTGTATGCAATAGATGTAAATCTCAAGAATATAAATAAGATTCTATAGCCAGAGTAAGCAGCCAGTGTCACAGGACATGTTCCCTCATGAATATGTTTATGAGATGT
The DNA here is from genome assembly GCA_013398735.1 of Nothocercus julius. Taxonomy (NCBI): domain Eukaryota; kingdom Metazoa; phylum Chordata; class Aves; order Tinamiformes; family Tinamidae; genus Nothocercus; species Nothocercus julius. Next base: position 1,380,541 of record VZSV01000105.1, read on the forward strand.
TTAGCTTGATGTCAGGGACACTTTTAGGGATTCAAAAGTAGTGTTAGGACACTACTGACAATACATTTTACTGCTTTCTGTACCTCTGTTTACAAGCCACTTAATCAACTGTTTGCTCTGACATGATAAAGCAGACTCACCTCTCACCTTTTGGTTCAAAAGTTGTCTAAATAGTAAGCCTAGTCCCTGAATGATTTGAGAAAGACTGGGTATACTATTCCTACAAGAAAAATAAATGATGATTCTCAAAAAGCCTATTACTAAAAATAGGATCCAAGATTCAGAGCTGGAGTACATACTTCCCACCAAGCTGCAGCAACTGGTTAAAAGCCAGAGACCATTGGAAAAAAATCTCCTTTGGCAGACACAAGCACTTTGGCAAGCATTAAAAGAAGTATGAAGACAGTTTCTTACTTAGAATATTCATGCTAATCACAGTAACCTACTTCGAAATGTTGAGAAAATTTCATTTCCTCACTCTTTGGAAGAGAAAAAGAACAAGAGTCAAACAATATACAAATACTTAAAAATATCAGTGTAAAGAGGAAGAGAATAGTATTTTCTCCAAGGCCACAGGAGACGGGACAAAAAGTGTAATTGTAACAGTAGTAAGAAAGATTTCAATTAAATATTATTTTGAAAGGAATATTTCAAAACTGATGACACCAAGAGCATGCAGGGAGAGGAAAAGGTTTGCTTTTCATTGGTCAGGGCCTGCAAAAATTAGACAAACATCAATCAAAAATGACAGAGCTACTGTTCATCCTGCCATGATAAATATTGCATGCTCATAATGTATTGTTAGTTCATGCAATAGCATTTTAATATTTATTCATATTGCAAGCTGCTGTATATTTTTTTCTTTCACAGTATTTTAAACAACAAAGTTCATGAAATAATGACAATATCTTCATATTAGAATGTAATTTGAGGATGACAACTAAATCATCACTTTATGATAACCACTGTAGAAATTAATAGCAGACATAGATACTTGAGCAGTGTTCTAGCTCTGAAGAGCTTGCTATCTAATAATGATCTTCAAGCAAGTTCATAATTAAAATATAATTAAATAGAAAACAAATATTTAAATTAAAGCTCTGCTGTGTTTTTTTTTCATGGAACTGTAATTGATTTGCATCATGTTGCTAATCTAATTTAGAAAAATAGTTTTTCTTGTGATAAAGTTTTCAGCTCTAATCATGTAAACTTTTATATACTTTTTAAACAATAGTAGATATTTCACTACAAAGATCATTTACCATTATCCTTAGCATATTGAGGATTCATGAATGTCAATTTTAAGATGTATGGATTCATTCTTCCAGTGTTTATGTGCTTAATATTACCACCACTGTTATCAATGGAGAAGTAACATTAATCAAAAATCTTAAATTAGAAGAATCTTCTGAAAAACCAACAGTGCAAATAATTGAGCCTTTCAAGGAAAGTAAGGAAATCCATCTTCTGCAAGTATTGTATTTATAGAAATGTGCATTTTAAAATTATTTGTTCAGTCTTTTTGCCATACACAAGGAGTTTTGTTTTGTTCTTTGAAATTGTTGACTACTTGAAGATCTTAACTTTGCAAAAGTCTACTGTATGCTGTTTCTAAACAGTTATCAAATTACGTTTATAGCATAATGCCTGGAATTACCTATGTTTTTCATAGTGCGAGAAAAACTTATAGAGGAAGAAAATGTTGAGCAGAATTGCTGTATGACACAGCAGTTAAACTACCCTTGTTCTTTTCTCCATTTTTTCACATGGTTTATATCAGCAATTCTAAAATTTTTAGTGGTTTCCTGATCTTTAGGAAAAAGAACATAAACCCAGATCATCTTGTATCCCCATTTTGGTCATTGTGAGTGATACATAACTTTCAAACGAACAGAAGTGCTTCGTGACTGTACATACACTGAATTAATTTTAATTAACTGACTCAATTCTTTTGTGCCTAGGAATCCACGTGAGTTCTTTAGCAGAAAAGCAGCTATATTAGAACAAATTTGTCAGTGAGAGCGAGCAGAGGGAATGTCTTCCTGATTATCAGGCTGCAAGAACTCAGTTCCAGCCATGACTACCCACAGGTGTACAGCAGGAAGGTAATGAGGCAGACCTAAGAAACCAACTCTCAGTCAAGCTCATGAGGAGAGGTGGATGGATACATAAAAGATTATTTAGGAGTATGTATATTTTGGATTTTAATAGAATACTCTGCATCATTTCTGTCATTTTTTATTCATATGCAGACTCAGTTCTTACAAACAATCTTTCAAAATATTTAAATTTGTCTATTTTAGAGAAGTCTTATAAATCCTATATATAAAGATCTGATATGACATCAGCTCTTCTAATAACTAATGAATAACTACCAATCATGCCTTGAACTTATCTAAGAAGAGTTCATGGAGCTGTTCCAGAATATGTAATCTTCTCAACTAAATTGCATAGTCAATAGAAGACCTAAGGACCATCCATCACAAAGGCTAGTTTTATCCAATCTACACGTGCAAGTCGGAAAAGCAAATAAAAAATACAGCAGTACTAGGTGTTCTGCCTCAGTGAGGGTCAGAATTTTGACTAGAACATTTTCACTTGCACCTTAGGTTTTCATTCAGTGACATCATATGATTTGTTTTGTTTTATTTTCCCTGAGGAATATTTTCCCAGATGATCCTATGGGCAACATTTTTTTTTTTTTTTTTTAATGCAAGCCCATTGAAACAGGGAAGGTCTATCCTGAAGAGTTTTGAACTTCCTCATCTTGTATCCCAGTGTTTTTTTTCTCTTATCTCCGCTCTGTGGGAATCCCAGAGCAAAAAGTCTTCCATTGGGAACAGAAGATGCCGAGACTACTTCTAAGGATTTCATATGTCATTTGAAAGTGTTTGTGGTGTGTGTTTGGCTGTAAGAAAGAGAGAAGATTGTACTTTCCGAAATGGGTAATCCCTAGGACAGTAACGACTCAAGTCATGTGTTTATCAAAGGATTTAAGTCCATTTTGGATGTGGTTTACCAACCAAAAAGTAAAAACAAGGGGGATTTTTAAATAAAAGTTACTTTTTTCCAAATTTATTTTCCATTAAATATGTTCAGAAACATTAGTACTAGTGAGTCAGACTATTACAGAAGGCTTTTTTTTTCCTAGTCTTAATTTACATAATTTTGATTTTCAGCCACTGAACTTCTTTGGTCTGATTATTCAAGCATCCTGTTTTCTTAGAAAGCTTTTCATTTACTGGTAACCCTAATAAATTACCTTATACATCCTTTTTTGGATAAACTAAAAGAGCAGTAAACATTAAAAACACATGCAGTTTGAACAGATGACTTACAGGAGATGTTACCCTACCTTGACTTCTCCCATTATCTCTACTCTGTAATGTAAATTTTCCTAATCAGATGAAGTGGTCCAAAAGAATTGGTCAGTCTCATTTAGACATTACTTAAATGCATGCAGCTCTGAATAGTTTAATATATCTGATGCATTTCATCATTTCATCTAACATGCAGTATAATTTAAGCTTTTTGCTTAATATCTGGAAGTCCTATTGCCTTCAGAAGACTTTGAAATTAAACCAACTTAAAAATAGTATTATCTAAATTATTGGCTTGAAATGGTACCTGGCAATCATCTTACAATTTAGTGGTGACATAGGCTGCCACAGAAAGTCAAAGTAAGATCAGCTATACAATTTGTGCAATACAAGTAGAGGCTTTTGGACTTTGGGATTGGGATTCTAGGATGTGCTCTATGCTGTTCACAGTAGTTTTGATATCCAAACTCCTGTGTGACAACTTCTTACAGAACAGTCTTGGCTTATTTCATGTTTCCCCTGACTCTGATTCAAGAGTTCCCCAGAAGGAAGATGCAATGTTATTAGGTAATATTAAATAATAAAAATTGCTGAACTGAGGTAGGGAGATGCATGCCATCCTTAAGAAGCAAACAATGGCTTGCCTTTTCCTTACTTTGCATAATCAGTTTTCCTGGTTTTACAGCATCTGCAAATTTTTTGAGGAAAAAGCAGGGTTTGTGATCTACCCAGAGTCACTCCAGAAACCCCTGTCCTGAGGAACACAAGAGCACTGGCAATTAATCATGTGTCTGAAACATGTCTGAGTAATGCAGTAGCAGATTATGTTACAAGTGCTGGGAATAGATACAGGTGGAACTGTTAAAAAGCGTGCACGTACTACAGCTAATGGTCTTTACATGAAACATTCTTAGAGTAGATCACGCAGGTGCTGAGTGCAGGAAATGAATGTATTTATATTTCAACTTACTGGAAAAAAAGTAAAATCCATCTGTTTAAATTAGGACTCTTAAAGTAGTTTTGCACTTCATGCAATATTTTTTAATTTTTTTTTGGAGGGGAAAGGGGAGGAAGACTTTATTCCTTTCTTGATTATATTTTGTTACAGGGACAGATATAGAAAAAGACAAATATTATTCATTTCCATATGATTAGTAACAGTGATTAACTGAAAAGAAAGTCACAATGCTTACCAGTTCCTAACCAGAAGCTAGCTGGTCTGTACTGGATTTTTTGAAAAGCTTTGTCAAGAAGCACTGCATCATGAATTATTCATTCTATCAGCTCTATTAATTCTGTTACAATGCTAACATATCTCTAGGGACTGAGACTCAATCCTCCTTATGTCTACTAGCATCTCAAGAAAATCTAAAGGAGAGACTGAAAATGGCCCTACCATTCATCACATTTTTTTTGGCATATTCAGAAGGCACATTAGTTATACATGAAGATTATAAATGCATTTATTTATCACGGGCAAGGATAAAATGATTAATATGACTTCTGGAAACCGAAAAGAGCCTACAAAGGAAACAACTAATCTAGATTGTAAAATCACAATCAACTTTCCAGTAATGCAGTAAAATGATAGAATAATGTGCAGTTTTATTGCATAAATGTAGAGTTGGATTTTTTTATGTATCACAGAGGCATTTCTGAATGAAAAGGTGATTATCAATTAGGGCAATATAGAAAATAAGAAAGATCAAGAAATATAGATTTTGCTAGGACTTATATTATTAATGAAATTTGACTTTTAAAAAATCAACAGGAATATTTCTAGACTATGCTTCTATACATCTTTTTTATGTGTAAAAAGAAAGAATACTTCAACAGCAGTTGCAGTTTACAAGGCAGGAAGACAAATATCTGAAAAACAGACAATGATAACATAAAAAATAAGGGTGAATCATTATTTATACAAATAGTTCTAAGGGAAGCAACTCTTTATTGAGATGGCTATGGAGATCAGACAACGTAGAATCACAGAAAATGGCATAGATGAGCCTGGAGAAGAGAAGGATCAGGTAAGGTATGGATATTTTCAGGATTTGAATTAGCAAATTCTCTACTCAGTTGCCTTTCTGTTGAGCCATTACTAATGGAGAAGTAGGCCAAAGAAGTGAAGTTTTGAATACAAGAAACTTCTTTGAAGGTAGCCGCAGGCAAAGACCATTTCTGAAAGAGGGAAGAGAAATGGATAATGTGAGGCTGTTGAGGAATTATCGTCTCAGGAATACTATTGTTCTTGCAGCAGAGAATTGAACAATGAGGGAAAAGGGATGACACAATGTGAGCTACACAGCATGTAGTCTGCTGCAGATTTCATGCTCAGGTCACCTGGGACATCTTAATTTCCTTTTGAATGGAGCATCATGGGTGAACGGTGCAGTTCATCCCACAAGTGCCTATTTCACACCACTTTTGTGCATTCTGGGCACATGTACTAGACTAATACAAAACAGATCACCGACAATTTAGGTAAAAATTATGGCTTAAATTTGTGTGTCTTTACCTAAAATCATTCCACTTTCATGAGACAAGCACAGCTATAGAGATGTCAGGAAAAAGCAGGTTTACTAAAGTTTTTTTTTTAACTTTCATAAATAAAATTATAGTATATATATGCATATAATGCATTATTATACTATGTAATATTATATAGCATTATTATGTATTATTATATAATATTATATATTTATATTTACTATATGTAAAACTGTCTTATAAAAGATTCTTTTATTAGAAACTGAATGTGTTAATAACTTCAGGATTACAAACAAATGTGTCTATAGAATACTGGAAATTATTTCTTCTGTATGTCCATATGCACATATATATTAAAAAAAATCATAAACAAATTAATGATAGATTGTTTTCTGATTAGGTACTCCTCTATTCACCATATCTATTCACTGTATTTCTATTTTTACAGAATCCAATAGTTATGTACATACATTTAGGAATATAAATTAAACAATCTGACAATATGTCTCATAAAAAAGAGCTCACAGATCTTTTTTTTGAACACAAAAATTCAAACTGAGTTTCATTTTAATAACATGAAATTCATCTGTGAATGTAGAGCAGTTCACAGATACGATTAAAATATAACAAAATGCAGCACAGTCTACATCAAAATGTAGACAGACAAAAATGAGACCTTTATTTCTCAACTGTCTCCTAATGTTTATGCAGATGTATTACCTCAAATATCATCTCTCCATTCAATCGGGATGGAAATAAATTATTCTTCATTCTAAAATTGGATTAGTAGCTTTTAAATGCATATGGACTCAAATAAGTACAAGCGCATTTACCTAGTGCTTTTTATGGCCTCAGATCTTACATAAATTTTGCCTCTCTCAGTGTGCCCTTTAGAAGTACTCTTGATGCTATTAGAAAGGCTGTTTTTCCATCATGGAGATAGTAGGAGGGAATCTTTCACGTAGGAGGCAAGCAAAGCACAAGGGATAGAAGACAAAGGCAAAAGCGGTTCAAATCACCTCCTGGTTTAGGAACTGGGCAGATTTTCACCATATCTGTGGCATTGCTATTATTGCTCTTGATAATGTACTATGTAGCCATCACACCACTACATGCCCTGTCCCCGCTTGTGCCATGAGCCGTGTAGAAAAGAAAATTCACTCTTCTCCTCCAGGAACTGTATGGGTGATACAATGTCCTGTGAGGTAGAGGGACAGGAAGCACAAATGCAGCCAGAAGACTTCTGAGAGAACAAAAAGACGTCCTGGGACTGCAAAATGGGGCCATGTTTTGTACAATAACTTTGTCAAGAGGGATAGGTGAATGAACCATCCTTTTGCTCATCCCACAGGACTTGGCAGGTTGAGGGAAATAGTCTGAGTTTCAAGACTGGTGCTCTACCAAACATGCCCCAGAAGAGATATTCAAATGCTGAAATATACTTGTCAAAATTCAGTAATTCAGGAGAATTATAATTTTAAGAAGCAAAATTTGGAGCTCAGCTAGATTCTGCCTAAATTCTACCCAGGGCAATGGAAGACGATGACAGCCAAGGAAAAGGTAATTTAAGAGGAGCAGGCTTCCCTCACTTGTATCAGAGAAGGGTTCTGCAGTTTTTCCATTTGTTGTACTTTAATTTACCCAATAAAGACTTGATTCCTTGAAGAGTAAATACCTTGTCCACTCAGGCAGCATTCTTGAGTGGAAATCAAGTGAGTGTCAGCCACAGATACCTTCTGCAGACTTAGCACAATTCACCGTAGAGATGTGCACCAGATTAAGTCAATATTGTGGAGTCTTTCTCCCAGTAAAGCTGCACTCCTGGTGATTCTCCTCCTTCTCTTATCTCTGAAACGGTGGCAATAACGTAAGGAGGAGAGGGAATAATGAAACAAAGATCTCTGAGGGCTATGGTTGTAAAGTGGAGAACACTACCTCCACAGAAAAAAAAAAAAAAAATCTCTTGGCTCTTAGATCTTCCTGTATTTCTATCCTCGGTTAGATGAGCTGTAGTATTCAAAAATATGGCAGTACATACACTTAATCCTTGAAATTGCTGAGAATTGTAAGTGTAAAGAACACTGAGCCATACGCATAAAATCCAAGTAAAAGGAAGTGTTTCCTAGATTGATTACTTGTCTGGATATAATTCTTTCAGTATAGTTCATCAACTTGAACTATATCTGCTTGTTTACGTTATGAAGGTCAAATGCAAAAATGGATGTGAACTCTATACACATATATTTCTATTTACCAATTGCAAAAATAAACACTTCACTAACTTGATAGTGCGTGGAAAAGACAGTCTGGAAAAGACACAAATAATTACTGACACATCATAAAAGAGAGACCCGGAAGAAGGTCAAGAAATCACAAAGTGAGAAAGAGACTCTCAAATACATAAGAGCTCTCTAGGTTATCATGGCCTCATTGTTTTATTAGTGTTTCTAAGAGGAGAAGTAACATGAAGATAAAACGAGGCATAGAGTACATTTTCCTTTCATCGCCTGAGAATTTATTTCAAAGGTTTAAATTCAGGGAGGTTGGGAAATTTGTATATTCTTCAGACATTAGACAATTCAACATAAAAAAACTACATGTGGTCGGTCAGAGATCAGACTTTTTAGGGGAGCCCTGAGGGATGATCCTCATGATTTCTTCTAATGACAATTTTAGTAGAATAGTTGATAGACCATTTATATTTAATGGTACTGCTGTATTCTGAAATTATGCTCAGCAGGTTGGGTGATCCTGCAGACGTTTCAAACACAATATTGCAAATCGTGCAATAAGGCATGTTACTTTAATCCCTGCATAAGAGACAGACAGTCTTTTCAGATAAATTAAAAGGCATTTCACACTTTCTCCCAGCTAAAAAGTGCAAGGCATGCCTAGGAATATTTTGTAGATTTTAAAAAATGTGGCTTAGAAGCCATCAGCCGATATAATAGACATAATTCAAGTTCTAGCATGGTCCAAAATAACTGAGGAAAAGGCTCATTCAGTAAATTAAGTCCTTTATCTCATTGATGCTTTTATACACCCTTATCTGGATAATCTGCTTGTTTACAATGGCATTATTCATACATTTAGGAAGTACTGGAATAAAGGCTTCAGCGTTGTCTTTAGTAGTGATTATTGATTATGCTAGAATTTGTTCATAGCATAACAGCATTTGTTGTTCATAGCATTCTTAGTGATATGTTTTCTGAAATGTAGGAAAATGAAAACTACTGAGATTAATAATGAAAACTGTGCTACCTTTCTATAACTGATGCACCAGATGCAACTTATTTACCAGAGTACTCTGTATGTGAAAGACACAAAATCCCTGGAAACAAGTATGTAAAGCATACAATGTAAGAGTAGGCAGGTTTTTATAATTTTTTCATCAGAAAGCACTGAGTTTGTTGTTTCTTTTTGTAGGCTCTTGGATGCAGTGTCAGCACAAGGGCAGTCCGCTGAAGGGAAGCAGCCTTACAGATAACTCTGGCCAGGAGCTTTCTGTCAAAATTAATTCTTTGAAGGCGTCTTAAGCATGTTGAACTTTCTCCAAGTAATAGATACTGTGCTGATTATCTGACAGGCAGCTGAAGATTTCTGGCTTCCAGTGGTCAAAGCTGAGACAATCAATTTCACAGGTATCTTGGAAGACATATCTTTTAATAGACCAGGTTTGCTGATATGATCATTTATATTGGTGATACATTTTCATACATCAGCTACATTTCCATAAATAAACATATAACCAGGATTTCTACAGCTCACAGGCAGGTGTATCAGAAAATGGTAGACAGAAAACACTTAGAAATGTCTTTTTTTAGGGAATCACTACCAGAGATTGATTGGGATTTTGATTTGTTTTCTTATTTTGTTTATAAATAAATACTTGTAGTTGAGGAGGCTTATTGTCTGATTTTAGCAACAATCAAGTCTGCATCTCAGAGACTCATTTAGACTCCTTTTATAAGCAGTGGGAGAAAAACAGTCATTTCTATCCTTGCACTAATTCACCCTAAAGCAGACATTGTAGCACAAGTTAGGTGAACTGGGCACAAAACATGTCTAACTCTCTCCATTGACCATACAGAGATATGGGTACCAAATCATTCATCAGTGTGAACATTTAAAGAAAGATGAGATAAAACTTCAGGTGATGCAGCCCTTTTTCAAAGAAAAATAAATATTTTAATAATGAGAAATTCAATGGTTTTTATTTGCATAGGCCTGTTTTTCTATGGGAAAATTCATGAACTATATGAGTTATGTGTGTGCAACTGTTTTTTTTTAGTTTTTTTTTTTTTTTTTTTTTTTTTTTTTTTTTTTTTTTTCTATAACTTAACTTGATGAAAGCCACTTATCTTTGAAATGGAAAGGTTTATTATTCAAATTTACACATTTCTGTCCATGCCGGAATTCTGTAAGTGGAAGGTTTGGTTTGGTGAATGTCTCTGTAAGAGATTTCACAAGGATAAGACAGAGAGAAATATATACATTTCTTCATACAGAACACAGAGCCTGATTGCATGCATTCACAACATGGCTCATTTTTATGAGAAGGACAATGAAAAACAACCAAGGCCATTCAAGACTCATCAGGGTCTACTCACATATGATTTTTTTTCACTTGATTTTGTCAGTTCTGGTTCCCTCAGAGTTGCCACAAATGTTCTGGGGAGTTCCAGTAGTGTCAGACCTCCTCCCATCCATCCTATATAGTCTTCCATCTCACAGCTAATCAGTGGCAGAGCAAGTCATAACTGCAGCTGAAAAGAGCAGAGAAGAACTGCTGGCTAGAAGCAGATAGCTGGCTGCAGGAATACGGAAGAAGAATTGCCCTGACCTAGTACAAGCATGTGAACTGACTGGACTTAAGCAAAAGCACAGGGCAAAGTGAAAAAAAAAAAAAAAAGGAGGATGATAAATAAAAGAAAACAGTGATGGGGGGAGAAAATTCAGAGGAAAAACAATCAAACAGGAATCAGTTAAACAGCATTCAAAGTCAAGATGGAAAATTAAAAATGAAGCAGGATATATAAAGGTATGATAGTAACATAAAAGTACATATGGAAAGAACAAACTTAATCATAGTCAGCAGTTGTTAGGGAAATTAGAAGAGGAGAAAATGGCAGTATGACCCTTTTTCTAGCTGAAACTATTATCATTGTAGTAATTTGTCTGCCAAGATAATGTCAAAAACCTTACATATAGTCTTTCCTCTATCAATTTCCTCAAAAAAGAGATTGTGCTTTTGGAAATGTCTTAGCAGGTAACTCTAGTATTTTGCTGACACCAAGATGTCATTCTCAGAAATAACACCTTTTTTTTTTTACATGCTACTTCCAGAGGTGGGTACTGACAGGCACTCCTCCAGATTTTAAGACTTAAAACAAGCAGGTAATAGACTGCTTAGCACACAGACAGCAGCTTTAAATCACCTTCATACTACAATGACTTAGAGCTTTTTTGACCAAATAACAAGTTACAAATAACTTTTATACACATACAACTTTAATTCAGAGTTCAAGAACTACAAGAAAAGAGTTTGTGATCTCGATCCAATTGCCAGAAGCCAAATGTCCACACTGATAAAACCAGGACTTCAAATGAGCCTAATTAGCCTGTCAGTAGAAATGGCTGCAAAGCTGTCTGTTAGTGAATGGGCAGAAAGATAGTTCTATTCTGTTTCCCTTCAGAAATACACACCTAAACCAGCCACAATACTGGGATGAGAAATGTGCACTGATATTCCTTATGCCGAACAGAGTTTTCAGACTGAACAGAAGAATGAAGTCTTCAGGGATATATAATCCATTTTTTTTTTTTTTCTGGGAAAATGGATCTTTATAAGCAATTAAGTATATCTCTTACTGAGTCCAGTTTTAAGTGGAGTTACTGTGACAATAAGCAGAGCAGTATGTTATGGTTTCTAAATTCCCACACCACTTTCAGAAGGAAAGGCCTTCTTCTTAATTTGTGTATTTTCATTTTGCTTTTCTCAACACAAATTTAATTATCTGCTATCTTTCCACATTTTATTCCACTTATCTGTAGACTATCCAAACACAAATGCACTAAATGATGGCACTTAATGTAACCTTTGACTATATTGCTTATGAAATCATAAATATTTCCTGGACCAAATCAGAAATAGCAAGAGCCTTTTCAAGCACACTTGACAAAAATGCATATAATTGCACTATTCAAAAAATACATTAGAATGTATTAGAATGTAATGACTTTTCCATAAATGTACTTATTATAGGAAACTTCACAGTATCTTCTGCAAAAGGGCATTAGGAGGAATGATAAGATATCAAGTCCTCACAGTTCTGTGGACTGCAGGCCTATGTGAGTAGGCAAACAAAGACCATCTCTACTTCACCAAGCAGTGCAACACAATAAGAATGATTCTGTACAAAACTGCAGAGTTGTTGGATAGAAGCCTAATACGCCCTTATGCATATTGCTCTCCTTCTTAAGAAGAGCAATTTGCAGACTTTCATGGCTTATTCAATCACTGGGACTGAGCTAAGCACTTACACAGGACAAAAGCAGACTCTTGGGGATCCAGCTGCTCTGCAGAAGGTATTCCTGTAGAAGGTATCTGCACATGGTCCCCATGGGAATTTTTATTAAAGCCATAGGGAATCTGCTAGTCACAGCAGACAGCTGTCACACAATATACATCCCCCCTTTGCAGATATTGCCGTTGTTCCATCTGAAGCTCCATTCTCTCATCCATCCTGCAAGAATATTTATGAAATGCAGCATTTACCCTGATTTGTATCACAGGTAGAGCTACTACAGGCAGAGGGCAGCTGTAGCAGGGAGAATGTTGGGGAGAAGTCCACAGATGAAAATGTTCCCTTGCGGAGGTGATTTCCCTTGGACAAAGATTCTGGATGGCTTGGGAGGCCTTGCTCTCCTCTGGTCTCTTCTGAAGCACTGTTGTCAAGGCAGGAAATGGACTCAGACTTCCTAAGAAGGAAGAACTGGTTGGGGATGCAGTAATATCAAGAGCCTTGACTGTAGTGACCATGGGTATAGAATCAGTATCATTATAACACCAATCCTGACTGTAATTTCTCACCTTTCTGAGAGAAGGATTCATAGGCTTGAGGACGAACAGTCCCAAGAAAGACAGAAAGAGATTGTCTCTTTCCTTTTCATCTACTAACTGTATCTTTTTTTGGCATGATAAACTTCTGCTAGGAGGAAATAAAAGTGATGCAGAGACAAGAGCTGCTAATTCTGCTCAGTGAAATTCTACCTTTCAGCATTTTTTCAGAATCTTGATGCAGATGTTCTGTTACACCCAAAATCTCATTATGGGCAAAAGGAAACACCCCATATACATAGATCTGAGAGTATATGATTAACCCAATCAATGTTTTAATGCTCTAATAGTCCAAATTAAAATGAAAAAGCCTCATTAATAAAATATTAAAATTGTTATCCAAAAAGAGTTTTTGACTGTCTATTCCTTTTCTCTGGTGTTATCCTACAGGTCCAGCTGGGTCACAAGGTTGACAGCCTTCTTCAAGAAGGCTAGAGGGTGTTTGCAATGAGTTTTTAGTATCCTGAGGTTTTCACTAGGAGGAGTATGATGTTGATGGTGAGATTTCTTCCTTCTCTGGCTTGGGGACTTTGTAGGAATCTTTTAAAAATGCTTTCCTACCCAACCTGGCTGCTCCCTTCCCCTTGCTGCCAGCAAAGGGATGAAGCTGCCTGTCAGTCACGGTCCCAGGGGCTGTTTGCAGGGGCTGCCTGGGGCTGTCAGACCCCGAGCTCAGACAGCCTGGACAATGGGCAACTTGGCCACCAGCCACCTGGTCAGCCCAGCCCAGCTCGGGACAGGGCAAGCCCAGCCACCACCGGAGATCCCATGCCAGCAGAGCATCCCAGAGCCTACTTCTGTCTGTTAGCAAAGGAAAAAATCATATTGGGCTAAAGCTCATCTGGGCTCTGTGCAGGAATTAGTCTACATAACGTGCCCAGATGTGTATACAGTAAACAAGGATAGTCAAAACATGCTTAAAATTTGTGTACCAAAATGAATATTTTGTTTCTCTTCAGGTGTGATTTCTTGAACTATTTTGTTATTTCAGTGGCATGAAAGGCAGGCTTTGGTCCCATCCAGGTGAAAGACACAAGAGAACAAATATACTATCAGGTAAGGATGCTAATGATTATCCCTTTTAATTATGTGGAAACTGAAAGCATTTATATTATTCATAGTATCATGGGAAAGAATGACATTTTTTAGTTGTTTATGATTCAGATTTCAGACCCTTTCTTCAGAGGCAAGAATGAACAAGGGGCAGAATATTGCTGAGAGTTTTCCAGACATTTATATACGTGAAAAGGAGTCACAAATGTGCTTGCCTGAAAATTTTTCAAAGCCATATGTACTGAGGAGGTGTAGAGGTGACAATATTTCTCTCCATAGACCACAGATCTTTCTTATTGAACAGTGATTGCAGTGCTGACCTGCCAGAACTCTTTCTCCCATCAGAGGCTATTAAGACCACATGATACATTGGTCACGAACTTTAATAGAGCAGGGCTAGGTATCATGCCCATTCTGATAAATTAAGTGTAGACTGTTTCTTCAGTGGTTGATTGAACATAGAATCAAAGAGAGATGAAAGCTGGGGTTTTATCCTGTGAGGCACCTTGCTCCTTCATTTCTTTTTTACTTTCATCACATTCTGTTCATCAGTTGCTTTTTTTTTTTTTTTTTTTTCAACATTCAGACATGGATGAACATTTTCAGCTATGTTATATTAATTAAATTTCAACTTCTGAAGTATTAACTAACCAAGCATCTTTTGTGAGTCACTGATTCTAACTAAAAGCTAACTTGATTTTTAGCGTTATATTTTTATCTAATTACATTTCTTTGACAATGAATTGTAAGCAAATTTTCAGAGTAAAACATACAAAAATGTCACTTAGAATTAACTCTATATTCTCTAAATATTATATTTAGATATAATATTTCTCCAAAGGCAGGCAAACAAAGTTTTTCCTTCTGCAGTTATGATTTATGAACACCTTTATTAATGGATAAACTCTCACAAGACAGAGAGAGACTTAAAAAAACTTAATTTTAAAGAAAATTGTCCTTGATGTGTATGGTGATGACACACCAGGATAAAAGGTTTTCAGTAGAACAATTACACTATGTCAAGTAAAGTTGATTAGCATATATGTATTTACAAACAGTTTGAATTAGCATGTATAAATAAAATTCAGACATATTTTTAAATTAAGAAAAATCAAAGACATTTTATTAATTGACTAAGTAATGTACCTTTTTGGAGAGCTTTTAAAATGTCTGACTTCAACATATAGACCTCAATGAGCTCTTGTAAACAGCACAGCTAACCTTGTGGTTCTCTCCAAGCAGGTTAAATTGTGTGATCGTTCACTGCAACCAAATCCTGAGTCTGCATCTAGAAAAAAATGTTCTTATTTTATTTCTTATTAAGATAGAGAAGAATTTCTCAGCTAGGCAGATTCTCAGCTTCCACATTTTCAGTCATACTTCAGAAATTATTTTTTCAAGCTTCCCCCTAGATTTCCTCAAGTCATGTCCACAGTGGCCCAGTCTTCCTCCCACTGTGTAAGTTTGAATGAGGGCCAAAGTAGCATTCACAGGCCACTGTTGCCACTAACCTCCTTTTAACAAGACTTCAAGCACTCTTTCACAAGTTCACAGTTTCAGAAGAGACATAGATTTTTCTGGTTTCTTGTACTACAATAGATTGAGCCAGGACAAAGAATCAGGGGTACGGCTTCCGTTTCAAACTTTACAAAAGTTTTCAGCCTAATTTGAGTAGGTCACTCCATCATTCTATTTCAGTCTATCTGAAAAGAGGGGGGAAAAAATGCTGCTTGTATATTGTATTAAGATGTGCAAATGAAAAATCTCTATAAAAAAGAGGTAAATCTACTAGCACATTTTTTTTTTCTATCAAAAAATCACTGAATAAAATACTTAATGCAGGATACACTAGAATCTACCATCTACCTAGGCATTTTTTTTTCTTTATGAAATTAAAGAAAATTGGATTTTTGTGGGGCAACTAATTTAGAATTTTGACCAGAATAAATTCAGTACTCCGATATAGTTGCTTGTTATTTACAAGGGTCTGTTTCTCACAAATTCTAGTTGCATTGAAGTGTCATTGACGGGTTCAAGCAAAATGACCTTGATTTGAAAAAACTTTTTTTTTTAAATTTCTTTAACAACTGGCCTCCACAGATCTACTTAAAAGCAAGCTTTTTCCTATTGTTTCTTTCAGTAAGTGTGTGTTTACAAATTCTTTCTGTTAACAGCACTAAAAATGTCATAGGATTTCTTCCTAGTTATTCAATGAGATTATATTTGTTTATCAATATACAGTGACACAAAATGACTTATCAAAAGCTGCCAAGAACTGTCTTCTCTCTGGGTCTGAGCTTCTGTTCTATTACTTTTTTCGGGTTCACTAGCTTTTAAGAAATATTTGTTAATTTTTATTTATACCTTAAAACAAAACTTCTTACTTTTATATAGTAAGAGAATTGTACTTACTGAGAATTGTATTTGTTTCTTAAGTCAGATATTTGAAAATTACCTCACCCAAAACCTTGTGCATGTAACTGATAACCTGGCACTCATGTTAGAAGTTAGTTGACATTTGTGGTATGTGATATTTTGTCATTTTAAAAACAGATACATAACACAAAATAACTATGTGTTGCTCTTTTTTCAGTTTGTACCATACTTTTCATTTCTATGAATTAACTTTGCCGGTATAAATGTTATTGTACATGTAAATGCACTAGGTTTGCCAATCATTTGTTGCAAGGCATGCTGTAAACCTGTCTGTACATGAACCTATTGACAATATACTACTAGAAGTTATTTTCAGTCACCTGAGATTTAAAATTATATATAGCATAGCCAAACTAACAAAATGATTTTAACAAACTGCCTGACTTCACTGATCATTGTCCTTTTCTCAGAGTAAAACTGAAAGTCATAATCATGCTTCATATATACAGAATTATTAAATTCTCCTTGATTAAACAACATGCATTTTCATAAGCATGACAGAATTTAAATAGTTATTAAAATATTTTTAACATTCTATTCTGTAGTTAGCTATGCATGAAAAACCTTCAGAAATTTTTCATTTGTTTAGACAGTAGAAGCATGCTATTTTTATTACAAGTATCTTTTCTTAATAAACTGGTTGTTAGATGTTTTGTTTTCCCTTGCAAGTCTTAGCATTATCTCTTTAGCATCTGTTTGTATGCTGCTGTTTATGAGCTAAGGTTCATGCATTTGATCATCAAATACACAATAACATACATACATTTCATACACATGTAAGACAATTGTCTGTTCTCATAAACAACATCTTTTGACACCTTGCCATGCATAATGTCATGGGTTCATGTGCTTAAGAAGCTCTCCAGATGTATTCTGAGGTTACAAGTCATCTAGTTCAAAAATTGTCCAAATCTGACAGTATACAAAAAGGAGGTAATGAAAGCAGGAAAGGGCTGGATAATTAATAATTAATCAAAATGACAACATGAAAGGAAGAAAGGCATACTTTGATTAATCAACCTCTCATCATTTACTCACTTTCTAAAAATACAGGAAACCGACTGCACACATCACTACTGTGAAATGATAGCTAAAGTATTGACATATGCTTTTGACTGCCTACTTTGCTTCTTGCTATTTTTAATGTAGTAGTTTAGCAAATAACTGAACATAAGAAATTCAGCTAGCTAGCAAGTCAGCCCTAGAATTCAGCAATAAAGATACATAGTACTTTCTAATCTAGTATATAATCCCATGTAATATTAACATATTAGAATCACAGAATCATAGAATGCTTAAGGTTGGAAGGGACCTCTAGAGATCATCTAGTCCAACTCCCCCTGCACACGCAGGGTCACCTACAGCATGCGGCACAGGACTGCGTCCAAGCGGATTTTGAAGATCTCCAGAGAAGGAGACTCCACAACCTCTCTGGGCAGCCTGTGCCAGTGCTACGTCACCCTCACTGTCAAGAAATTTTTCCTTAAGTTCCTGTGGTGCTTCAGTTTGTGGCCATTTCCTCTAGTCCTATCAGCGGCCACCACTGAGAAGAGGCCGGCCCCATCCTCCTCACTGCCTCCCTTGAGGTCCTTATAGACACTGACCAGGTCTCCTCTCAGCCTTCTCTTCTCCAGGCTGAACAGGCCCAGCTCTCTCAGCCTTTCCTCATAGGGCAGATGTTCCAGGCCCCGGATCATCCTCGTAGCCCTGTGCTGGACTCTCTCCAGCAGCTCCACATCCCTCTTGAACTGGGGAGCCCAGAACTGGACACAGTACTCCAGGTGTGGCCTCACTAGGGCTGAGTAGAGGGGCATTCCTATTCTTTTTGAGCAGAAAGTTTTAAAATCCAATTGAAATAGATTAAAACACATCACATAACTTTGAAGACGAAAAATACCAGGAAATTATGGTATTGCTGCAATGAAACCTAAATACCTCTAAATTAATTTAGATAGCTAAATCTATCTAAGAAGCTAGTTTTGTTCCCAAATTATTTCAGTGTTCCTTACCATAAAAATCACACAATAATATATAGAAATCTTATCTGAGCTCTGAAATTTTTCACCAGCACAATAATTAAAGTTGTATAATTTTGACTGAGTTGTTGTTTTTTTGTTATTGTTTTTGTTTGATTGTTTTGTTTTGTTTTGTTTTATTTTCTGTTCAAAGCTCAGGGTTTTAATACAATATCTTGGAATATTCTTTCACAATATTTAATTTACACTTTTAAGAAAATTTAGGTTATATGCTATGTTTCAAATATCAAAATGTAATACCATTCTGCTTTATAGTACATCTGCAAGATCAATATTTCATGATTAATGTCTGACACAGTGACTGACCATGGTGAGCCAATGGCATCAGTAAAGGCAAAGAGAGATACACATCATTGAAAGCATATAGATTCACTCTGCAGAGAAGTTATTTGAAAGATTGACAAAAAAAAAATGTCAAACTTAGAGTCTTTCAAGGCCATTAAAGACCACAATCATATTTTTAAGACTTCTTAGCCACCCACACACACATGTTAAAAATGTTGCCCTATTCTGCTTCTATGCCACAGGCTTCTTAGAACATCATATACTATTAATCAGTGTGTGCTTCCAAATCTACTAACACTCCAATTTCAATTGATTTTAATAGAATTTAAGAGTGCTTCGTCAGTATTCTCTGGTATGTTACATCATAAAGAGCAAAACTGACAATAAAGAGGACATTTTTACTTCAGTTAGTTGTTATTGCCAAACAAACAACAAACAAACAAACAAAAAAAAAACTTGTTTTCCAAACACAAAGCTTCAAAAGAAAATAAGTTTTCTGGTAAGCAATTAATTAGAAATTAAAAATCATCTGAATCTGTGAAATAATTTGAAATATTTCATTAGATTCAAAGTAAATATTTACACATATCACTGTATAAGTTCCTTCTTAAGGTGCTTCTCTAGATTTCATCTTAAATTGCTTATAAATGTAGGCATATTATAGTATTTTATAAAAAAAAAAAAAAAAAATTTGGATAACCTTTTTCCCAGCTGAACATTTTCAGTTTTCAAAATCACACATTAGACTTGCTTCTATAATTCTTTAACATTCTTCTATTTTCTTTTGTGCATATACACACACATACACACACCTCTATGTAAATAGATTTTTATGTATACAAAATAGCTTTCCACTCTTTCGTAAAACCACACCAGGGCCTGGGTATCTTGCTGTCTTTTCTGGAAAGGACATAAGTCTTTTCTTCCCAAATCACTTATGTGGTCTAAGCCTGACATTTTGAATTATTTCTAGATACTTGTAGGTGGTTTAATTACAAATCAGACTAAGAATACCAAAACAACATTTTCAAAGGATTAATTCTGTAATTCCTTAATAATATTTCTCTGCAATTTCCAGCTGATAAATTACATAAATTAATGCCTTCAAAGGAGGCATTGATTAGAGAAAAAGTACATGGATTTCTTTTTGGTAAAGTGCTAAAACTGCACAAGTACAACATGTTAATTACCATCAAGTTGATGTTTACTTGCACAAGGCAAGTTGTGTTCTATATTGGCTACAAAACAAGTTTCAAGAATCTGAGTCTTGAAGACACATAATTCTCTAAATTATTAAATTGTCTGTAAATGAACTACTGTTTATCATAAGAAAGGGGGAAAAGGTGACCTCCTGTGTCACCTATTTACTGATATTGTTCTAATTTGAATTTAGCTGCAGAAATACGTTTTATTTTGGAGGAACAAAACAGCAACACAAAGAAATAAAATCATTTTGGATTACCAATTCAAAATTGTTTCATCCAAAGAAAAACATAAATGCAAGACAACTGAAATAAGGCACTATGACTCTCTCTCGACTGATCCAAAATTTACGTTGAAATCTTCCCTCCAACTTCTTCCCTCCTTAGTTCACCTTTTATCCTTTTTCCTGATGTTTAGGTGGAGCTCGAGTAGTCACTTGGTCATACTTAATATTGTCATTGATTGGTGCAAAATCTCTCGCTTTCATTTAAAAGTGCAGTCAATCAAAAATCTAGAGCGCTTGCTCAGTGAGGAGTGGTTGTACCTCGGAGGCGGGTAACTTTTGGGATGAAGGTGTGTTTTGACACTATAATGAGATTATAATGAGCAAAGTTCATCCAAAAGGAGTGATTTGCCACCCTTGCTGGCTCAGCACCGGACATGTTATCCTGTATCTCCCCTTGGGCAGCTACTGTGTGGCTGATCAATGGCCCAGTACAGGGAGTGCAACAGAGTTTGGCCGCAGTGTCTTCACTCTGCTCCATCCTCCATTACTCCTCTTTGCAGCTGCGAGGAGGGCAGGTTGTGCTGCTCGGGGAATAGCAGAGGAGCAGACTCCATATGTACCAACCGTCCTGGAAGTGGCAACTGTGTATCACCCCAAGCAAGCTTCTGTAATTCCATAACTTCTGTTAGGCCCTAGTTTTTCTCTAAGTTACCCCTTTTCAAGCAATTCTTCCACAGCTTGATACAAGAAAACTATGCGCTTATTTTTATTTAATAGACAGGTACTTGTGGGCATATGAAGCAGCAGGGTCTCAAGGCAGTGAGCCAGAAGACATTTATTAAGACATCAGCATACATACTTATAGCAAATCATTCGGATATAGTACTTTATTTGTCTACAAGTGTGAGAAGCACAGCCAATGGCCTAAAGGATTACATCAACTTCTAGAAGCAGTCGTACAGTTACTCTTTTGTTCTTAGTTTGCTGACAGAGCTTGCTGACAGAGCACCTGCACTGTTGTCCTAGAAGTTAGTTACTTTGCTATCAAGACAACCCATACTATTGTTCTCGAAGTGGGCCTCCACATCTCCCCCCTCTTTATTTATTAAGTTTTAGCAAAGCGGCATATGCTTTATTCGCGTTGTGCACAGTCTTTTTCCCTATCCCCAGAGTTTTCCTGAGAGCCAGGGTCTTTTCAGCTCAGGGTACTCATAGTCTGCTGGTGTGTGTAGTTCAGTCTCTCATTCCTTGACTGGTATCTCCTCACCGTCCCTCAGCTGAACCGTCATGACCTGCTTTATTACTCGCGTAACCAACACATGTATCAGCCAGAGAAGACACGGAACACAGAACAATATTCCCCAAAATACAATAAGGAGTATGGCTCCCACCACTACCACCTTCTTTACCCAATAGCTAAGCTCTGGCCAAAGTCCCACAAATGAATTCCAGCCATCATTCACTCACAGGCTCCGAGTTAGCTGTTTAAGGGTCAGAAAACTCTTATGGATTGACTCAGAGTGGAGAGATAGGTTCATACAACACATGCCTTCAAAATCCTCACATCCATGCCCTTGTGCTAAAAGCAAGAAGTCAATTGCAGGTTGGTTTTGCAGGGTAGCATGGCGGACCGAATCCGCATCCGCTAGCAGACCCGCTTAAGCAAGCGTTGTAGCGTTATTTTGCTTAGCAAGCTTTGCAAGCTTATTATGAGCAGCAGCAGAGGCAACTCCTGCTGCAAAGACAGACACAGCAATTATTTTACCAGGGCTCCAGAAATCCGCTTTGTCATCACAGCTCTCCTCAAACGCCTGCATCGATCTTTTGGCTCTAGGGTAGCGATGCGTTCTTGTATGATTCAAAATCATGGACATGCTGGGCGTCAACATCATGAAATGTCCAATGCTGCACAGTGTTCCCCAAACGTTGTTTTTGGGCTGCCTAGGAATGATCTACACTGCTAGGCCTCCCCCGAGGAGGAGTCCACAGATGGCGAGGACAGTGCAGGTCAGACCCATTGTGCTGGCACCCATCGTGGTCCTTGATCTGTGGAAACACAAACATACCCTTGTCCCCAGGTTATTAGCTGCACTGGTTTTCCCCACTGCTTGGGCCCGGGATCCTTGACCTCTACAGGCCTTTTCTGGGCTAGTGTGTGGGAGGCTGAAGTGTCGCAACACGGGTGACTTGCCTTCATCTTCTCGATTCAAAAGGATCAAAACATAGAGCGTTTTGTTGAGACGTTCTTGGGGGGAGTATCCCTTGCTCCCCCTTTTTGGTTTTTGTAACATGGCTTTAAGAGTTCCATGAACACGATCCACTATTGCCTGGCCCATGGGAGATTGTGTGATATCTGTAGTTTTTTAATGCCAGGCTCTTCAGTTGGTCATCAAGGTAGTATCTCATCTATTTCACGCAGTAGCAAGTTGGCATCATGATGCACAGTTATTAAGATCTTTTTAGCCTCTGCCTTAGTGTTTCCTAACAGCTGTTGCAAATTTGCACACTCTAACATCTCTTTTACAAGCAACAAACCAATACTGATTGGGGTTGGGTTTATGCCATGATATAGGGTATAGTTTCTAGTTAACAATTGACTGGTAAACGCGGGGGGCTTATACACAAAATCACAGCCTCTAATAATAACTACATTGCAAGAACATGTATTAGAGTGATTAAACACAGTCTGGTTATAGATTTCATTACTTGGCACATATTTACACATTGCTCTAAAGCATGCACCTCTTCTCCCTACATAAGGTAAGGCAGCTTTATTATTACTCTGCAGATTGATCTCAAAATGGCACACACCCTTCCTGGTATCAAAGCAAATATTGCCCACCTTAAGGGCATCATCTCTGCATATGAACTCCAGCCCCCATTCTAAAATACAGGCTTCTAAATCTACTGGTTGCCGTTTTTTATCAGATACTCTTGCCCACATTCGGTAGTCCGGGGGTTAGACCACAGATTCATTTGTGCTAATTCCTAGGGCTACAATGCGGTAAACATTCTCAGTGGTGGCATCCGCCATGGTCAGGATGTAAGTGATGACTGCACTGAGGACCTGGTTGTCGGTGAATTTCGCAGGTCCGCCACTCTTGAAGCTGTCACTCTCTCTCCATGGCCGCATCCCACACGATCTTTCGGATCTCGGTGGGGAGGATTCCGTTGTCTCTGTCTCTCAATATACCTACAGTGACACTCTGCACCCACGTGGGACCCTGGATGCAACTAAGAGTGAGGGATACGTTATTTTGTTCCACTGTTTGATGACAGATAGTTGGACTGTGCAGCCATCCCTGGGGCAAGCTGGTGATTATATGTTGTCGCCCCTGCCAAGTAAAGGCAAACTGATCCCAATGCTCCTCAGCCATGGGTATGGTAAAGAAAGCTTTAGCCAAATCAGTTACTGTACACCAAATTCTGGAATTCTTCTGGATTTTTTTCTATGAAGGCAACAATATCTGGTACAGCTCTTATAAGAGGTGTGTTTTTTTAATTCTCTGAAATCCACAGTCATTCTCCACGACTCGTCACTCTTTTTGACATGCCAGACAGGGTTGTTCCAAGCTGTGGTAGTGGGTTTTAAAAGCTCTGCATCCATTAGGTCTTTAACTGTTTGTGAAGTGTCTTCATGCTTCCCCCCACCCCAGAACCTTGTACTGTTTCATGGCCACCAAATTAGTTGCAGCAGGAATCTGCACAGGGGGCATTATTACTTTTCCGACTAAAATTGTCCGGGCACTAATACAGTTCTTTGTTCCAAATTGGTACAAACTATCAGAAAGATTCAAACTCAGTCCCTTTATAATACCAATCCCAATTATATATTCAGGGACAATTGCTTTGGGAAGTTCCCTATGTTTATTTCATTTACACAACTTCAATTTGCTCCCCCTCCACCCCAAGCCAGTAATAATTACAGGTTGTCCTTTAAATTTCTTGGGATTTCTATATATTAAGGCAGCCTCCGTTCCAGTAGCAATTAAGGATTTTACAATTTGTGAGAACCAGGTTTTTTCCAAAATATTTGAAGCTGTACATGGGGTCATTTGTCCTTCTGTGCCCTTTGCACTGGAGCTTGGCCATTGCTTCATTCTTGTTTCCTATGCTGAACTATTTCCCTAATCTCTTTCCAAGTCAGAGTATGGCTCCCAATCCTCCTTCTCCCCCCGAACATCTGATCCACTCTCAGCAGGCAAGGGGTGTGGGGGGTATCTTAGTCTGAGTTGTTCCTGGCTTTCCTGCTTTAGAATTCTGCACTTTCTCGTTGTTCTTATTCAGCCCTCTCGGCTTATATATATTACACAATAAAGACATAAAGACCATAGACACAAACAGCACAAGCACAATTCCTATCCAGTGTCATGGAATCATGTAGCTGTCCTTGAAGTTAGTTACTCTGCTAACAAGACAATCCATACTATTGTTCTCGAAGCAGGCCTCCACAGGTACTCAGTTCAGTTTGCTCATTTTGAATGGAGCAACCCAAATGACAAAATTTTACTTGTGTGCAAGAGTTAGTAAAGTTTTTCTAATTAATTTATATCATTTTATATTCAATAGAATTCTAATATCTTTTGCCATATTCCTTCTTATGCTCAGAAGTTTTTTCCTTCTTTGAAGAAGGTATGCTCTGAATATTTTATGGAAGAAAAATGAGAAAAAAAAAAGCAGTAGTATTTGAAAGTGACACCTATCAAAGGAATAGGGCATCTTCCTTGTCCTGACAAGTACTGGTCCAAAATGCAGCTATAACAAAATGTGTTGAAGGTACGGGTTATTCTGACGACAGAAAAGGAAAACAACTTTGTTGCTCTCATTATTTTCTAGCAAATCTTTGCCTATTTCACAGGGTCTGACAATAGTTACTGGGGCCAAAAACGTCATTAAGTGAGAAAACTTAGTGTATAGTTGCCCTGTCATTTTAAATCACATGAATAATCTGTGAAATCACAGATTTTTATGAACTCTGCTGAGATGGAATATCTTAGTCTTAGAAATGTGATACTTATTAGCAGTAACTTCATGAAGAAAAAAAAAAAAGGCAAAAAAATAAAAAATAAAAAATAAAAAAATAAAGCCAGAATGCAGCTAGCTTATGCACCAGATGAATTTCGCTTAACAGTGACCTGATCCTTTGGTGTAGAGCTCCTCTGTATATCCCCTCCCTAGCTCCTCTGTATGTCCTCTCCCTCAAATACCAATGCCACATTTCACAAGATTATTCAATGGACAAAATGTATTTTGCTTTTTTTTTTTTTAATCGGATAAGAGTACCAAGAATAAACAGGTAGTTAAATCAGATTTTTAAACAGGATAAACAAATTAACAACATAAGACAGGGCCTGTCTGACATTATGGATAATATATCCAGTTCTGGAGATTAGTGAACACATGATTTTGATCTCTTTTACTCTTCCTGGATTACCACTTATACTGCCCTTGACAACATGTTTTGAAAAGTTCTATCCACCTCTAACTATCAATGTAATTAAATGACATGTACTGGTTTATAATGGTACGTTGATCAGCTGGGGATATAGCAAGAAGCACCACTTCAGATAATCTTAAATGCATTCCACCCCTGAAATTTTATGCAAATGCTTGACAGGGAATTTTAATGGATTAAATAGTAAGCCAACCTGGCTGTTTTAAGGTAGAAGTGAATTTTCTGATGGTGGCAAGTGGCTGAAACTGCATCTGTACTGTACTGTGCATCTGTACTGCACAGTAACTGTGCCGTGTAGGAGGCAAGAGATAATGCCCTATCAAAACACTTTCAGTGCTAGAGATTATAGGAACACCTTCCATTCAGCAAAAGTCATCTAAGAAAAAAGGATACAATGAAAGATTTCATCTTAAAGCAGTAACCTCCTCACCAGAGAAAAGGAGAAAGATTATCTAACATACTGCTTCCAATTTCCTGGGTGATATCTGATTTGATTTTAGAGATAGATGGCTGGTTACTCCACTAGCAGAAGAGAACATGGAAAATACATTGAGAGCAAGCTAGCATGAGAGCTAAGAAGGAATACTTTAACTTTTCTTTGTCTGCCTCCAAGCATAACTGTTAAAAACAATTACTGTTAGAATACAATCTACATATTTTTACTGAAATAAACTCACTTTATTTTACTTCAGAGTTCACCCTTTGGCAATCTGGGTTGGCAATCACCAAGTGTGGAGCTGCAACCAGAGCATGGATCCTTACCTGCAGTAATCCACATCTCAGGAGTCCTCTACAAGTCTCAGTTTGTATCTGCTAGGTTGCAAAAATTGCTTGGTCCATCAGTACAAGGTACTGAACAAATTGATGAGTGTATCTCTGACAAGCGTAAACTGGAGTTTCTTTAGGATGTGGTAGTATATATTCGTTAGCAGAAGGGAATATTAAAAGATAGTGGTAATAAAAGTAAGCCTTCAGGATTTTCTGGAAGCATGAGAATTAGGCACACAGGTAGAATAAATGGGATTAATAGTTACACAAACCAGCAGAAATAGTCATCATACTCATACTGTCGTAGGACAGTAGAAACTGGATGGCCCAAAGGCAAGGAAGTTTTTTTTTTTCATTTTTGACCTGACTTAGAGGTTAACCAGTTCCCATATGTTTAGAGAGTGTGCTAATGAATTTCCCTACAATTCTGGAAGCATAGTCTGTCTGGTGTCAGTAATCAGTATGTGTGCTCCAGTGAAGTAATGACCCAAATGCCAATGGCAGTGTGATTTTGTAGTGAGATTCATGACATGATCTGGAATGAACCCATCTCGGAGGAGATCATAATAATGTTGCAGAACTGTTCTACTGAAACAGAAGTTCTGCATGCAAATCCTTGAGCCTGAAAAGGCAGGGACACAAAGTAGCTAATGAAGGCTTCCTTTTCATCACGAATTCACTCCCACATCACCACCACTCTCCAAATAAAAATATGCAAGCTCCAAATAAAAATAAGAATATGAATTCTAGAAAACCTGCTGACTAGCAAACAAGGGCACCTGGGTCATCTTGCTCCTGATCCATTTGCCGCAATTCTCTTCCGGGTTTGCATGCCCTTTGGATCTCTTCTTACCTATTCATCCTGTCTCTACCCAGCAAAGCTTACCCTATCAAGTCTCCCAGATGTACGTAACTTCTCTTTTAACATAAGGTAAGGATAATATGGACACCTTCTCTAATGGTCTCTCTACTAACAAAGTTTGCCTCCTAATGGTCAAGGTGTGATATCTTTCAATTTCTGAAGTGCTAATTCTGACCCATTACAGCAAATCTTGATCCAAAGACAGGTAGAAAGAATTCCTAACAGTCTAGTTTTGTACAGAGGGGAAGAGGTCTTTTAGTTACCTGGGAAGAGACAGGGAGGGGAAAAAGTTGAGCAACATATTCTGCATGTGTGAGATACAGAACAAAGAAATCTAAATGGTAAGTGAATAATTTCAGCAGAGGACTGGATTGACTCTAGGAGATTTCTCACATTCTTATTAAGAATGAAAAGGAAAAAAGAGAGAGAGAGAGAAATTTGCCTTTTTTTTTTAATGCTTCGTAGGGGGCTCATGATAAAAAGTATTTTCGGTCTGTAGACTTTCATAGATTTCATTCTGGGGAGGATTCAGCTTCCCTTTTGATTGTCTAATGAATTGAACTACTATTGAAATAAACTTATATGTTGTAAGCTGTAATCTCATGTATTTGCATATCCCATTTCAAGTTCATTAAATAAATACTTCAGAGAATCATAGAAAGAATAGGTTTTCCTTTTAAGAAGAAATTATCTAGGGATTTTCTGTTGTTATTTTGACATTCTTGCTCTGTCCAGGAAACCATTTAGCAAAAATGAGAGCTCAGAAAACTATATTATTACTCTCCGTTCTGAGTAGATATGTACTGAGCTATACCATCATAATTCAAAGAAATAACTGTTCAGGAAGAGTCTTGATACCTTGTTATTTCCACTTCCTTTGTTTTATTTGCTTTATGCTGCTTAATAATCTTGGTCACGTCATTTTTCATTATTTACAAATGTGATAGAGCAGACATGATATTATATCCTATGGGGTCCAGCTTTCACATAGAACAGCATATGCTGTAGTAAGTCAGAGGAAAAAAAATAGTTCAAGTACATCTACAAAACTACAAACTGTAGCAAAATCGGACTGCTTACATTTCTTATTGCTCACATTCTAGTTCTATTTTTGGATGAAGGATAGATTAATGTCATTCCCTTTTCTTTCTTTGTTTCATCAGTTATTTTTTAAGATTATCTTATTTTGTGCCTTTTTTTTTCTTTTTTTTTTTTTTTTTTTGGGGGGGGGGCTTGGTTGGTTTGTTTTGTCCTTAGAGCAGTGTATCAAAATAGGATGTTAAATCCGCTCATTTCTATGAAAGATAACAGTAATTCCCCTGCAATCCACTTGTTGTGGGTCTTAGTAGTGACTTCACTCTATCATAGTTCTAAGCAAAGAGAATAAGATGACCAGTAAATATGTAGCAATATGCTACCTATGTTAATACTCTACCAGGTAAATAGCCATATAGCAATGGAACATCTTCAATCATTTAAAATGCAGAATTAGTATAATTTCTTGCCTAGAAACACAACTAGAATGGAGTCTTATATATATATATGTGTATGTATGTGGAGTCCTTACATTCATGCATACCCATCAGGTCAGAAATGAAAAACTTTGTAATTTAAGTGAACAGCAAACGAGGCTAAAAAATGTCTATAGTCAAAGATTAAAGGACTGGAGCATCTATCTTATGAGGCAAGACTAAGCAATCTGGGCCTGTTTAGCCTGGAGAAGAGAAGACCGAGATAAGATCTGATCAATATGTACAAATACCTTGTAAAGAAGAAGAGAAGGGAGAATGTAAAGAGGATGGGGTCAAACTCTTCTCCATAGTGGCTAGTGACAGGACAAGGGATAATGGGTATAAATTAAAACACAGGAAGTTCCATCTCCGTATGAGGAAGAACTTTTTTACTGAGAGGGTGATAGAGCTCTGGAACAAGCTGCCCAGAGAGGTTGTGGAGTCCCCTTCTCTGATCTTCCAAACCTTCCTGGATGCAACTCTGTGCCTCGTGCTCTAGGTGTGCTCTCGTGCTCTGCCTGACCAACCTGTTCCCATGTTGGGTCATCATCACAGGAATGAGTTTTCTTATACTGAAATGGAATTTCCTGCATTTCAATTCATGCCCATTGCTTCTTGTCCTATCACTGGACAGTACTGAGAAGAGTATGGCTTTGTCTTCTTTACTTGTCCCTTCTCAGGTGTATATAGGCATTGATAAGATACCCCTGTACCTTCCCTGCTCAAAGTTAAACAGTCCTGTCTTTCTCAGTCTCTCCTCATATGACAGAGGCTCCAATCCCACAAGCATCTTCATGGCTCTTTATGGGACTTTCTCCAGTATGTGCCTGTCTCTCTAGCACTGGGCACCACAGGACTGGAAGCTCCACATCAGGTCCCATGGCCCTGCATACGTTCAGGTTCTTTAAATATTCCCTGTCTTGATTCTTCTCCACCAAAAGCACATCTTCCTTGATCCAGACCTTCCCACAGTTATCACGGTGCTGGGATTCCTGCAGGCAAATCTTGCCAGTAAAGAAGGCACTGGATAATTCAATCTTTCATATCCTTTGTCAGTACGTACCCTGTGCCACTCAGTAGTGGGCCCACATTGTCCCTATTTATATTTTGCTGCTAAAGTACCTGTAGAAGTCCTTCGTCTTGCTCTTCATATCCTTTGTCAGATTCAGCTCTGGATAGGCTTTGGCTTTACTAATGTTAATCCAGTATACTTGGAGAGTGTCTCTACACTCCTTCTTGGTCATTTATACCTTTCTTTTTACATCTGCATTTTGTTAGGAGCTCCTTATTCATCCATACTGGTGGTCCTGCCACACTTGCATGGCTTTCTGCATGTGGGGATGGACCATTTTTGATTTGGAGGAAGTGATCCATGAAAACTGACCAGCTGTAATTATTATTGGCAGATGACAAACAGCCCACGCTAGAGAAAATCATAAAATTATCTTTGCCTTATATCCTTTTATATCCTTTTAGATGTGAAAGAAAGAAGTTAGATTATCTTTTACATTTGTTGAGATCAGTTGGTAAAATATTTCTCACCATTATTTTCAACTGCTTGTGTAATGAAAATTGCCACATTCCCTGGAGGAAAAATCTAGTAACATTATAAATCAATATTTATTACAAATATTGATTTTATTTGATATGAATATTGATAATTGATTTTGAGATTTTTCTCCATATTAAATCTAATACATCTGTATTTAAAAGGGATTAGAGCTTAATTCACCCCTTTTACTCTTATCTCTGGCATCTTTTAATAATGCTCACTTAACAATCTCCCTGCATGTCACTTAATCTTAGGGTAAATATATTGAATTTATGCAAAGGAAATTTTGCATTGTTTTCAGTCATTTGCTTTCAAAAGCAAAAATCTTAGGTCTGTGTTTTGTTTGTGTGTGTGTGTGTGTGTAAATAATGTTTTTGACAAGCTTAAACAAAGATCAGCATATTGGAATTTTTGATGAACTTTTTGCTATAATTATTATTATACTGCTTTTGGCATGCGTTTGCCAAAAAAGTTATAGTTTCATTGTTCTTTGACTAAAAGAATGAACCTTATGAATCAGAAGAACAGTAAATGATGAATAACAAACCCATAAAATTGGTCATGAATGCTTGAGTTTTTGAATGCAAAACTAACTATTCATACAGAGAACAGTAATTTCCTAAACATTCATGTTGAACAAAAACTTCTCTGCATGAGTGTTTGCTAGCAATGAATATTAAAGAGCAGGGACATGCTCGGAAGAAACAGCTGTGCAGAATTGAAACAAATGTGCACTTAACCCTGTTTTTGTAGTAGCTGCACAGCTCAATCTATCATGAATCTT
Organism: Nothocercus julius; assembly: GCA_013398735.1. Lineage (NCBI taxonomy): Eukaryota > Metazoa > Chordata > Aves > Tinamiformes > Tinamidae > Nothocercus > Nothocercus julius. The sequence goes on from VZSV01000105.1 coordinate 1,411,639, forward strand.
TCAATCCTTAGTTATCACTAAGTCAAGATGTACATTATATATAGCTATTCTATTCCTTCTGCGTAGTTCTGCCAGTGATTGCCATAAATCAATGTTTTCTCTCGTGGGTTTTTTTTTTTTTTTTTTTTTTTTTTTTTTTTTTTTTTTTTTTTTTTTTTTTTTTTTTATGCATCTTACTGTTACATAGGACTTCAGACCTCAGGAAAGCAAGCTGAGGATGACTAATTTTATTTCTAAACTACTAGGCTGGGATTAGCATTTCCCAGGGTCCAGTGCCTTTCTCTCTCCTGTCATGATCATTAAGGAAAAGTTCCTCAGTGCATTATTACTTTTCTGCAATACTGAAACACAGTGCCACCTTTTGTGAGCTTGAATTTGTAAAAGGAAGTCACAATTTTGATATCAAGTAAATGATTGATGAGAGTAAATGATTGATGTAAGATAGCACTGATTCTCCAAAGAGCCACATATAGATGCGTTTGATTTGCTAGAGTGACTTCAGATATTTAATGTGGGACATGACCGTACAAAAATAAAAGCCAGCAGACAAATAAAGAAAATGCCCATAGAGTAAGTTTGAAACAAACTAGTGAAGAAGCAGTTAATTGAAAGGACATTTGTACTTTCTTACTGCTAATGTATTTGTAAAATCTGTAAGTTTTTTTTTGATTTGTAGAGTGCTGTTAGAAGATTATGTGCCCAAATATTGTGCAAGCAATGTACCTTAATGTTTATCCCTTTAGGTATCCAATATAAAGTTTCAAATAGATAAATAAATAAATAAATAAATAAATAAATAAATAAATGAGAAGGTGGAAATTAGGGAACATCCGCCATTTTCATAGTGATTTCATATACAGTTGCATACTAATTATAGCACTGAATGCTTACATAAAACAGGGTCCTGGGAATAGTCAGTGAAGGCTTTCTGTCAGTTCATAGGATGGTTCAAGTGAAAAATAATGTTACATATGCTTCCATCTTACATATAATTTGATTTCAATTAGTCACATGAATCGTTAAAATATCAATCACCAGACAGTTGTTTATGACATACCTGAAATATGCTGGCTATAGTCTTAAGTTTAAAATGATCATGTGTGTATCTTGTCATCAATTCAGTGTTAAAATTGTTTGCGACTGTCTCTAGCAAAAAAGTCATAAATCAAATGATACAGGTCAAATGTGACACTTTTAAAAATAGAACAACAATGTATTACATTGGGAAAGTCCTTGCTACATCCCTGCAGTAGATAAATAGAGAACTACAGTTTCCAGAGATCGTGTAGCATATTTTCCTAAGCAGTCACCTATAAGAGGGTCTTATAACGTTTTTGATTTGAAAAAAGAAGTATAATAGATACCCTGACAGTAGATACAGTGGATACATTGACAATAGCTCTAATAGCTTTTATAAATTTTAAAACAAAGAATTAAAAAAATGTTACTTGCATAAAAAATAATACAAGTATATTTACATCAGATTCTGAAGGGGTTAGAATTCTGAAAAAAATAATCTAAATTTCTATTCTTTTTTCCTATTTCACTTTTGAAAATCTCTAAATTGTAAAGGCACATTATGAAATATGAAATGCTTTCCACAAATACTACCTTTTATAATATGCTTTCTTAAATAATTCTATGGGTGTAATCCACTTTGTTGACTAAAGAAATTCAATTTCACCTTGTAAATCTAATTCTATGTACACTAACATCTGATTTATTTCAAACAAAGGATAGGAAGGTATAAGTCAGCCACTGAAGAAGTCAGAAAATAGTTGAAAACTGTAACATCTTCCTCTTTTGTGAATCAGTATGAACATTCTATTCTTTAGCTATATTTTATTCAAAATACTACTGAATGAATACAAATGCTTTTCAATCATATTTCAGTGTTAGTATTTCAGAATGTGACCTGTACATAAAATTTGTAATTATTTCTTTCATAGTTTTACCTGAAGCAGATTCTGTAAAAATCATAATGGCCTCTTATAATATAAGCGAACATTTGCATTTCATAGTTTGAGTAACTTTAAGAATTTTCTTCAGTTTATCAAATTAATTTTTCATGGTTCTGGATGGATAATCCAAAATTTGAAGATAACAGTTTCAAAGTATGTGGGTGCAAAAATCCATTTAAGAAAGCCAAACATATAACAACACAAGATGACTTCTTATTACAGTTTTAACATTTAATGTTTAATTCAAACAAGATCTAAGAATTCAGGGCTATGTCAGACTACTGACAAGCAGATGTAAATCAAACTCTCTAGAAACACATTGGCACTAATAAGAATAAAACTGACAAAATATTTAGTATGCTGTTTCCCTCCTTATGATACCAAGAAGACTTGCTTTTTACTTAACTTACTCCAAATATGGATTTCATTATACTTTAAACAGTATATTATTAGCCAAGGGGCTACTATTAGCTCTTTGTCAATCAACAAAACCTGGACAAAAAAAAATCTCATTAAAATGTGTCATTTATTTTTGCTTTATAGACAACAATATAATATTAACAACAGAAAATGCTTGAAAGTTTTAGGTAATACAGATAAGAAGTGTGTCTTCAAGATAAGTCAATATTTTTATTTAACTAGAACTCGAGTTTTGGCACAACCTAGCAGTATTAGACTTCTGAAAGGGTAAGCTTTGATCTTACAAACTCCCTGCGGTATTTGATCTAATCTGTGCTTTCCTTTAGCTATAAACAAACTCATTAAAATACTGACAGCTAGAGGATTTGCAAAAAGTGATCAAGAGCAAAGAAAAGCTACCGAACAGACAAGTTGGGTGGGCTCTTTTTAAAGATTTTGCCTACTTATTCTGACACTATTGACTTCTTTTGTAATTCGTTGTGAAATGTCAACCAACAAAAGGAAAATTTGGTTCCCCTTCGGTTAGGAGGTGTTTGCATTAAAATATTTTAAGCACAGAATGAAAAGGCACTTTGTTCTAAGCCATCACTCTAAATAAGGCTATTTCTGGAAAATTTCAAAAGGCTGCATGAAGTACATCTATTCAATCATGCTGATGGGTTGCAAGGCTATCCTACAGACTGAATGATTGTTTACAAATAGATTTTGACAGGTAATTTCATTGCCTACTCCACCCATGTTCTAACTTCCCGAGTCCAGTGCTACTGTCAATGAAATCAGATGAAGGTTTGCAATTGATTAGCACGGGAATATGGTTCTGGTGCTTCTGAAAGATGAAAGCAGGCAGAATTTGGGTCATGTCAAGTTTCTGAGCATCACAGACAAGCTGGGAAGATTTCAATTCTTGGTCCTACCTGTTCACCTGTGGGTGAAGTTCAGTTCACAATGGATTTGGAGACACTGCATAAGCCTCTCCATGTAATTAGATTATTATAGTGGAACAAAAATGAAAAATAAACAATGGGAAGGCCGACAACTACCCCACAAGAAATCAGCTGAGGGAATAACCATATAGCTCCTGCCACATAGCAATGTGACTGGCAGGAGAAAATGTATTAAAAAATTACATGTGTGACAACACATTGATGTGTTGCACATCAAAAAGCCAGAGGAAGAAACCACACCCTACAGCTTTGCTTTCCTGGCCTCCAACTGTGTCACATACCTGCCTCCTTGTCATCTAGTTTTAAGGATGGCTTGACAAACTTTTCCTCTTCCAGCTGTACTGGATTACATCATGGCAGTAGGCAAGTCATCAGTTTCTCTGCATTCTCTTTCACCATGATGGGGACCTCGATGCTCAGCACCAGTTGCCCTGACCCAGCTGTTCAGATGCAGTACATCAAAAAGTAATTCAAATGCTTAAGGATGTACAACTATTCCTTGCTGTCCCCTCTTCAAATACATAAAAACTGGGCCACAGCCTTGGTCTGAAATGAGGCCATCATCCAGCAAGTTTAAAAAGAAATAAAACCGCAATTAAAAAAGGCCAGAACTTTTCAAGGAAGAAAAAAAAATATTCTGTATCTTTAAAAATGTTAATAATTCCTTTTAAGTTCTCTAATTAACAATAACACTTTTCTGCATTCATAACCCAAGCAAAATTTTATTGGACTCTATATTTAGTGGCTGTTAAATTACATCTATAATTAATATGCATAGAAATTATGAATAAGATTTAAAATGTCAGCATTTGTTTGAAGTGGCAGAAAATTTAATATACATTTGGAATTATATTCTTGTTCTGTTTTATTATAAAGCTGTTTGTTTTAGTGAAACATACTGTATCTTGATACTCTATTCAGACAGACATCTGATTTCCACAGGTTATGGCACTAGAGCCATAAAACATGTTTCCTCCTGATTTGTTTCTAAAAAAACGCATTTTTTTTCAGCAACTGTAAGAATCAGTTTCTTCCTCTAATCTGCACAGATTTTTGAGGGGATGCTATGGCTTCTTTTACTGGGCATGCTTAATGAGACTACTGCCCTCTGTGGAATGACATCTGGAAAATCACTCTTTCTTTCTGCCTCCTCTTTCTTCCCCCTCTCTCTCTTTTTTTTTTTTTTTTTCTCTCTGTATGATGCAAAGCAAGGTTGAGGTTCAATCTTCAACACCTTCAAAAACTTTTCTAGCTGGTATACTATAGAAGCACAATCACACTAGAATCATAGAATCATAGAATGCTTAAGGTTGGAAGGGACCTCTAGAGATCATCTAGTCCAACCCCCCTGCACACGCAGGGTCACCTACAGCATGTGGCACAGGACTGCGTCCAAGTGGGTCTTGAAGGTCTCCAGAGACGGAGACTCCACAACCTCTCTGGGCAGCCTGTTCCAGTGCTACGTCACCCTCACTGTCAAGAAATTTTTCTTTAAGTTCCTGTGGAACTTTTGGTGTTTCAGTTTGTGGCTGTTTCCTCTAGTTCTATCGGTGGCCACCACTGAAAAGAGGCTGGCCCCATCCTCCTCACTGCCTCCCTTGAGGTACTGATAGACACTAATGAGGTCTCCTCCCAGCCTTCTCTTCTCCAGGCTGAACAGGCCCAGCTCTCTCAGCCTTTCCTCATAGGGCAGATGTTCCAGGCCCTGGATCATCCTCGTAGCCCTGTGCTGGACTCTCTCCAGCAGCTCCACATCCCTCTTGTACGGGGGAGCCCTGAACTGGACACAGTACTCCAGGTGTGGCCTCACCAGGGCTGAGTAGAGGGGCAGGATCCCCTCCCTCCACCTGCTGGAGACACTCCTCCTAATACACCCCAGGATCCCATTGGCCTTCTATCTCCTACAACTATTTAATTTACAGTAGTGCTTGCAAAGAAAGGTCCAATAATAGACCCTAACGTTGACCTCACATACGTCCATATACTACAGTTCAAGGAAAAACAAATTCTAATCATAGCAGGAGTTATCAGAGGAAAAAGAATTATCATTGTTATCATTATCGTCTGATAAAATTGTAATTTTAGGTACATACTTGCAAGACAAATATAATTTTAGCTAGATATTTCCTGTACAGTATTATAAATTCTGATAATAACATTAACCATTGAGCTTTATCCTAATTTTTCTGCTGAAGCAAATGCCCAGAAATCATAACTCAGTGAAGTCAGTGGAAAGTCTCCCACTAATGGATAGTGACTCAGGCCTTAGGTTAGGCAACAGGTTTCCTCTGCTGGTAAACAAGTACTGTGATTTTCCCTGTTAGTCTCTACAACAACAAAGTAAAATAGAAGGATTATAACACATTGCACTAACTTAAGTATTTAGAGATTTTTATTCACTGCAAGTGACATTTTGATAACTAATTAAATTATTCTTTAGAGAAAGAACGTCATGAAGGCTTGCTTCAAAAGACCATGAACCTTATTAAAGTACTTGCTCTTTAAAAAATGCATATTTTATGACATAAAAGTTTTTTGGGGGGTACAAATTAGTCTCTCATGTGATTTTGGAAAACTGATCATAAGGTGCAGACAATAGCTCATACATTATATCCAGACTGTTTTCAGAATGTATTATTTTAGAACAAAGAGCCATCGTACCACTGTCATTGTCCTGATTAAATATTCTTTCTGTTTAATGATACTGTACAGTATCTTCACTTAATTATATTTTCTTTTTATATTCTTTTTTGTTATATAAGGGAATCCTATTAAGTCAGTTTAAACAGTCTATAAAATCTGGTAGAATGTTGGGTTTTCCGTTTATTCACCCAGGAGAGGTCAGGCCACAGAAAAGCTTTATTTGCTCAAAAACTATCAAAAAAGAAAAGTATTCAGTTCAAAAAGAGATGAAAGATCAGGCACTACAAGGAAGATTACAGTGTTTTTCTTAATTCATTGCCTTTCTACCTCTCAGACTAGCTTTTGTTAAACATATAATCCAGATTAAAAAGTGGACTGTGTTTTGTTTTTTTTTTTGTTAATGTTCAGACAAAAAGATCACAAATTCATAAACTCCACAACTTCTTCAGAAGTCTCATATTTTCAGACTTCTCAGAGATTTTAAGAGAAAAAGAACTGAGTATTCCCTTTTCACATCCCCATACAGTCCCTCTTTTGTGAAAAGGTATACAATTTAATGGGAAAAAAAAACACATTTATTTCAGTCAAAGGGTGCTTGTTTCAGGGTGCCTGTTTCAGTGTTCTCTTGGCAGATTCTTGTAGGGTATCTGAAGTATTTTGTACTAGGATTGTACATTTTATTAAAAGAAAGCGAAGTCTGTTTTCTTAATTTCTATTTTGCTTTCTCCACGTAATATCCAAGATCGTAATATACAGGTCAGTGTTCTATATTTTAGAGCCAAAGAAAGTCCTATTCTAATAATTTTGAATAAGACTTTTTTTTTTCAAATATTAATTAATTAATATAACAATATGAGAGCATTTTTAAAATCACATTTTTTCTAAAAAATAATAATACTCAAATCATTTTTGGTTGTATTTTCCTCTGTTTTGCATTCTGAAAGGCCTTCAGAAAGGCAGAATTTCTTTAAGTTCTTCCTCTAACCATGCATTACACACTGTTTTAATTCTTTTCTCAGGTTGAAACCGCTATAAATCTTAAAAATTCATAATTAGCAAAAGGTGTTTATTTCTTGAATTTATCTCTGCTAACTTTCCTATTTTCAGCAATGCAGAAGGTTGCTTTGTAACATTACCATCAACATAAACCATCTCAAGAATAAATAGAAACTATTAATGTGCCTCAGAAGTCACCTTCCACTGTGTTGATGTTTGTAGCAGCTGGGGACAGATATCAAATACTGCAGTCGCCATAGGCCCGAATCAGGCAGTACCAAATTGACAAACAGTTTGTCAACTCTAGGTCCCATTGCCTTCAAAATAAGTAGTCGAGTTCACAAACAGCATGATTTATTCAAATGCAACATTTACAAAGCAGGTTTCGGATGTCAGTACAGGAAATTCTTTACTACAGTGTGGGATTTTTAGCTAGCTCTGATGCTCTGATGCACAAATGTGCAATCATCACTCACCCCAGAAGATGGGAGAGGGCTCTCAGCCTCGACCGATCCAGAAGTTATGATGGAGTCTTCCCTCAAACACTCTCCTCCTTAGTTCATCTTTTTTTTTTTTTTTTTTTTTTTTTTTTTTTCTACATTTAGGTGGAGCTGGAGTGACTGTAGTTATACTTACTTTTGTTATTTATTGGTGACAAAGTCTCTTGCTTTCATGTAAAGCTATAGTCAATCGAAAAGTGTAAGTGTTTAGTCATATAGTAAGCTGTGGCTAAAGGCACCCTGAGGCTTAGAAACTTCCTAAGTCAGGTGTATTATTTTAGTATTTAATGGCTTTGGAGCTATCGCATGTCATAGCCCTAGCTGTATGTCCCTGAATTTTCTATTTGTTTTTCAAGGACACCTGTAAATTTTGCAGATGCTGTAGCAGTGATTTCCACAGAGAACAAATATGGCTGAAGAAGATTACACAAGAAGAAAATATATGGGGTTAAAAGGAATAGCTAGGTTCATAGTAGGTCCCTTAATAATTACATCTTATTTCACTAATCTTCGTTGTATTTTGCTGGTAGTAGCAAAAACAATAACAAAAATAACAGTGGTCTAATTCTCAGATACTATAACTAGTGACAGCACATCTAGCATTATTCAATCAGCATTAAAAATATAACATGGAAGATGTAGGAATTCTGCAATAAAATAATACTGGCAATTATGTGTCAAGAGATTTCAAATCTAAATAGCGTTAGTGCTAAAACAACAGCAGCTGAATTTTAATTTGAGAAATAATAGACACAAATAACCACAGATTCTTTTTAAAAAAGCACCTAAACAACAAAGCAGTCACAAGAGCTCAAGTAAAACACTTGTCTGAGTCATTCTCCCCCCTTAATTATATTTTGGGGGGTATTCTTTCTTGAGTACCATTTCTCTTCACATTCTCTACTATCTTCATCTGAAGTTTTTTACTAAAACTTGCTCCACTTCTGAGCAGTTTGAGATTCTAATAAAAAGAATTACTTCATTACATTAATTCATTACAACATATAACATTTTTAGCACTTCTGCATTTAATAACCCCACTTTTAATAATACCGCTGTGCATTTATCAGAGAGATAACAATGTAGAACCTTTCTTCTGCATTCCTTAAGTCTGTCCTCTTAGGTACAAAGGAAACCAGTTACCAATTTTTGAAAAAGAAGGAAGTACAAGTAGATTTTACAAAAGCACACCCTGTTCCTTTCTTTTGAAGTCATTTATATCAATATATCTAAAATATACCTATGTATACAAATATGTCTATACTAACCATTAACATTTCACTTCCTGCTTGATCATAGAAGCAGCCTATCAGTTGCAAAGAAAATATAACTTCTGTGTAACATTCCTACTGTAAAAATAACTTATTTTTTCCAAACCCTCAGCTTACATCAAGATTTTTTGCTGTCTCTTTCAAATTCTTACTAAAAAATAAAGGTTTTTACAGCAGTCTAGATAAATCCAAATGACAGCTGAAATTGATGAGAAAAAAATGTTCTACAATTTTCTTACTAATTCTTTTTATCTTATTGATATGATGAACTATATTGGAGTTTACCTTGTTTACTCCAACTGCCAAACTTTCTGTAATGCATTTTCCTTTACTGTGGAATTCTAAAGATATGTTCATATATCTTCATATGAACATACGAACATGTGACATATGAGTCTCCCTGTCTATCTAAGTAATATTGAGATGTGGGATGACAAAAGGGAAGGGAGAGTGCAAGAGAGGAAAGCAAGATTCTCAAAACTGTATCTTTAAAAGCCTAAACACTCTATTAGCAAATGGAGGAACAGATAAAAAGTGGAGAGATTAAAACTGGCAGAGGGTAGATAGAATATCAGACCTTTCCTAACATTACCCAGATCGTTTATTATCACCATTTGAACTCAGATAACTCCATAAACACAAGCATCTTCTTTTTTTATCACAGGAACATGTAATGGAAAAAGGAAGACCAATTTTTTCATGCAATCATCAATTCTGTTCTCAATGATATCCTATCACACAACCTTTTTTTGGGGTGGGGGGCATTTTGTGGGTTCTTTTTAAACAGTATCACTAAAGAATTATAAATCGTAATCACACCTTGAATACAGTAGCAAGTCAGACTGTCAATAACAATAAATACGCCATTGTTTTGTCTCGTTACCATGTGACTCTCCGTGATAAGCTGCCCATTGCCACAGCCAGCTCAATAAGAGCATGTTTCAGCTTTCAACATATATTTCAGTTCCCACTGCCTCCTGTGCTTGGAGTTTTGTAGAGTCCTGCAAATAATAGAGGTATTGGCTTTCTTCTCTGAGACATAAATATAAAATAAATAAATAAGCATTATCCTGCTGTATGATGTGTCAGTAGTCAGCATGTGGGTCTTTCATCAAGAACCAATGATGATTGTTTGCTGAAAACTACATCAAGCTGCTGGGGATGCCAAATCTTTATATGAAGCACGTGACTGTGATTATTAAACAGTCTTCTCTGCAATATTCATAGTAATTCTATGCCAGCTAGTACTAATTGTCTGATTATACACTTTTCTGATAGCTTTCCCACCTTCATTTCCTACTAGGTAAGTCATGCTTCACACTGTCTACAGACCTTTTGTGTCCTCTCAATGCATAACTAATAGATGCCCAGCTCCAGTGTAAAACACAGTGTGCTTTGTCAATATGTGGATTTTTTTTGTATGCATCAAGAGCCTAAGCAGAGAACACGTAGGTAAAAGAATATATTGAAATAAGTGAATGTTTTTCCACTGAGGACCACAGAGTTAAAATCTCACAAAGTCAAGAACATTTCATTGTAAATGTCTTAACACTAACTGTGATTTTCATTTAAATAGGGAAGGTTATCTATATTTTAATTGAAGAAAGAAAGTCTCTAGGGATGACTCAAATGTGCCAGATTCTATCAGAATAAAGAAAATTTTATTCTGCCAGGCCAAAATCAGTGAGATTCTTCAGAGCAGAATGTTCTGTAGAAGATGCCACAAAAGAGTCCTCATCAAAGCAGAGTTACTCAGGAAATAATAGATCAAAATCCAAATTGCCTGAACTAAAAATGAAAGAATACATCTACAAAATACAAATGCAAAAAATGCAAGAAATGTCTTGCTGTATCAGAATTGCAGGACATCTATTTTGTCTCTGAAACTAGCTTTAGAAAATGTTATTCAGGAATGTGCAGAGCATGTGAATGTGATCACCTTCTGCTGTTTATCTATCTTCTTTATGCTGCACTGGAAGACAGAATTGTGTTATGGTCGTTAGAGAGTATATTCCTATCTAGGCTTGTTGGCAATCATTTATGGACCTTCTTTTCAGGAATTTATCTAGTCCTTTTTAGCCTGCTGGTGACTTCTGCTGCCACAGCTTCATACGGCAATCTCCTATTTCCCTAACTTCATCAGGCGGAGTAAGTATTTCCTTTTACAGAAGGGAAATTGTCCCCTTCGCAGAGTGTGTTCATGTATGTGCTCAATATTCTTAACCCTTATGATTACTATACTGCTTGTGACAAAAAGCAGACTCACCAATCTATAGTTCTCAAGACCCTCTCTAGAGTCCATGGCTGCCAAGACACACACAGATAGCCCCTTAAGTCTAGAGCAAAAATAATATGTTCATTACTAAAATAGCTTCATTCCAACTTAAACATGTACAAATGCCACTGAATTGAATGAACTTAAGCATAAGCTTCAATGTGCTTTGTTGAATAGGAATGCATAGCGCATGTACTTAAAGGTATTACAGAGGTAAAGCTGAAAGAAGTTTTGCCAACAGAAGAACCTCCTGTAGAGTTAATCATCTCCTCTTGGCACAACTACCAAGGACTGAGCTCCAAAACAAATTCTTAGAGTCTTTCCTGAGTAGTGTTCAAAAATGTTATGTTACTTCCTGCCCCTCAAGCTTCTCACAGAGTAAGTCACTCCAGGCAAATGCCATAGGGCTTCTGTGGAAAAGTGTGTGGAAGACTCCAAGAATCTGGCATCACGAAGATTGCTTTATACCAATTTCTTTCTTAGGAAAAATGGTTGGGCATATGTAGATTTCTGTCTAGAGCATAAAAGCAGAGAGCAAACAGCTAAAATATAGCTGTTTGCTGCATATATAAACCTGCATATATACAGCATGCATATGGTGTCTGTGAAGACTAAGTCCAACCACTTTTGAGGATTTCAGCAAGACATGTGCATACTGTCCAGAAAACTCTGATATATGGTGACACATCTCATTAATTCTAAATGTTCTTTCTTTTTTAATGATAATTTTTAGAAATATTGCAAGAAACAATGGCAGTTCAATCGAGCTAGGAAATCTGCTTTGAAAAACTTTGCTTAAGAATGTCTGAAATTTTGCCCATTGTTTGTTAAGTTAGATATTACCAACAATGCTAGAATGATTTAAAGTGACTTGCTGTAAGACAAACACCAAATTAAGTAGGCAAGGGAAAGCCCCAAATCCTTCAAAATAGGTTTTCTTATGATCATAAAAAGTTATAATTTTAATTCACAATCTTCGCCTCATCTACTACTAATGAAAGATTCAGTAAATTATCTTCATAAAGGTCAAAATACTAATTAGAAGATTCTCTTCAGTGATAAATCAGAAATGTGGAAAAAATGATTACCTCAGCTTTTTCTGGAGTTCAGTTACACTTCCGTTCCTTTTTAAAATGTAAAAAAATTCAAAATGAGAACTGAATTTTGTAACATTAAATAATTCCTTTTTTAAAGTGGATAGAAAATGATCTCAGAAATTTTGATTTTACATAAATTACCTTGTAGATAAATTTATATACTTTTTTACATGTACCATTAATAGTTAATTATTAACAAGACTGCAGTTAATGACTGAAAAATAATTTAAAATATATCTTTCAAGTTACGAAGTTTTCTAATAATCTTAACTATATGCATTTAAATGGAATGTGTCTTTTTAAACTACACAGTTATAACACACTAATATATAAAGATATATAATGCTTAAGACAATAGATAAAACAATTATAATGCCGAAAGTTTATTTCTCATTTTGATCAGACTTCTAAAAAAAGAAGCATTTATACAGAATGTAGGTAGTACTACTTCAAGATGCAATGATCCATTTATTTTCATTTCATTCAAACATTTTCATTCTCATCTTCAATATAAGACTTGTAATATATTCTAAAGATATGCACTGTTGGGCAGAAAATAATCATTTTCAATTACAAAGCTGCAGAAGAGTCATAGTAAATATTATAAACACTTTTGGGCCAATTCTTGATTCTTAACTGTTGGCATAATTACAACAAAATTTGATGCAAGCACTTCCTCTAACAGGAATTTCAGCAAAATGGTATGGAAGCAAATGCAAATTCATATACATTCCCCAGTTCAATTCAAGGACCAAAATACATCCCGTTATGTCCACTGGAAAACTGTGACAACCAGTAAGATGTTACATCCCCATCTATATGTACTTCCGATGAAAGACTGTGTGAAATAGTCCATATATATCTCGAAGAGCAGGGCTCCGGAGCAGACGCTCGTCCCGGAGCACCTTGTCTCGAGGCGACCAACTGCGGCGAGAGCCGCCGAGCGAGAGCGCGCGGGGCAGCGCGAGGCAGCCCCGGCGCCGAGCCCGGCCAGGGGCGGCTCTGACTGCTCTGACCCAGCGGGGCGGAGCCGGCAGGGCAGGCGGGAATTCAAAAGCCGCCCCAGGGAGCGCGAGCGACCAGGTCGCGGCGCGGCAGTTAGCGCGGGCAGGGGGTGCAGGCAGGGAGGCTCTCCCAGGTGGGGAAAAGAACTCCCCTCCAGAGTCTCTTCCAGCAGCAGGAGATCAGGCGAGGCCATGGTCTCCACGCGGCAGAGAGCTCCCACCAGGAAGACTGTGGAGAGACAGACAGAGCCGCCGCGGAAACACGCGGCAGTCCAGGTTTCCAGCTGCGGGGAATCTCTGAGCCTCGCCATGTTACCAGGGACTAGCGAGAACAGCGCCTGCCCTAGGTGTGAGCAGGTGGATGACCTGCTCAGCCTGGTGGTGGAGCTGAAGGAGGAGGTAGAGAGGCTCAGGACCATCAGGGAATGTGAAAGGGAAATAGACTGGTGGAGCCGCGTTCTGCGGCCTTCCCAGGAAAGCCACCCAGAGGACCCCCCAATTCAGACTGCAAACCCAGCACCCTCTGGCCATAAGGCAGAGGGGGCAGAGTTAACAGTATCAAGGGACGAACAACAATGGAAACAGGTCCCTACTCAAGAGGGCAGGAGAGCCCTTCCCCGGCCCCCCTCACCCCCACCGGTGCCCACGTCCAACAGGTACAAGGCCCTGGAGCTTGTGGATGGGATAGGTGAGGTCACAAACCCAGGCCCATCCAGGGGGCTGTCTACAGAGAGGCAGGCGGGTCCACGGCCTGAGGCTGCTGCCTCTGAGGAGAAAAGGAGCCCCTGGAAGAAGAAGCGGCGGGTGATTGTCATGGGTGACTCCCTGCTGCAGGGCACGGAGGCACCGATCTGTAGGCCTGAGCCCTTATCCAGGGAGGTCTGCTGCTTACCAGGGGCTTGGATAAGGGATGTCACAGAGAGGCTCCCAAGACTTGTCCGGGAGTCCTACTATTATCCCCTGCTACTGCTTCACGTGGACGCTAATGATGCCGTGGGGAAACAGGGAGACATCAAGAGGGATTTCAGAGCCCTGGGGATGGCCTTCAAAGGTATGGGAGCCCAGGTTGTGTTCTCCTCTGTCTTACCGATGAAGGGAATGGATTCAAGGAGGAGAAGGCGGATTATCGCACATTAACAACTGGCTGCACCGCTGGTCTTGGCAACAGAGTTTCGGCTTCTATGACCAAGGGACTCTGCTTATGGCCACCGGCTAGTGGGGAATGACGGGAACCACCTCAGCAAGAGGGGCACACGTCTCTTTGCCAGAAGGCTGGCCAACCTGGTGAGGAGGGCTTTAAACTAAGCAAGAAGGGGAAAGGGGAGTGTCACACAGACAGGGCAGTCAGTACCATGCAGCCAAAGTCCGATGGCATCCAGCAGGAGTATGGTAGTGGGGAAATGAGGATAGGAGACGATTATAGCGGGTCCTCTTTCAC
>VZSV01000105.1:1428738-1463352 GCA_013398735.1 Nothocercus julius
GGGGCCTGGAACATCTGCCCTATGAGGAAAGGCTGAGAGAGCTGGGCCTGTTCAGCCTGGAGAAGAGAAGGCTGAGAGGAGACCTCATTAGTGTCTATCAGTACCTCAAGGGAGGCAGTGAGGAGGATGGGGCTGCCCTCTTTTCAGTGGTGGCCACCGACAGAACTAGAGGAAACAGCCACAAACTGAAACACCAAAAGTTCCACAGGAACTTAAGAAAAAATTTCTTAACAGTGAGGGTGACAGAGCCCTGGCACAAGCTGCCCAGAGAGGTTGTGGAGTCTCCTTCTCTGGAGATCTTCAAAACCTGCTTGGACGCAGTCCTGAGCCACATGCTCTAGGTGACCCTGCGTGTGCAGGGGAAGGGTTGGACTAGATGGTCTCTAGAGGTCCCTTCCAACCTTAAGCATTCTATGATTCTATGATTATATATATATATGTACTGAAATCTGTGAGTCAAACTATGATGTAGCTTGGACTCTGCTCTTATATGCTTGTCATCTTCAACTGAGATTTTACCCAAGTACACATTTTATGTTCTCCTTGTGATCCAGTAAGGTGGCCAGGTATGAATTGAGCTGATAATGAAAGATGAAAATTCAGTGTTTTCAGACTAAAGTCAAAATGCACATATGTATCAGAAGGTTCACAGGTTTGGTCTTTTATGTAGACAGAAGATATGTCAATTCTTGCAACAATTTTATTGAAAAAAATTATGCTTCCACTGACATCTAAGATAAATGACAAATTTAGAAGTTTTATGGATCCTTTTTGCCATTTTTTCCTAGTAGAATTGTATTGTTTAATCTCTACCATGGACTACAGAAATGAAATTAGGATAAATAGCAAATATATTCCTCTCCTGTTTTGGACTAGCCTTTAATTTGTTACTTTAGGGTTTCACAAAAGAAAAAGCTAGCCCCACTGGGCAACATAGGATGTTAACTTTGTTAACTGGATAATTTTGCAAGGATCAACTCTGAGTTGGGCTGCACTTGGTCATATTAAGTAAAGACTCCTATGAACAAAGAATTATGTCAAAGAATAAGAGCCGTATAATCACAAAATTATATAAATCATAATGGGCAGTGATTTTTTTCAGAATACCACTTCCAAAGAGTAAAATCCTTAATCAAGAGAAGGTCATAGCTCTGAAGGCTAGTCACAGAGGTAACATAAGATTAACTCAACACTTGTTAGTTAACATGGCAGGGAAGGGTCTTTTTGAAAGTATTTTAGTAGGTATAAGGTATTTTAGCCAAGCCGTATGTGAGTTGGGCACGGACTCAGAAAGCTTACTCTCAAAAAGCTGTGCATAGAACAAAGCAAAATGCCCACCCGATGACTGGAATGGGACAGTCCAAAGCCCAGGTGCCTGTGTGCCAAGCCCCAGCTTTGTGAAGCACTGATGTGTGACTTTGGCTCAGCTGATTGAAAAATCACCCTGCTGTAAAACCGTGAGAAGCTTGACATAAGCTAAAAATACGAGAAGGAATTAACAACAACAAAAAAAAGACAAAACATGGATTATTGAGTAACTATTGCACAATAGTCAAAAATTCCAGAGAAAAGTACTGATGTGAAAAAGTGAGAAGTCCTAACAGAAGAGTGGGAAACTGGAAGATGACACCTCCGAAGGACTGAGAAACAGTTTTGCACCAGGGTACAACAGAGTTTGCCTTCCTAACCTGACCATTTGCCAGCAGTGATCCATTAGGTGCCTGTATCAGAAGAAGCAAGCATAAGAACTCTTAGCCTATTATATTGGTCCTGGAAATCTATTATGCACTAGAGGCAATTAAAAAAAAAAAAAAAAAAAAAAAAAAAAAAAAAAGTGGTGCAATTGCCTGTTATCCTGATTCTACACAGTAAAAGGTTTCCAAGCAAAAGATATCCAGTTGAGGGATGTGACACAATCTCTGCCAAAGGCAAGAAGTCGAAACACTTAGAAGGGATTGTATATTATACTGGCATTTAACATCTTCTGAATCTATGCGGATAAAGTAAGATCAAACTCAACTCATTTCAAAAATGTAGCAGAATATCTACTTATTTTTAAATGCATAGAGGTCCTTCAAAAATGCTCTGTGGTCTGCAGCATAAAACTGGTTGTTAGACACCAGCTCTCTGGGCATTATGCCACCAGCGCAGTATAGAAACAGCTTTATAAACTGAACATTGAGCACAAGTGTGACAAATAAATGATCTCTGAGAATATTTACAAGTGCCGGAGTAAAAATGTTAAACATTAAAACAGACGGTCAAGCGTTCTTGGTGGTTTATCTATGACTTTCTATCTGAGATATGTTGTACTAATATTTCCTCATATTTACCCTATCTATTTATGTGCTTTTAAAACCAGTGTGAAGTGCTTCCAGTGTAATAGAAATCTCCTCAACAACTCACACTTCTATAACTTAAATCAATTCTCTCCCAACACTGTGAACTCCTTTGAGATGAATGTATGGAGGCCTAGAAATTCAGCCTTTCAGGACTAGTGCTGCCTTCTGTCAATTGCAAATATCAACTATCTAATTGAATGCACTGGTTGAATAAAACAACAAGTCTGTCTATTTTTTCTAACTATATTACTTTCTGATTTTGATTCACTACCAATTCTTGGGCTTATGACACTCAATAGTAATCACTAATTTTGCTGTTTATGAAGCTGGAGTAACAAGTAAATGATTTGACATCTAAATTGACATCTAAATTTTTTTGACCATGAGGCAGCAGTGCCCTCATGGCCAAGAAGGCCAATGGGATCTTGGGCTGCATTAGGAAGAGCATCTCCAGCAGGTCGAGGGAGGGGATCCTGCCCCTCTACTCAGCCCTGGTGAGGCCACACCTGGAGTACTGTGTCCAGTTCGGGGCTCCCCATTACAAGGGGGATGTGGAGCTGCGGGAGAGAGTCCAGCACAGGGCTACGAGGATGATCAGGGGCCTGGAACATCTGCCCTATGAGGAAAGGCTGAGAGAGCTGGGCCTGTTCAGCCTGGAGAAGAGAAGGCTGAGAGGAGACCTGAGCAGTGTCTATAAGGACCTCAAGGGAGGCAGTGAGGAGGATGGGGCCGGCCTCTTCTCAGTGGTGGCCACTGATAGGACTGATAGGAAACGGCCACAAACTGAAGCACCACAGGAACTTAAGGAAAAATTTCTTGACAGTGAGGGTGACAGAGCACTGGAACAGGCTGCCCAGAGAGGCTGTGGAGTCTCCTTCTCTGGAGATCTTCCAAACCCACTTGGACGCAGTCCTGTGCCACATGCTCTAGGTGACCCTGTGTGTGCAGGGGAGTTGGACTAGATGATCTCTAGAGGTCCCTTCCAACCTTAATGATTCTATGATTCTATGATTCTATGAAATTTCCTCTGATTAATACTGATTAAGAAGTAAAACTGGTTTCCTTATCTTCTTCCATTCAATCTCAAAGTTAGGACTATCCTATTAAAGCTTAGTATTGGCATGCTGAATACCTGTGGAAATAAGAATAGTAGGAAATGCTATGTTGGTTGCATGAGTATAATTTTCAGCTATTTGGAAAAGCTGAGAATATACACTCTTGGAGATCAGCGGGAAACATCTTTTTCATCCTACAGAACTTTCTCTATATTTTTTTCTTCAGTTTCCATTGGGATGATATCACTTGCTTTAAAAGATTCTCCCAAAGACTATCTATATGTGTGTGTTCAAGACTTCATACAACTTGTTCTGTTCGTTTTGCTAGTCTTGATGATACAGACTGGAAGTCAAACCTTTGGTTTTCACATCTGGATTTATTTATTCTCATACCTCAGCGACCTTAATGACTGGGTGGGCAACAAGTTTGGAGAGAGAAAAAATAGGCTTTTTATATCTCCTGTTGAAAAAGTCCTACCTGGAAAAATATTTTTATTTAATTAAATGACTATTAAATAAGACAAACAACCTTACTCCAAATTCCAGCGATATGAACAGCCATATCAGTTGTGTTCAAAGTTCAACTCTCTCTTCCTATGGTTACTTAGCATACAAAAAAATAGTAGATCTATTTTTGCATCCTAGGTGAACTCTCTTCTTTTGCCTTCTTCAAAGAGACTAGCTGTTTTGTCATTCTTTCTTCCCTTGACCAGAAATTCTTTCTAAACTTCCAGTTGTCAAAGCTGCACATATGTTTCAGGGAAAATTTGATGTTTCATAAATTGCATTATATTTAATGAAAATACTTTATTGAGGAAAATACCAGACTAACTCTTTTTATTTTTTTCTTTTTACCTGGGACAAGTAGTGGGATTGTTGTTCAGAAAAACTTGGCATGCTTCATGGAAGAAAAAGATATATATATCCATTTAGAAAGCCTCAGCTACCATATCTTCCCCCAAATGTCAATTAAACCATTTACATCATGCTATTAAGCAAATTTTGCTTTCTGAATTTAAAGCCATTGATCCAGTCAATATTCAGACTACAACTGCATAGAAACACAATCTTTGAAGATAGGTAGTTTGTTCTTAACAGTTTATATTTATTAATATATGATTAGCTTATTTGCATTTTTGTTGTTGTTGTTCTAGAAAATTGAATATTTTAAATGTATATGTCAATATATGCTGCTCTGTTTGTAGATCGCAATCTGTGTAACATTCTTTCTACTCCCTACTGATTATATTACCTCCCATATTGGTGATGGAATTGATATACATTCATTATATCAAGATTTTTCTGGTACATAATGTTCTAAATAAATAAACGAAGTCAATAACTCATGTCATGGTTGCAAATATACTATTAAAAGTGAGCCAATTCCCTCACCGAAGCTACAATATAGAACAAATGAAAAATGATTAAAATTATGCCCAGGGCAATGTCTATTACTTCTCCAACACGTGCCAATGAAATCCCATTTAAAATGTGAGTTCTGTAATGAAATACATTAGTAATTCAGCTGCCAGCTCTTCTCTGCACTATTTCTCCTGTTGTGTGTTTTCATGACACAGCTCAGGAGCTGACCCAGGGAGACACAAGGGTCTTGCTTAGTGAAAAGTTTGCTGCAACAACAAATTTTGCTTATGTTACTTTGCTTTAAAAACTCACTATATTGAGCAAGAAAACCAGCAGATATTTCCTCTCACCAGATAAAAAAAAAAGAAGATAAAAAAAAGAAGAAAGAAGAGAACCACGACTTAATTATGACTACTTCCTGCACTATTCTTGGTTTACTACACAACTCAGCTCCAGCTGATAGCACACAGAACAAGCTAATCTTTTTCTCATTTTTTTCAGTAATGAGAAAATGAAAAATTTTCATTCTAGTTTTTTTTTTTTCAAACTCCGAAGCCTTCCAACTGAAATAAGTATGTATACATTTCTTTCTCTTTTCTGTTTTACTCACGTGACTTGCATCATGTGAACAAAGACTAACACAAGTATAAGATACTGCAAAGGTTCAAATGCTGCAGGAGAATCTGATCCAGGTGAACAAAAGAAATATTAAGTGTTCCTTAAGAAAAAAAAAGAGACAATAAACACACATTCAAACATCTATAATAACTGTTATATGTATTATGGTCCTATCATAATTTTTATTTTTATGGAAAAGATTTTGAATCTTATCTTTGAATCTGTTTTTTTTTTTTTTTTTTTTTTTTTTTTTAATGTTGGACCAATTTTTTTTTCTGTGCTTGGCCAATTCAGGTATCAGAAGCCTATGAACATCTGATGTTTTTTAAAATATAAGGAGTCCTCACAAGGTTCCAGAAAATGTCTGTTTCAAGTTCTTAAATAAATATATACATATGTACGTATTTCCTGTACACTTACAACTTAACTTCTCTTGTATTCCTTATGAAGAAAGAGAGGTCAATTGCAGAGGCACTCTTATCTTTGCATTTTTGTGAAGGGCAATTCAGTTGTAGCTTTCAAAACACAGCTCTCTAAGAACAAAAACAAACAATTTTTTTTTCTCTCTTCTGTTCTTTAACCTTATTTCCCTCATTGTGAGTGTAAGAAGTGGGGATAAAATCCTCTTTTTTTGCTGATTTGTTAACATCATTATCACCACCAGAATATTTCCAGTAGTGCCTCAGCACTGTGGTTAAAATTACTTTGTTTGTGATGTTTTAAGCTCTGTTCAAAGTATCTGCAATTTTATATTGTTGTCTTCAATCAACATGGGAAAGTAAGTTGAGACAACTTGGTTGTGGGGTCAGAAAATTCCAGTAGAGGATAAGAATAAATGTTTGTTGTTTCTAAGCACAAAGTAGTTTAATAATAAGGTTGAGCTACTGCAACCCTTTAGAAAGAAGCTCGCCTTGCACATCTTTCTGCCTTTTCCAGCAACATTGAACATAATTATAGAACCTCTGGGCATTATAGGGAAAGCAACACATTTTGTCAGTTTTTCATTCCCACCGTATAAGAAGAGGGACTATAATTTCTGTGTACAGACTTCTTACCATCTTCTCATTCCATCATTTTACTGGACATTGTTTAAAATATCAAATTCTGTACCTGGTTTCATGATGGTCATATTTTTCTACCTATTCATAATTCATATTCATAATACATATTTTTCTAACTATTCATGATACCTAATACCTTCTATTGATAATAATGATGCCAAAACAGCAGATTTTTGTTTAAAACTGCTGAAATTTTAGGAACAGGGGATTTAAAGGAACTGAGGTGTCTTTTTTTGGTTGTCAGTGATTCTAATTTTAATGAGAACAAATAAAACCACAACAAAGGAAGATTACCATGGCCCTCCAAGCTCTATAATAAAATACACCTTTGAACTACATATAATCTTTCTTCAAATACAAGTTTATGAGAATGTTGAAAACATCTGATTTTCTTTATTTCTTGTGGAAAAAAAATAAAAGAAAAATATGGAAGGATAATGAAAAGAAACAATGCAAAATTAAATCTGGCATTCTGTGATCTTGAATGATATTAAGTACGTTATATCATCTTTCTCTTATTTCCATTTCATAGAATCATAGAATCATTAAGGTTGGAAGGGACCTCTAGAGATCATCTAGTCCGACTCCCCTGCACATGCAGGGTCACCTAGAGCATGTGGCACAGGACCGCATTCAAGTGAGTCTTGAAGATCTCCAGAGAAGGAGACTCCACAACTTCTCTTGGCAACCTGTTCCAGTGCTCTGTCACCCTCACTGTCAAGAAATTCTTCCTTAAATTCCTGTGGAACTTTCGGTGTTTCAGTTTGTGGCCATTTCCTCTAGTTCTGTCGGTGGCCACCACTGAAAAGAGGCCGGTCCCATCCTCCTCACTGCCTCCCTTGAGGTCCTTATAGACACTGACCAGGTCTCTCTCTCTCCTCTCAGCCTTCTCTTCTCCAGGCTGAACAGGCCCAGCTCTCTCAGCCTTTCCTCATAGGGCAGATGTTCCAGGCCCCTGATCATCCTCGTAGCCCTGCGCTGGACTCTCTCCAGTAGCTCCACATCCCTCTTGTACTGGGGAGCCCCGAACTGGACACAGTACTCCAGGTGTGGCCTCACCAGGGCTGAGTAGAGGGGCAGGATCTTCCTCGACCTGCTGCAGATGCTCTTCCTAATGCAGCCCAAGATCCCATTGGCCTTCTTGGCCACGAGGGCACTGCTGCCTCATGGTCAACTTGTCGTCCACCATGACGCCCAGGTCCTTCTCTGCAGACCTGCTCTCGAGAAGGTCAGTCTGGGGACTGTACCAGCCTGTACTGGTATCTGGGGTTATTCCTCCCCAGGTGCAGGACCTTGTACTGGGCTTTGTTAAATTTCATAAGGTTTCTCACTGCCCATTTGTCCAGTCTGTCCAGGTCCCTCTGGATGGCAGCGCAGCCCTCTGGGCTGTCAGCTACTCCTCCCAGTTTGGTATCATCAGCAAACTTGCTGAGGGAGCACTCTGTGCCTTCCTCCAGGTCATTGATGAATAGATTGAACAGGACTGGACTGAGGACTGACCCCTGGGGAACACCGCTAACCACAGGCCTCCAGCTAGACTCTGCACTGCTGATCACCACCCTCTGAGCCCTGCCATGTAGCCAATTCCTAATGCACCTCACTGTCCACTCATCTATCCCACACTTCCGGAGCTTGCCCAGAAGGATGCCATGAGGGACGGTGTCAAAAGCCTTGCTGAAGTCCATATAGATGACATCCACCGCTCTCCCCTCATCTATCCAGCCAGTCATTCCATCATAGAAGGCGATCAGGTTACTCAAGAATGATTTCTCTTTGGTGAATCCATGCTGACTACTCCTGAGCACCTTCTTTGTCCTCCACATGTTTGGAGACAACAGCCAGGATGAGATGTTCCATCATCTTTCCAGGGATGGAGGTGAGGCTCACTGACCTGTAGTTGCCTGGGTCCTCCTTCTCGCCATTTTTCAAGACTGGTGTGACATTGGCTTTCTTCCAGGCTTCTGGCACCTCTCATTCTCCAGGACCTTTCAAAGATGATGGAGAGAGGTTTAGCTATGACATCCGCCAGCTCACGCAGCACTTTCAGGTGCATCCTATCAGGGCCCATGGATTTGTGGGAGTCAAGTTTCCCTAAGTGCTCTCTGACACAATCTTCCTCCACTAGGGCACTACTTCCTCTCTCCAGGCACCTTCTCTTGTTTCTAGGGTCTGGGATTCCTGAGGGCTGCCCTTGGTAAACACTGAAGCAAAGAAGGCATTCAGTATCTCTGCTTTTTCTGTGCCTTCCATAACCAGGGCACCTATCTCATTCATCAGCAGACCCACATTTTCCCTAATCTTCCTTTTGCCATTGATATATTTGAAACAGTTCTTCTTGGTCTTTTTAACATCCCTTGCCAGATTTAATTCCAATTGTGCCTTTGCTTTCTTTGTCGCATCCCTGCATTCCCTGACAACATTCCTATATTCCTCCCAAGAAGCCTGTCCTTTTTCCCACTTTCTGTATACTGCCTTTTTCTGTTAGAGGTCTGCCAGCAGCTCTTTGCTCACCCACACAGGCCTCCTGCCCCCCTGCCTGACTTCTTGCTCAAAGGGATGCACTGCTCCTGAGCATGGAGGAAGTGCTGCTTGAATACTTGCTGAGGTGGCTCCCCTCTTTCCCCACTAACTGGTGATCTTCAAACAGAGTCCCATGGTCACAGAAACCAGAACTCTGTTGCCAAGACCAGTGATGAAGCCAATCGATTTCAAACAAAAGTGTAACATAATAAAGAATAAAAGGTGTAGGAATGCTTAATCCCCACATCACCTTAAGGTGAAAAATTATGAAGTCATATAAACAACAGTTATTTATCAAATAACTCTGCAATTTTTATGATGGCATTGCCATCACATGCATGTGCAAATAAAGCAGCTATTGGCTAAATTATGCAACCACATATTGATGCAGTATGCATTCATGCCACAACAGCAGAAAGGGAAATGTGCTTTTTCTTTCTCAAACTGGTGAAGGGAACTGTAAGCAATTTAATATTCAATTATTTTCATCAGGTTAGGTATTTTGGAATTTATTTTTAAGGCAGCATATGAGCATTCCGTAACATGGATTTTAGAAAAACAGTCCCCTAAAAGTCATAGAAGATTGCAATTTTTTTAAGTTTTTTTTTTTTTTTAATGATTAAGGTCAAATTTGTTTGCTGTATATTATGCATACTTGTGCTGGAATATTAATTCTTGTGGTGCTAGTTTTAAAAAGCACGCCTTTCTTTTTTAAATAATATAAAGTGTGTTTAATTTGTTGTTATTGTACTATTTTTCCTACTCTAGCTACCCAACTTTGCAAACTCTTACATCAGTTGTCTTTATAGGGTAGGAAGGCTGTCTGTGATTTCTAACAACTTGCAGGCATACAATCTATAGGACACAGAATTGTTATATATACAGTCAATTGTATATATTATTATATATACCTATATAAACATAATTTTCTTTCCTTATCTGTTTTTTTTTTTTTTTTTTTTTCCAGACCACCTGGAGAAAAAATAAACAAGTTTCTAAGCACAAAAGCTTTTCAGTTGGTCTGATCTGAAATTTTTCCTACAAGCCTTTTCATACGATATTGAATGGCCCTCTCTGCCTCATTTAATTCAAACGGGGATTTAAGGACTGCTGTATTAGGTATGTGGTCTCAAATTATTCTATATTGTTTATTTTTGGATCACGTTTTTTTTAAAGTATGAGAGAAGAAACAAGTTACTGTTCGGCTTTTTCTCATTGAATCTTACAAATGCCTCAGCTTCTGTTTGTGTTTTATTCTTATTTGTCTAGATTTCATTTTGAAAGGAAATGAATTGTTACTTCCTTTCATTTTGAAAGGAAATAATCTCAGTTTGTGGCCTATAATGTAAATATGATATAATAATACCTTAATATTTTAAATACAGACTTCTGAGTTTTCTTCAGCAGTTCGCTATGAGCTTTCCGTTTCCCCCTAAAATCATTTCCCTAACACCTGTCTCTTCCTTGCTTTCCTCCCTTCTTCACCCAGATTAGCAGAGTGAAAAAGACATACTGTAAAAATCAGGGGGGTATTTATGTAGAAAGCTTTCTGAAGTACTCCCCCCAGATTATTTGGTAGAATCCTTTGCCTCTACGACTTTGAAAAGTGAAATTGCTCTCAACTTTTCACATTAAGAAAAGAGGCTGAATTCTTGCATCTATAGAGGGAATTATGTAATTGTTCAAACTGACCTCAGTATCTTCCCTAGTCTACCTGGAAAAAAACAAAAAGATTACTATAGTTCATCTTGATAATGTAAATCTACTATCATCTTAATTATAGATGAGTATTACTTCTCACAGTGCATAACATGTGAATAAGATGTGAATGAGTCAACAGACTTCTGACAATTTAAATATTACTAGATTTATTCATAATACTCAAGCTGAAGCCCCATTTTGTGGCTTACACCCTGTAATAAGATGCATGTCACATAAAAATAGATTAGCATGTCAACATCAATCATCATACTATATTTAGATGTTATCACACCATGCTATATTTTACATTTATGCTAAAACACAGTGCAGGATCCTATAACCGAAGTTTTGTGATTTTCCTTTAATGCTTTAGGTGTTATTTAAATATTAAAATTTTAATAGAAACGTTAAAAAAATCAGCTATGCTTTGTTCTATTTTCTAAAACAATATGGCATAACAGCAGTACCTTACTCACCATTGTAATAAGAGGAAATTATTTTAAGGACATTCACTGTGAATAAAGCAGGATGTCAGGTCACCATTTGTGGATCCAACCCTGAAGCAACTGCGGAGACAAATATATGCTCCTACACCCGTGGGACTGTAGGCACATCATTTCTTCTGCAATGGTGTTTTCTTCTGCATTCTTGTTTTACTTCTTTTCTTGTTTTATTTTGTAAGACGAGCAAGAATATCAGCTTACTCAGAGTTGTTCATGACAACATACTTGAGATTCTTCTGAATGTTGCTACTGATCTTTTTAATTATGTTAGCTGCAAACACAGACACTCAGCCTAGGCAAGTTCGTGTGTCACTCAAGCAATGCTCTTGAAAAATTATGAATGTATATTCAGAGGTGTTATTAGTGAGATGTTTAGGGGAACTGCTGCTGAAATTCCACTGAGATAGCAACAACCCTACTAGCAGGAAGTTTCTTCTGATCATCACGTAGCAGCTGATGCCTTAGGTTATTTCTGAGACACTGCCAGACAAAATAGTTTAACGAATTTACTTTTCTCTTCTAAAAAGCCTGCAAACTAGATCAGTATGGTAGGGGAGGAAAATGAGGAAAAGTTCAGGATTAAAATACTCAGGAGGACGAAGAAATTCAGGAGAGGCACAGTTTTTAACAACACAAATTTTCCTGAAGGAAGTCAGCAGGAAAAGAAAGTACAGGATACAAGAACCCATGGGAACATCCACAAAATACTAGGCCTGTCACTTTCACTCGTAAGACAGCAATACGTCAGGTATGATAGAGACACATAAATGCTGTTATTTTCAAATCCTCCTCTCTGTTTTTTTTCCTCCTACTGTTAAATAAAATATATTGCCAAGACTGCTGTCAGTCACTATGCCACTGCTCACAGTTATCTCAAGGGATGAGACTCATATTTCTAAAATATTCACACCCTTGGGGAGATACACAGTTGTTTCAGATAGGAGAGTGTTCATGAATTGCAGCATAATCTAAGGAAATGCAAAATTTCACTCCAGAGAAAGGACAAAGGTACAACTAAGATTGTAAGAGTAACAAGAATAATGTGGGAATGAAAAATAGAAAAATATATAACTGAATTTCATTAATGTTGTACAAGTACAGATAAACATATTCATCTCATCTGTGCCACATATTCTTTGGAGAACTAAGCAAGAAAGAGCTAAAATATACAGCTGACTTTCATTATTGACATGCCTTCTAGAATAGTTGTGTATAAAATGTAGCTCAGTAAATATAGTCTGTTTCTTCTGTATTATACTTTCTTTATCTGCATCTTAGATGTTTTTAAGTTTATGCATGGATCTCAAAAGTTTCATAACTTGCAGAGTGAAAGCCACAATCATGGCTTATGTTACTTATGTTAGTATGTGTTTGTATGTGTGTGTGGGTATGTGGGAGAACTGCTATATCTCTAAGAATGTTTCTTTCAGTGATAAGTAGAAAAAGTTTCCTTGTCAGTTAAATAAAAAGTTTCCTTATCAGTTAAATAAAATGTGGTATGCTAGACATCTTCATCTGCTACTCTGCCTTCAAATTATCTCCTATAAAACACTTTTTTTTTTGAATGAGGAAGAGATAACACTAGGTAGTTAACTCAGTGCAGATATATGACCATTGGAAAGTACTACTGGGCCTGCAATTCTTTAAGAAAAAAAAAATTAAGAGAGAAACACAAAATCTCCTCAATTACAGAGAAAAAACAGGCTTAATTCAAAGATCAATAGTAAATCTGTGTTTCTTTAGAATTTAATAGTAACTGTCCTTTAAAGCAATGATACTGAAAATTCACAGTACTTTTTAGTCAGGCTGGCATTCTGATAGCTAGGGAGCTTGATATAGTTAGTTTATTTTCCTTTTTTTTTTTTTTTGTCTTTTGAAGTTGTCTATAAAACCCTGTAAATGGAAAAAAAAATGAGCAGCTAAGAGAGAAGTTTAGAGGGCTGACTTACTCTTTCAAACACAGCTGGTATACAAATAAACCGTAGAGAATGGAAGAAAATGTCAATTCCTATGTACTTTACCATGCCCTAATCTGGAAACATTTAATATTTGGTCTGTCAAGTTCCTGTGGGGCTACAGTACTTATGTAGGCCTGCAAACTACAGGAAACTGTTGGAGATAAGGGTGTTTTTTCTGTCTTTTGTAATATCTGAGATAACAAAAGAGTTAAAAATGTAGCTTTTCGTTTTCCGATCTTTTTGGGGGGAATAGGTAGGGCCTGGTTTTGCAGTTCAGGAGTTGAGAGGTGTGAGATGCAGGTGCTTGTCAGAAGCTCTGCAATTATCTCATAGGACCCTTGATACGCTGTCTTTCTAAAGGAGGTGGGAGGTCAGCTTAAAAAAAAAAAAAAAAAAAAAAAAGGATATAGAATAAAAGCAATTTCTCAGCCATACGGAATTGTTTAGATAAAAGGCATCAAAGTTGTTTCAAAAGTATATATTTGGAAGCATCAGGATGATACATCTCTATACCGATTTAGAGGGACTAGATGTGTGCAAAGAGTCAGAGGATGCATCTACACACAATGATTAAAGACAGGCTCACAGTCCTTTGACCATGGCCTGAGTAGTCCTCATGGCAGTAGCTGCAGTCTCAAAAATATACAGGTATGTAACTGTGCACAGTGAGGAAACTAATAATCATTCTCAACATCCTACCCTTTAAGAGTTGAAAATTATGATCTTCTGATGTATCTCTCAAAAAAAGCTAGATTTAATCATTTTGAATTTTTCAATTTTTCCTAAAGCTCATCACACATTCATTTTTTCTACTTCTAAGTGTGTATGCCACTGACCAGCTCTTTAAGGAATTAGTTTTATATAATCAGATTTCAAGCTAAAAAGGGACAGTGGTCTATTTGCTTTCAAGAGGGACATATTCTGGAAACTCAGTAAATGAGGATATCTGGAGCAGTAAAAAAAAAAAGGGACTATCTAGCTTTTGATTCTTTAGGTATGGAAAATTATAAAATGCATCATATTAGATCCTGACACAATTTGCATGCATTCATCTGCAAAATGCTCTATATTCAGATTCATATCTGGTCAAAGTATTCCCTTGACCAACTTAGTTCTTTTTCACTGGAAGTCTTATACGTGACTCTCATAAACTGTAATTAGACTCTGATTTATATTGTCAGGAAAAATGTTCTTGTCTTCCACCAACAATAAGACTTGCTGCAGTGAAATATTTCCTTGTCAGCCCCCTAAAAGTTGGAATTTATTTCATTTACCTCTGCACAGATAGCCCTTAAGTTCATTAGGTAGAACTCTCACATTTCACATGCTATGTATTCTCATCTGAGTGTTTAAAATTTCACATTAATAGATCACCCTTTTCTGCCAGGGACTTCATCTTTGAATCATTTTGCAAGCTTCACTGTTTTGTTCCTTAACATGTTTTCATTTAACAATTCCTAGTCCAAAGATGAATGTTGCTTCCTGATAACTTTTTTTATAATACACATGTACATATATTGACCTCTTGTAAACAATTTCAACAGATTTTCTGGTGCGGCAAATAAAATCTGTGTGCTGTACTTAATAGATTTTTCTTGTTCAAGTACATTCTTGTTTGAATGCATCTCTCTGAGATGACAGGTTTGTTAGGACACAAACTGGACAGCCTTTTGTTGTTTCATTATTTTAGTATGTGATGTTTTGATTTTATTTCACTTTGTTTAACTGCTAATGATAATGACTGATATTTGTTACACTTCTTTTGCAATGAATATGTTTAATATCTTCAACTTGAATTCTTGTCTCATTCTTCTGATCAAATTCTGCCTGAAATATTTGCTGAAACTGCTATGATACATGATCGACTTCCATATGGACATCCACAATATCCAAAAACATTCTTTGCCTGAAACATTTCACTTGCTGAATTTCTAGTGTCTGGAAGGTGTTGTGAGGGAAAAGTTCAGATAGTTCCTCATCTAAATTGACTTGCCAATATTTGTCTTTCATAAAGCAAACAGTAAACACTCTTACTAGAAAGTGAGATAGAGAACCTCCTGAGAATACAAAATTTCTGTCTCAGAACATCCTTGTGTAAACCTCTGGTTTCAGATGAAAAAAATCTCCCATTTCCCTTTTGTGATTATTTCCAAGCTATTAACTCATGAAACAGACACAGTCACTTGAGATACCTTTCTGCTCCCTGCCATATGTCTCCAAGCCTGGCAAATAAGATGCAATGAGCTGATAGAACCGTACAGAGGATTTCTTGTGAAATCCTCTTTAGCCTTGTCACTTCTTGACAGTCTCTCCTGACTCTCCATCACTGAGTACACGAGTGTATCATATGAATACATACCTGTAGATCTTAGCTGTGTGTACAGATACAGACAGTTGTTATTAAATGTGAAAAAGAACCATGAATTACTGCATTTCTAAAGAGATGAGTCAGAAAGAAAAAAAAAAAAAAAAAAAAAAAAAGGAAACTATATATAATCTAAGTCTGAAGAACTGATCTTGCAATAAACAAACTGGGAAAGGAGAAGAAGAGAGAAGAGAGTGATAAAGATCTGGAATTCAGGCTCAATTTTTAATCACTTTATACAAAGTGAAATGAAGTAGTCAGTAGGACATTCTGTGACTGTGATGGAAGTTAAGTGTAATTAGCAGTGATATCATGAGAAAATCTTTTCACCTTATAAAACTACTGCTCTAGACAAATGGCACAGCAAAACAGAAATTATCTCTATTAAGAGTACTTTGGCTGAAATGATCCCAAACAGGCAACAGCTAAGCTGAGAGGAACCAAATGAAGACCTAATGGATAAAAGCGCTGTTGTCACTGGCAAATGTTTCAAGGCTGTATAACAGATTAGGTCATCACAGAAATTAGCTAATCATAGTAAATTACTATACTTGTGTTGAATACATATACTTATAGACACACATACAGACAGATTCAAATGAAGAAGAATAATATACTTGCTACAGTTTTATTACAATGAGGGTGATTAATCACAGCAACAAACGACTGGGAAACTGTGAATACTCTCCCTTGATATCTGAAATATAGCATAACTAAACTATATCTCAGAGAAATATTGGTTATCTTTTAAGCTGTGAGCTCTCTAAACCAAAAGAGACAAAACATAATCATCTCTATTTGACTCAGGGAATAATAGGTGCTTTCAAATAAAAGCTAAACTGATCTCCTCTCCCACATCTTCTTCTTCTTCAGAAATCCAAACTGTGTAACAGGAAACTGTGTATTCAAAACAATATAAAATACAGTTTTTGTAGACCTTTGAGGTTTTTACTACTGTTCTTAACTCAGGAATTTATTTTTTTTAAAATAAAGATCCGGATATTTTATTTTAAAATGTTTAAAATGTTTATTTTATCATTCAAATTTATGTTAAAAAAAAAAAAAGTTTATGTCTGCAATTATTTCCTAACTTCAAGAAAGTTTGGCTTCCTTAAATTTTATTTTTCAGCAAAAATTTCTATTTACGGAACAGCATCACAGGATGTCAGAAAATAAAATCTAATGGTCCATCTGGCCTTACAAACAATCTTTTAAGCCCTAAAGCTTGGAATTAAGTAGGAAACCTATTAATAAGCACAGTGACTAAAGTCTTATACAGACTATCCAGTCTGACACTCTGTAGTTGATGAAAAGGCTTATATATTAACTACATCAAAATTATTTTGAACAGTATTTGTGGCACTTTGATAAGAGCATGACAGTTTCTGATGAAACTCTGAAATTAGCGAAGGATTACCTCAGCTGAGACAGTTGATCTAAGTAGTCTTAGTCCGTGCTGATAAGTACTACAACTTGTGCTGTTGGACTGATGATTTACTTCTTCAGTATGCAGAGATGGAAAAGGAAAACTATCAGAAGTGATTGAAGCAACTGACACAAAGGACATGAGGTCAATAAATAACATATTAGGATGTCTTTCACTCAGACATTACTCTCCTGAAATATTTCATAGTACTTGAATCAGATAAAAAGAAGAGGTAAAGGTTAAAGAAACACTGTTTGAAGCTAGATAGAGATTAAGAAAGAGGAGAGAGTGAAAGACTGCAAATCTTACAGCAATAAAATTATAAGAAAATTGTACATTCCATTTTTATGCTTTGAGATCTCACACTTAACCTGGCTCCTAGAGACAAATATTTTGCCATGAAAAGTGCTACAAGTTTTTTCATACTAAAAAAATTATCAATATCCTGCAAAGTATTATGACTGTTCAACTCTTCTGAGGTAGATGATATCCATCATGGGTTGGAATAGTTGTAGCTAAGTATTGAATTTATTATCAGGTGGTAGCCCTTGCCAAGTTTAGTAGTGTATTAGCCAACTACTGTGCATATTAATACCTGCATAGATGGACATATTCATAACTAGTAACTATTTATTAGTCCTACTGGCTCAGCAGGACTATCCAGCAAGTTTATTAAAAGAAGAGAGCAAGAAAGAGGATGTTCTGTGTTTAGAAGTCTGCAACAGCATTTCTACTACTTCACAAATATTTCTTGCACTTAATAATCTCAATTCTGTGTCAAGCACAGAAAGGGTGATAAAAGCAGTATATTTTACCAAGACCAATATATTTATTTCCCACTATATATTTAAAAAATATTTGAAAATTTGAAATGATTTTCCTCTATCTACAATGTTCTATACAACTGAAAGTTCATATGCCTTCAAAACAACAACAAAGAATATTGCTGTATCAAGGCAGATGCTCCTTTCAAGTGTTCTTGTTATTATTTTAAAGTCATAGGCCATAAAGTCATAGAACATATGTTATTGCTACCATAGCATATAAGATTTTTTTTTTTTAAAAAAAGAGAGCTGAAACAATTGATTAATTCATTTTTTAACTGTTAACATTTTGCTAACATTAGTAAGAAAATATATAATGATTTTGACGATAAGACCATCTTAACTAAAAAAAAGAGACATTTCTCTTCACAGTTATTTTACACAATATCATGAGGTCTTTTAGAAAATAATGCCATGTGTTCACAGGATTTTTAATGCTGTAAGTGATCACTGCTTACAGCAGATCAGTTTTTATAGCTACTTAAAACTATTTTTTATATTAACAGCTAAATGTGATATTTAAAATTTTAAAATTCAATGTGGACCACTACTGATAGGAAAGAAATCCACTTATAAGAGGAAAACAGCTAAAGGTTCTTGAGCTATTTCATCCAAATGCTGGCAGTAAAACATTAGGACCTGTACTAGAACAAACCTCCACACCATGTCCATTTTGTCCAAAAATCATGAATGGTGAATGGCCATTAAATAACCATTAAACAAAACTGTTGAGGGAAAGAAAGTGATAGATCTATATGAATTGTTCTCTTCTTTTTTTTTTCACTCTTATAATTCTATCTCACTACCTCTTTGCATTTTTACATTTTTTTGCCTATTACCTTTGATTTATCATCTCCTTAAGCTTAAAATAATAGAACTTAAGAGCTAGAAGCATATACTGTATCTTTCCAGGGCTTATCCTTGTCTTATTGCCTTGCCTAAAATTAATGTGTTATTATTCATTCTCTCAAGGCTACTTTTTCTCCTGCTGCTGTGTATCAGAAATGAGGCATTTGGACTTGTGATCATTGAAATGTCCCAGGCTGACAGGACAAAACTACTTAGCCTAAAACGAGAGGCTCTCTAACTCTCATTAACAATGCCAGATTTTGATTGTGATTCCAGGGATGCTTATCATAGACAAATCTTTTGTAGAGTATAAGGGGATAAAAGTCTATCCTTCCATTTAATTCTACTCTAATTACATGGGATGATATAAGTATGAAAATATTTCTTTTGGTGATATCCACCAGATTTTTCTTTTTTGTTGTTTTTGTATTTTTTTGTTGTTGTTGTTTTGTTTTGTTTTGCTGGCTGCTTGTATTGCTATGTATCTGCATCCATATTTAATATTTTTGGAAGGGTTTTTTTTTTTTTTTTTTTTCTGTTGTGATAGTCAAATGGTTAAGAGGACAGATTGTAACTGCCATGTAGAGGAAACTAGTAACTGAAGAACTGAACTGAATAAGAAAATACAGATCAGTAAACGGTTGACAAGAGATAGAAGTCTTACACTAGCAATCACTTGCATTTCCTCTAAGCAAGCAGGAGAAAAGAATATGTGGAGCAAGTAAGAATAATCACAATATAGATAAAACTAAGAAATACAGCTTGTAGTTTCTGTTCTTTTTTTCTAGAGTCCCTATCAGAATCGCATTTGTCTTTTCCATTTCTTTTATACTGCTATTGTTCAAGTGTTTGAAATGAAACTTTATTTTTAGATTAAAAAAAAAAAAAAATAGAATCCTGACAGTACTATAGCCTTTAAGGCAAAAACACTTTAGGAGAAAACTCCTATGTATCTTTGTGCCGTATGTCACTCAATTTCCCAAATTTCTTAGCTAACACTATAACTGTCTCTTGTCATTTATTCTTGGGAGCTTCATGCAAATACATTGTCTAGTTCTTCCTTCATATTCTATGTCTTGGCCTTAGCACCACCTCATGCACATGTTTACAAATGAATACTAAATTTGGAAAGTAGTATCTGTCAAATACAAATTCCTTTTCCTTTCTGCCGTCTCTGAAAGCTACATATTTTTCTTTCTGCAAGTTTTATTAAAAAGGAATACTAAGGTTGATGAATAAGCAAAGCTGATATTTTCATTAAAATTGGGTTAAGATGTGATGCCATGGCCCACAGAGGTCTCAGAGACCTGATTCTGAAGACTTGTTCTAACCTAAATGTGTTGCACAACCTAAAACTTCATGCACAAAACCACATCCTGTGACAGGACTTCTGACAGCTTATTCCTAAATAGCCACAGAAAGAAGATGAATAAGAAACTGAAGCAGCCTCTATGTTGACTTTAGCATGAGTGCAAAAGCTCCTCATGGCCTTGTGAGCAGAGTTCAGCAAGAGTTAACAAAGATGTCTCTTTAACAACTTAACATGCAGAATTTTTTCCTCTACCTTTTTCTTATTGATTATTTTATTAATATCTATATCCCAAGTGAAGTGCGTTTCGTGGTAGATTTTAAGGGTGACAGAAGGCAGTCCAAGTTTCCTTGTTCCTAAAGATTAAGGTTTAAAAGGCAAGATCAACAAAGCTGATTCCTTACACCATATCCTATACTTCAATAGAACTAGTGTTGCCTCAGTGAACGACCTCCAGGAGAATGTCTAAATTTGCTGGGTTTGAGTTAAGGTCAGTGTGTGGTACTGTAGTCAAAGATTCTGATAATTTTAGTTTCAAAGTATTTGCACTGAAAATATTTTTCAAAAGCTGCTACATTTATATGTGGGTTTACATCTTAAAGTCTATTCATGTACCTTTTACAGAGTTCAGGATTAATTAAACCCGTGATACGATTTACATATTCAAATTAGTATTACATATTTAAGTATGTGTTTTAGTTTCAAAATTGCAATGCATTCAGTGCTTTTTCCTAATTACTGATCTTTCTTAAATTTTTGAATACATTCTCAATGAAATCATCAAAATGATTTAAAAATATTTGCTTTTGTTTACATGTATGTATTTTAATGTAGATTCCTAGGAAAGAAAGATATCACTGAATAAAATATTAAACTTACTTTTGATTGAGGAAGCAAGCATGAGTCTCCATATATTGAGAATTTCCAGGGACTGAAGCTTCTTACTACTTTTCTGAAATTCTGTGGTATTGAGTTCTGTGTGTGTGTTAATTTTTCCTTTAAAATATTTCATTCAGGCCACAGATGAAGACATCTAATTTGCTCTGTGATACCACTGTGTGAACCTAAGAACTCACTAGAGTTTTTGCTCAGTTACATGAGTTACTAACAGAACCAAAAAACTGAAAGGTATCAACAGTACTGAATCTTTCAGAAAAAAAAGTGAATCCCACTTCTACCAGTATAATTGGAAGACTAAAAGAAAGTCCATGGTGTAAAACTGATGCATTCATATAGGGAATACCAGATAGCAGATATAAATAGATACAAAGGCAAAGAAAAGTTAGCAAGTATCTTGCTTATGGATACTATGCTAGCTTAGTATATAGTCTGTTACATGAGGATGCAAATCTGACACCTTACTTTCAAGAACTAATGAAAATATTTGGGGAACGTTGGCATATCAACACATTTTTCACACCAAATATAAAAGTTTGCAATCATCTTGTCTTAATACATGAATAAACATGATGACATTTTTCTGCCATCCTTATGGTTTGTGGATTATATCTGGCTATGCCATAAGGCTTATAGCTTCCATTTGGCTTCTGTTTTTGACCTTAAAATCTTGGCTCAAAATGACAATATCCCTTGGTTATGAGACTGAGCTTAATTTTAATAAGATTATGCTATTATTATCCAGTTTTGAAATGAAATAAGAATTAGATGCTAAGATAACTCACTCAACCTGCAGAGCAAGGGATAGCACTAGTGTATGAACTACAGTCTTCAGAATATATTGTAAACATGAAGTGAATATTGTTCTTTTCAGAAAAAAAAAAAAGAGTGCTAAAATAACTATAACACTAGTTAATATTCAGGATGACAAGAAAATAGTTATTCAATAATTCTGTAGACAACGCATTGTGCTGATGACCTTATATTTTATTGGTAGCATCTATAGTATCATCTGAACTTGAGCAAAATCTTTTTTTCCAAGAAAAAAAAAAAAAAAAAAGAAGATTCAAATGGAAAGAAAAAGAGATATGAAAAGCAAAATAAGCAAAATACAACTGTGAGGTGCTTGGTGGGATAGAGAGGCATATTCCACTGTTCACAAGATATATCTGTCAAGTACTAATTACTTAAAAGAGAAAGTTTGCGAGGGATTTGCTAACAATGTTTTCCAGTTGCTGTGCTATGTAACATAATCTTGAATGGCCTGAGTATTAGAATGAAATACTCCGTGTCAACAAATACAAAATAGTGCACACAGAAAAAACTGTTTATTTGTGCAGCGCAGCCTGGCACCTAGGGACAGCAAGCCAGGAGCCACCACACAGGCTGGGCAATACCATCACTGACAGGACATCGTCCCATGGTGCCAGATGCAGGTGAGTAGAGCAAGGGTTAGTAGTAGCAAATCCCATTGAGAGTGCAGGGAGCATCATGCAAAGGCAGTGTAACAAGCCAAGTCCAAAGTCAATCCAGAAAACCCAAACAATTCGGCAGCAGATCTGGGAGCAGGCTCACCTACAACACAGCTTGGTCAGGAAAACAAATAGGGAATGTTACTTCTCAAAATCAAATACGGAAATGAGCCAGCAGCACATTTATCACAAAGAAGTGTTTTTTTTCATGCAGTGTGTGATTCAACTGTTGAAAATAGTCACCAGATTTATTGGAAGTCAAAGAAAAACACATTCAGCGCATGTTAAAGTGAGCTCCTAGGTTTTAAGTCCACTAGTACCTATTATAAATGTGGTGATTGATATTAACTCCTTCAATCCCAACTACTTTATTGCTGAACTGAAATGTTAGAGAAATGATTGTCCTTTAAATACTCTTTCTCAAAACATATACTAATTGGCATTGCTTGGTGCATGATGCTTTTGTTTGATTCTCCATTTTCTTACAGCAGCATTTGTTTAGGGCTACGAGGATGATCAGGGGCCTGGAACATCTGCCCTATGAGGAAAGGCTGAGAGAGCTGGGCCTGTTCAGCCTGGAGAAGAGAAGGCTGAGAGGGGATTTCATCAGTGTGTCTCTAAGTACCTCAAGGGAGACAGTGAGGAGGATGGGGCCGGCCTCTTCTCAGTGGTGGCCACTGATAGGACTAGAGGAAATGGCCACAAACTGAAACACCAAAAGTTCCACAGGAATTTAAGGAAGAATTTCTTGACAGTGAGGGTGACGTAGCACTGGAACAGGCTGCCCAGAGAGGTTGTGGAGTCTCCTTCTCTGGAGATCTTCAAGACTCACTTGGACGCAGTCCTGTGCCACATGCTGTAGGTGACCCTGCGTGTGCAGAGGAGTCGGACTAGATGATCTCTAAAGGTCCCTTCCAACCTTAAGCATTCTATGATTCTATGATCCTTATAAGAGGAAGGATATAGGTCATAATCATAATGACAAGGACAAGCAAAAAAAAAGGAAAAAAGGAATAGAAAAAACAAAATCAAAGTCAAGAAAGCAGAAGGTGCAACCCAAAATTTCCATTTTAAAACTATCTATTAAGTGCTCAAAAGCTACATAAGTAAATCAAAGATTTAATCTTTGTGTGAGAGGATTAAGCAAGACTTACATTAACAATTGAGAAGAATAAACTAAAATGAAAGTAAGCATTTCAGGAGCATCTGAGTAGAATAAAACTTAGGGTTAAACTGAATTACTCACAGAAAAGCCACAAATTTCATAATTGGACAAAATCTTTCACTAAATAGGAAACTATTAAAGTAAATGAAGAACTATGAAGGAAACTGCCTGTCTGAGGCTAGGTATCAGCCCAACTCTGACTGAAGATCCTGAAAAAAAATGATCAAGTATCTACTTAGCATCTTCAGTAGTGCATGGAATACAAAAAAAGAAAAGCATCAGAGAGAGACACAGATGGAAGATGAGCCAAATGTAATAAGCAGTTCAGCAGAATGATGTCACTTCCAGGGAAAGTTTAGCAAAGGCTGATACAGTGAAGGAGATAGAGGAGAAACTAAGAAGCAAAGAATGTCAGAGAAGGGACCTTATTTACTGAATAAATGCAGTGTTTCAAAGAGTCCTAAAAGATACACTGACATGTAAAATTCTAATTACTTAGGCCTAATGTTTTTGATAGTCTTATCGGAGAAATGCATAGAGGATAATGTCTGGCTGGAGAACACAAATAGCAAGAAAGTACTTTTTTTATGCAAAAGTATACGCTGCGCACTGTTGAGCAAAAATTTTATTTATTTATTTATTTATTTATTGACAGGAATAAAAGGAAACCCATATAATTATTCCTATTTTTTCACTATATTGTGAGAACAAGACCTGAAGGAAAAAACATAGAAAGTCTTGAACAATGAATCAGAAACGTGGAATTCTAATTATTGAAAAATATTGAAGAAATTCTCAAACATTCCACATTTCTACAGCGTGAAAAGGCTAGCTATGAGGAGAAAGAACTGAAATTTATAACTTTACAACTATTCTTCTTGTCGATAGTGTTTTCAACGGGATATCCAAAATTGTCATCAGGGCTAACAGATAGTATGCAGGCATTTTGCTATCTTGTGAATTGGGCAGCCATAAGTGATAATGCAACTGGAGAAAGAAGAGTAAGTATAGGTAGAATTACAGCAATGAGTAAGTTACATAGCACCTAGACCTCAGAAGCATCATCAAAGATAATTATTCTCGAGGCAAAGCCACATGTTTTTCAGTAAATATCTGTGAAGACCAATAAATATTAAATGCATAAATATGTTTATAAAACTAGATAAATATGAAAGATTCAGGAACACATCAGTTGTTAAGCTGGACAAAATGGTTTGGAAAAATACGAAGAATAGAAACAAAAGCAGTCATTAAACATGAACGAACTCTTAGGTGGTAAACCACTAATAAAAAAAAATACAAGCAAATCAGGGATTGAGTAGAAAGATAGGTATGAACCTGAAGGATTCGTGTTTTTTGAAAGGGGGCATTTTGATTTTTGTTTCACAGAATTCAAGAAGAAATAACACAGTATTGACTTACAACCAAAAGGTTGTGATTTTAAATTAAGTAGTTTAAAACTGTTGATATGATACTACTAAAATGTTCATATGACTGGCTACATACAGGGAATACAGGATTTGAATCTAGCTACTACCTAACAATCTACAGTTAAGCTGCATGACAGCATCTGGCTGAATGTAAGGCCTTTTTACATACTAAAAACAAACCAAAAAAAAAATAAACAAAAAAATTTGGATTTAAAATAGAAATGGTTTAAGGCCCTCCGATATATTTTTAGATTAAATAGAAGAGGAGATAAAATTAACAGACTTCAAAGATGGTCTTTTTAATGTTTTATTTTAAAGCATTGTCATTTCCTGAATTGAAACATGATTATAATTGAAAGGTAAGTTTATAATTACAGGGGGAAATACATATTGAATGTATATGTTGATTCAAAAGTAAGAAAGACATCCATAGCTTTCTACAAAATATGTTTCCTAAAACTGTTGTACTTCATTCTCTGTCTCTAGGACACACATTCCATTTAGCTTGAAGTATAAACTGAGTATTTATCTAGCTTAACGACATACCTGTGATATTGTGGAAGGCATGAAAAGAGGAGACAAATAACCTTGCATACTCCAAAACAGAGTAAACAGAAAGATACCTACAGAAATATCACTTAATAAGTGAGCCCATATTTTCTTTAACCAAGTAACTAAATCCTTAAATGACAAAATAACAAAATGACAAACTAATCAGCAAATTCATGAACTCTGTTGTGGGTTCTCGTTATTAAGGCATAACTTGCTATTAAAGAATATTGCAGTTTTAGTCAGAAGGTATTGATGTCTTCCCACTTTATTAAAAATGCTTTAGACTCAACAATTTAATGACACTATATGCAGAAAACAGACACTAATTCTTAGCATTAATTCTTAGCATTAATTCAGTACTATAGATTTTTCTTCAGAAGGGATCATGACAATTACAAAGATTGAAGAAATATGAAAAATCTTAAATTCATAAAGAGTTGAAAATGGAGTTGAAAGAAGGTAAATGCATTCCTGACTATGGAACAAATGACATCAAAACCTGTTGGATGTATGATTAGTGAAATACACTCCTTTAGATTTATTTGCATACTCAAGAAGCTTTTAGTGCAGCAGCATGAGTGATCAAATGGTCTCTCGTTGCCAGGACTGTCTAGGAAAACTAAAGCTTCCCACAGTATAGCAAAAGATCATATTTTTTTTTGGGGGGGGGTTTGTTTGTTTGTTTGTTTGTTTCTTTGTTTGTTTTCCAGAGAGAAAAGATTATGAAGATCTGGAAGATCTAGAAGATCCGGAAGAGCAGTTATGAAATCTCACTAGCATATTCCCAGGAATATCTTAATTTCTATAGAATGGGCAGTAAACTCTATGTAAAATTGTAAGTTCTTTAGGGCAAAGAAAATGTTTTGATTTGTAGGTGTGCAATTTATTTTCATAGGCAATTTATTTTTTTCAATCCAAGCACTGGACTCTGCCCTGACATAAATTTAAAAAATCTCCTACAGTGTTCCACTGCCTTAATTGTGACCACAAATTGAAATGTACCTGCTCACTGGTATGCTGGTGGTCCTGATAGTAAATTCAGTTTGTAACTGCCCTGACTTTGCCCGAAGAGTTTCACCACAGCAAGCAGCACCACCGAGTTGGTGCCCAGTTCTTATTCAGCCTTCGACCTTCTCTTGCAACATATCCTCGCATGAGAGAGAGAGTTCATCCCTCTTTCAAGTGAGTTCACGTTGCAAAGAGAAAATCTCTCACAGAACTGCGCTGTGCAGAGACAAGAGCAAGAAGAGCAAGATGGTGATTGCTCCAGAAGGCAGGAAGCATGAGTGTGTGGGATATGAGCAGCAGGCAAATATGAGACTGGGGCTGTGGGGGGAAATGAAGTGCATTAGGAGAGGAATAGCAAAACACAGGAAATCATTTGGAGCTGGGAAATTGGCTAGGCCATTGCAGAAAGACATAAGGGGAAATGAGAAGTTGCTTTAAAAATAAATTCAGGATCTTGCATCTAAATCTCAGCCAGCACTCTGCATTATGTTTGTATTTGCTTGTGTAGCAAATAATTTAGGTTGAAAATGACCTCTTAAGGTTATCTGACACAACTGCTCAGATCAGGGCCAACTTTGAACAGGATAATGCAGTCACCAGCAAATGAAAGAGAAATCAAACATGTTGCCATACTGCATCAAGGCAGCAATCATAAGCCCTTCCTTGTGATTTGGTATATAACACAATTCTTCACTTCTTTATGTAAACCTTTATCTTTTACCATCTTCAGTAAGACTAACAGAATTGGTCTGGAATATTTAATTAAACAGGCACATTTAAAAATATTACAAGTAGTCCATCACCCATCACATGCTTATTGTGATAGAGTACCTAGCTAGCAGAGAACATCCATATAAATTATCTAGTTCCACTGAGAATAAAGTAGAGGTGACTCTTTATTCTTGGAGAAGTTAAAAGAACCAAGAAATAAATAAAAGGAAATGCGTGATATTGAGAAACAGTGGAAGTAGTAGCAAGGGAAAACAGAAAGCCACCACTTCACAGAGAACTGTGAAAGTTTTAAATTTAGCAATTTTCCAAGTTAAGGAAATTTTGTAATATTACAAGTGAAACATATGTATACACAGGTAAGATATTCAAAATATGACAGCTTCTTCCCACTTTTGTTCATTCCTCACATACCTTGGCTTGTTGATATCTCACAAATGTGTTAAAAGTTATGAAGGTGTTTGATCTCTGGCTCTATAGCAATGTTTTGTAATTGACAAAACAAGGGAAAACCATTCCAGAACTCAGGTGAACTGAGTGAGCTGAATTTAATGACACTCAAAATAGTTACTACAATAGGTCTATCATACCTTATAAAGGAAGAGGAGTTAATTCAAATTTAAGCTGGTGGAAATTTTTGCAAATCACAAGAGACTGCCTCTAAAATTTAGACTGCCTCTAAAATTTATTTCTCTGAATTTTTTAAAATACCATGAAAGCAAACACATCTGTAGAAACTTCTACCTGTGCTTACCTGTGCTACTGTACAGGTACTACCTGCAGTACATGATTACTGTAGATGGAAATAGAATGTTCTTTGTTTTAAACATTAGTGAGAGACCTTCAAAAAATGTCTACTTCTGCATCCTGCAAAGCACAGGGATGAGCGAGGAATGAGAGAACTGTGACTTTCTCATTACTGTTATAAGATACACTTTCAAACTTGTGCTTTAGACTATAAAATGTTATGTTCTAGGTAGAGGACAAACAGGACACATCTGGACTTCACAGTGAATGATTCGGACATCGTCTATTAGTAAGCTGCCCCACAGATCGTGAAGACACCATATTTCATGTTTTGTCAGACATGATCTCAAGTGAAATCAAGAATAGCAGTCATGCACCTGTGATAAGATACATTTCTATTAGAAGACTGGAATAATGAGTTCTCATCATCGATAAAAGGCCCCATTATCTGCTGCCTAAACAGCACATTATCAGCAAAATAAAAAATTACTAAAATGAACTCATCTTAATTTAGCCTGAAAAGGTTACTGACAAGAGTATTTCCATATGGGAAGATTATTTTTAAAAAGTTTTTAAAAGAAAACAGATTCATTTTTGACTAGTTATAGATATATGATGTAATAAAACATAAAAGCTCTAAGCTAGATATCAGAAACATTTCACAATACTGAAAATCAGCACATACAAACTGGACATTTGAGGGACAATGAAAAAGGGTTCTGTTTCTAAGCAGCACAATAAACAAACTGCTTTCTTCATGGAAAAGAGACTTCTTAGACTTCACTTCTCTGTTACCTTACAGTCTCCAGAATACCACTTCTCCTTACAACAGGAGGTCAATGCTAGGAGACAATGACTCAAAAAAGAAGTGGTATTTGAGTAGGCCAAATATACCACTATCTCAATTCATTCTGAAACCTTACTGGTAGATTTTATGTAATAAAAAAAAAAAAGAGATCCCTTCACAGTCTGAAAACATAACTTACTAATTTCATTTCAGGCATTTATACACATTGATGTGATCCACCCCACCCCACTCCCAACCTCACAGCCTTCTCTGCTCAGCACTAAACAGTACCACCCCTCTCAGTCTCTCCATGTACGACAGACACTCTAGTCCCTTACCCTCTTTTATGGCACTTCATTGGTCTTTCTCCAGTATATCCCTGTTCTCTTGTGCTGGGGAGCGCAGCACTGAACACAACACTCCAGATATGATCTTACCAGGGCTGTAGACAGGGTAAGGATCGCTCCCACCTCAACCTGCTGCCAACACTCTGGCACGTTCCTGCATTATGGTCAACTTGTCGTCCACTAAGATCCACAGGGCCCTTTCTGCAAAGCTCCTTTTTCCTGGGTTTGTTGCTTTCCAAGTGCATGACTTGGCATTTTCCTGTAATGAACTTAATAAGATTCCTCTCTGCTCATTGCTTCAGCCTCTCGACATCCTTCTGAAGGCAGCATTAACATCTGCTGCAACAACTCCTCATAGTTCCGTG
Source organism: Nothocercus julius (assembly GCA_013398735.1). Classification (NCBI taxonomy): domain Eukaryota; kingdom Metazoa; phylum Chordata; class Aves; order Tinamiformes; family Tinamidae; genus Nothocercus; species Nothocercus julius. The sequence goes on from VZSV01000105.1 coordinate 1,458,131, forward strand.
TCATCTTCAAACTTGCTGAGAGTGTACTCTATCCTATCATTAAGGAAGAAGTTAAACAGTATTATGTACAATATCAACCCTAGTGTACACCACTGGTGTTTCATCTCCATCTGAACTTGTTAGTGCTGATCATAAGCTTTTGAATCTGGAGTTCAAACAGTTTTCAGTCTGCCTCATTATCCACTAGTCCATATTTAATCGGTCTGTCTATGAGGATATTATGGGAAATACATACAAGACTGATACAAGGCTGTCCACAACCTTCATAATGTCATGATAAATAATGTCCATGGCTCTTCCTTCATCAGTCAAGGCAGTTATCTCTTCAAAGGCTGCTATCAGGTTTGTCTGGCATGACTTCTTCCTCATAAAGCCATGCTAACTACTCCCAATCACCTTCTTGTCCTTCTTATGTTCGGAAAAGGCTTGCAAGAGGATTTGCTCTCTCACCTGCCCAGAGACCAAGGTGAAGATGGTGAGCCTGTAGTTCCCCAGGTTCTCCTTCTTGTTCTTCTTGAAGATGAGAGTGACATTTTCTTTCCTTCAGTCCACAGGAACTTTCAAAAATAGACAAGAGTGCACTGACAGTGACATCAGCCAGGTCACTAAGCACTCACACATGCATCTCATCAAGTCCCTTGAACTTATATATGTCCAAATCTTCCTTGCTGCAAACTTTCCCACAAGTAGCAGGGGCTTGAGATTCCTGCAGGAAAATCTTACTAGTAAAAACTAAGGCATAGAAAGCACTAGGTACTTCAGCTTTTTTTCATGCGCATCATCACAAGTTAAATGTCCCATTTTCTAGTATGCTCACATTTTTCCTCTTTCTGCTGGTGTTTCTGGGAAAGTCCTTTTTGCTGCCTTTTACTTCCTTCACCAGCTTGAAGCTTTGCTTTTTCTTTCATATGCGCATTTGAACACAGTTTGACTTTCCTTTCATCCCTGCACACTTGAACAGTGTCTCTAAATGACTTCTGGATCATTTAGATATATTTCTGAAAAGGATACAACTAGAAACTCATATTAATGATAGGTATATGGCATTTAAGAAAATTCAAGTCATATTTTGCTTGCAGTTTTGCTATGTTTTTGTTTGTTTGCTTGTTAGTTTGTTGTATTTTCAATCAGAAGCTGTCCTTACTTATGCAATGGCTCAGAATACAATTTGTGCTTGACTAGTTACTTACAAAGATAAAAAGAACTGTATGCAACATCATAGAGCCTCAAAAGGCAATAACATTGCTCACTACCAAAACAGGATGAAAATGCAACATTGCATATAAGACAAAATGCTAACAATTCACAACTATTGCCTAGGTGTCAAGAGTGCTTATAAATCAAACAATGTCTAAAAAGACATGATATTGGTTCCAGTATTTGCTCTCCACTGCAGCAAAGCATCCAGAGAAATGAACATTTGTAAAATTATTACTTGTTCATAGCCATTAATGGCCCTGTTTCATGGTGGATAAGAGGAAAAGACATAGTACAAAGAACAGTTAAAAATACTTCAATTTACACACGTTCTTTTTTTTTTTTTTTTTTTTTTTTTTCCCTGTAGTCCATTTTCATTTTGTAAGAAAGAATATGTTCAGAATTGTATACCAGTTTTAGTGCATGAGAGTAATGAGAGTAGCCTTTACTCAGGAATGTCGCAGCCTTTCTTTGCTATGAGGACTAGTTTTATTCCAATAGGGAGCTTTTAAAAGGAATAGATAACATTAGCACTGATAAAGCTTCTTTCGTATTTTTTCAATGCTCATTTTGATCTGGTGGAATCTTCTGTGTACACTGTTACTGAATTCCTTTTCTTCATATTTCTTACTGTTTGACAGCATACTTTAAGTCTGTCCCAATGACATACGTCTCTTAATGACGTGCTTATTGACAAAATAGCTGAAAACTGAAACACATTGTTTGATGTCTGAGATAGATAGATAAAATAAAATTGAAAAGAAAGATATAGTGCCAAATTCCCTTGGGAACTGGTGCGTCACAAAAGAGAAATACACTCTTATCAGCTAAATAGCAGTAACTTGATAGTTCAGTCATGGGAACACTGGTGCTCCAACTTTACTCCTTACAGACAGCTTAGAGCCTTGATTCTGTTTAAGACAAAAATCCTCCAACTTCCACCAATTCCAGAAGTCATTAGAAAGGCAAAGCCAGCCCCCCAGAAAGATGTTTTAGATGGGAGTCTTTTGGCTCCTATTATGATTCTGTAAGAATGTAATAATTTGCAAAAAAATACTCATATCTCCAGTGAGGTAGCAGCTCCTGCAGAGCTTTGAACTCTGCAGAGACAAGAGAAGCTGTCTCTTCTCAGATGGGCAAGTCATGGTCAGACAGCTGTTCCTGGCCCCACTGCTCTCAGTTCTTACAGAGCCACATCCAAGCAGTGTGGTTGACTTGGGAGTTCACAAGATGAAGTTACTCACCACAGTCCAAGACAGCCTAAAGTCAAGGGGGTCAGGAATTACTGTCTCACAGGGAGGAGCATATTTGTTCAAGAAAGTCACTTCTGTTTCTGTTGAGCTCTCACAGCTATGTAAGTACTATCTTTTGCTTAAAAAAAATAGCAGGTTAGTTTATGAACTCACATCTCTCCAGAAATGAGGAATACAGAATCCAATCTTACATAGATCTTTGTCACAGTTGATGTAAAGCATGAGTAAACAAAAAGTACAAAATACCAACAATACATGTAAAGTCTTATCTCATATTTCCTACACTTGGCCTATTTAATAAATACAGAATGGAGATTTTTTACTGAGATGTTTCTACTCATCATTCATGTATGCTACACAATCCAGTATTTCACACTACTGTTTCAAAAGCCTCTGGTCTTCACAAGTAGTAGAGGAAAGTTCCTATCAGCATAAGTTAGATCATTGAGTCACAGGTTTTAAATATATCTTAATTTTTATGTGCATTTAGGTGTACGTTATATCCCAAACATCTAGCATATGATATATAAGTATACAGAAAATTGATACTTTCCAGGCATTCAGTCACACCTTTAAACACTTTGTAAAAGAATTTTGGGCAAACAGAGCAAAAACGTATCTAGGTATTTTCACAAATTATATTAAAATTCATTAATCTTTGAGCAGATCCTATATATTTGATATTAAAACTGATTTTTTTTTAACAGAATATATTCCATGAAAAAAATTTGTAATGCTCCCATTTTGGTGATGTTCATACCATGTTTGGTAAAGGCTTCTCAGTTTCATCACTGTGATGCACAGAGATTATTCTTGTATTTTTATTAGTAAAATGCTGCCATAAGTCAATATTCTGAACTGCCTTTAAAAACATTGTAATATAAATTTTGATAGAATCAACTATTTTTCATATGTATACCATACCTGTCAGTTAACTCAAAAACTCTAGTAGGAGTCTGGCTGAATTTTAACAGAAAATAAATTGGATGTGAGCTAAATAGCACTGCATCCAGAAAAATAGCTTGGTGTTCATTGGCTATCCAAAGCTTGTTTCTATACTGCAGAAAATCCCAATAGCTGAGTTGGAAGCAGATTTTAATATATGACGTGCCTGAACTGAATATGAAGTCCAGGTGATTTTTTATAAGTGTAGAACAAGAAGAGGGAAACAAACTTGCAAGTCAAGAAAAATCAAAATAATAAAAATATACCTCCCCCACGCCATAACATTAAAAAAGCATAATATTTTAAACTTAATGTCAGGTGCTATTGCAACGAATGAATTTGTGAGATGTAAATGTTCCTTTGAAATAAAGACCCATATAATACAATCTGCTTCTTCTTATAAAAAACAAACAAAAAAAGTTATTCTTTCCTCGTATTCTGGATTACAATGCACCCCATCTCCAATGTATACTGCAATTTTACAGAGACAAATCACAGATATTTTTCTATGTTTTTTTTCTTCGTGATTTTATATAATTTCTTTGAGTTTTAGTAGTAATTATGTGTCTTAGAAAACTGTGGACTGCCTAATCAGCAGATTGCTGGAAAAAGGAGGATATGCAGTACCATTATTCTTGTACATTCTCGGAGGCATCCACTTATGACCACTGTTAAAGATGAGATATTGGGCCAAGTGGAGCTTCTGCCTCACAAGGAGGAAACCAAAATATTATATTATTTCTTCTGCTGTGTTATGCACTGCCACAGCAACAGTTAGTCATCATAATCAAACTTCTTGAGAGCAGTTAAAACCAAATAAGGCATCACTAGGTTTATAGCTATTATACCTACAAGTTGTATGGACTAAACAAATCTATTTTGTATTAGGACTGATCCCAGCTGATTAGTCCCTTAAGAGTCCATATTAAATATATACAAGCCTGAAAAAAAATAAAGGAAATGTACAGGACTATGATGGGAAAAAAAAAAAAAAAAAGTGTGATTTTTTATACCTGAAGGCACAGATTTTTTATGTCCTTTCAAGTAAACATGGACTATCTGCTTCACTGAATGGATGAAAAAAAAACATAGTTCCTTCAGATGCAAAGTTTTATTCAGCTTACTCATAAATAAGCGGGCTTTATTTTATTTATTTATTTTTTTTAATCACTATCAGAGTATGGTGATTACAGGGAGAGAGGAATTTGCTGGTTTGGAGGGTGGAGCAGGTTGAAGTTTCACTTCTGCATGCCTATCAGTCCTTCACTGGATATAAGGTGATCTGTTTTCATTACAGACCTATACACTACACTCTCTGGTCACACTCTAGTCACACAGTTGTGACTAGATCACAATAAATGTCACCCACCCGCTGGGGTGGGCGCAGCTTTGTTGCACACTAATTAGCAGAGAGCCCACTTAACCACCCTCTCTTTTAGCTGTTTGCTAGAGAAAGAATTTCATGCAATTTACTAGGTGACCTTTCTTACTGATTAGGCTTCAAAGTTCCTTATTATAAGGTTAAGAAAAAATTCAGAGCAACTCATAATGATAAAACTCAGCTTGTCCAAATTACATAAAAATGTTGTCTAAAACTTTCACTTTTTTATAATATTTTTATTATCATTTCAGTTTAACCTCTTTTAAAGATCTACATAGGACTAACATGCACAGGGAAGTTAAATGAACTGAAGAGTCCATTGTGCTTTTTCATAAAATGTATAAAACCTACCTTAAGTGTTACATAACAAATAGTTTAAAATGCCAGAGTTTAATTTACTCTTCCTCAAATTCTTTCATATTATGACACAGTCTGTTGCAGTTTGA
>VZSV01000105.1:1468209-1484748 GCA_013398735.1 Nothocercus julius
AGCTTTTTTTTTTTTTTTTTTTTTTTTTTTTTTTCAATAGGAAGGGTAAACTACAATGCCATATAACATTAAAGATACAGATGCAGCATGAAGTTCCAGAGGCATTTTACATGTTACATTTTGTTATCCATTCCTTTCCAAGTATATTCTCTATTTGTGTTTTCTTACTGGCTGCTGAATGCTGAGCTCATGTTTTCACAGAATTTATCTGCTCTTACCAAGATAATTTTCTTGAGTGGTAATATCATATTATATATATCTATGATCTATATCTATGATCTATATTATATAGATCAGAGTCTATCATATCAAATGCATAGCTGGAGTACTTTTCCCCTACAGGCATTATTGCGTGTTTACCAACACTAGATTTCATATGTCCCATTCATTTAGTGTCCTGCCACATCTCTTCACAGCTTGCTTTCGGGGTTCTGGCCTGATAATTGTAAATCATTCAGAAACTGTCTGAAAACGGGTGCTTTTTCATGAGTGTTTAGGAACATATTGATCAGCAGACCTTCCAGTAGTAATCACAGTGGGATTCCAACCATGGAGTATTTTCTTTGCAAACACTGGCCAATTTTTTGCCTTTTATTTCCAACTTTCATTTAATTATGAATTTAGAAACCCTTTCCTTTGATGGAACAACATTAAGAACACAGAAACTACTACTTCTTTTCCAAAAAACTGCAAGAAGTTTAGAGAGCATGAAAGAGGAGATATATTTTAAAAAATTTTCTATTCTAAGTTTTCCCTAGTTATCTGCTTTTTTGAGTATTAGAGGAAGGATACTGGGCAGGGTTGACCTATTGTACCTATTTTTTTCATCTTATCTTATGAAAACTTAGCATATTTAAGATTATTGGAGAAGAAACTTCTGAGAAATTCAAATCCTATCAATCTAATCAACCTTATCCATATGCCTATTAACAACTTAACTAACTTTAGTAAGTTTCTGAAGCATAATTTTCCCCTACACAGCCATGTTGTTTTTTTTCTTTCATATTTCTCCACATGCCTTTTGCCTTAATCTTTATTACATTTTCTACTAACTTTCACAGTATGAAAATTAGACTATCCTTAGTTGCCTTTCTCTCTTCAAATTAAGCAAAAATTATGCAGTGTAGTTAATAGGGCAGTAAGTTTATAAGTTTATATTTAAGTTCCTTTAAAAGCCTTGGATAAATCACATACTGCTTCACATTTGTTTTCTTTTTTTTTTTTTTTTTTTTTTTTTTCTTAAAATGTCTACCTAGTTTGAAACAATGCTGAAATTCTGCCAAGGCCAGTCTCACTATATATTAGGAAAATCTCTCTCCTTTATTTATTTATTTATTTATTTATTTATTTATTTTTCTTTTTTTTCATAAGGGAGGTCTAACATTTGCACAATTTGCCCAGAATCTCCCTCCTTATAAATATTTGGATTTTGATTCAAAAAAAAATCTGTAGATAAAGAAGAAGCTTGTAACAGCTATAAATTACAAATGTATTAATCAGGATATAGCTAATATTATTTATGTTGCCTTAAGTCCAAAAAATAAACATGCTAAACAACAGGATACAAGAATTTCATAACATCGTGATGGTGTGGTTAGGCAGAATGTATAAACATTTTACTTAAGTATGTGAGTGACATGACTACCAATGACAATTTTATGTAGGAGGCATCCAAATAACATAAAGTGAAAGATAAAGAATAAGCACAAATGTGACTGCAAATATCCAGGTGCAACAGTCCTGAGCAAGCTGGTCTAAGTTGGTGCATATTTAAACAAGGGTTTGAACCTTCTAAATCTTCCTTTCAATCTAAGTTACTCTATAACTGTAAAATATATTAGTGCCTGATAGACAGTCTGTGAGGCCCACCTGTACACAGAAAGCTGATGTGCAAAGGCCCATCACCAACACTAGAACACACTCACTGGCAGGAAAGTGGATATGTAATGGAGTCACTGCACTAATTAGGATAGATGTGACCATATGAATGGTAAAATGGTAAATCACTTTTTCCTGAAGTCTGGGGAAATTCAGTCTTACCTGCACACTTCTGCAATTGAAAAAACTCTACTGCATTTTCCCCTAAAGCTTACCACAAGTATATAGGAACACTTTAAGCTTAAAGATTTAAGATTTAAGATTTCTATTTTGTTTGTACTCTAAGGTTGCTTAGCAAAAATCTGCAGCAAGTGTAATCCTAACACAAGTAATCCTAACACAAATTTCTTTGTTTTCAATTTTTACATAAAAGAATCATTTGTTGGTATCCTATCAGTTATCATAGGACTGCTTTGCACTAGCTGCATAAACTTTTACCCCAAGGGGCAAAAAGCTTTCAGTAACTGAGTAATGTATAAATGGTACATGATCAGAAGAAAACAGATGAAAGAAAGCATGAAAATAAAAACCAAGGAGAGTAAGGATTTAGAAAAATTTAGAACTGAGGAACATATGTACCTAAATAAATTAAGCAATCAGAAAGTCATATACCCTTCTAGAGGCATCACTGCACTAGGCATTTCACAACAACCATCAACACAAGGGAAAAAAAAGATGTATGTGGATATATATGGAGAGAGGGAGAGAAACTTTAAAAGGAATCTATAATAAAGCAAGGTAGCAAACATACATCAAAGAAAAGCAGTGCCAAATCATTAACTGACATTATCCCAGTTTATAACTCTGATAAAAAATGAAGTGAAGGAATATAATTAAAATTAAATAAAAGCAATCTTCCTCCAAAAATCTGAATTTTAAACAGTTTTGTTTGTTTTAATGAGTGAGGTGAATTATTCCTTTTCAGGTATTTGTAAATACATTATGGAGATTGGAAATTAAACAATAAAATTGGCCATCTTTATTTTACCATTTTTGAAAAATGTGGAGAACATTCTCTTTATCGTATATCAATAGGGTTTGCTGAGTATACCCTCCTTATAGACCCTTTCAGATCTATGAAAGGATGAAAGAGAAGAATTGACTTTCACAGAATGTGCATGGATCAGTTAAGTCTGTATTCACACAAGATTGTTACATAAAGAATGGAAGAACTGAATATCAAGCATTTTAGCTCTTCCACAAAGATCTTGCCAATAGAAGCACATTCTGTGCTAAGCTAGTTGTTAGTCTGGATAACATATATAAAATGGACTAAGTTAAACCACCAAGGATATGTTTAGAGGTAAAGAAGCATTTATAACGAAGGCCGTGGTAGAAAATGCATTTTGGTTAAACTCCTTACCCAATTTTTTTTGCAACTTCTCCCTCATATAGATGCATCCTTTACTCATATTCTGTTGATTGGAAACTACATTTAGAAAAATTCACACCTTTCCACCAGAAAAGCATGAATGATCAAGAAAGGCTATGATATCTAGCTGTTATTTATTTAATATTTTAAACTTTAGTACTGTAAACATCTCAAAAACAAAACCTACACATAATGAATGAAGTATTTTTACATTAATTTCGGGAGTTGCAAAAAATATCCTTGCCACCAGTCATATATTTTTAATGGATGTGAAATCCGAGTGTATGATATTTAAAGCAACAGCTCTTCATTTTTACCAGAGTAGGTAAGAAGCTACATATACATATTAGGCACACAGGCATCACTGTAATGAAACAATACTGTTTCCTGTTCATTCACAGGAGCTGATTGTTCCACAAAATGATGACTTTCAAGAAGAAGATGAGCCATTCACTGTGTCTTTGTGTCCGAGAAGTCCGATGGTGTCCTGGGCTACGTTAGGAGGTGTTGCCAACTGTTCAAGGAGGTGATGAACCCTCTCTTCTTAGCCCTGGTGAGGCCTCATCTGGAGTCCGACTCTGGACTTCCCAATACAAGAGGACACGGAACTGCTGGAGAGAGTCCAGCACGGGGCTATGGAGATGATTAGGGGACTGGAGCACCTCTTATATGAAAAGAGGATGAGAGAGCTGGACCTGTTTAGCCTGGAGAAGGCTGAGAAGATATCTTAAAATTTTATAAAAATACTTTAAGGGAGGGTGTCAACAGAACGGGGGCAGACTGTTTTCAGTGGTGGTCAGTGATAGGACAAGAGAGAACAGAAGCACAGGGATCTCTGCCTGAATTTGAGGAAAAAAATCTTAACTGTGAGGGTGACAGAACGCTGGAGCAGGTTGCCCAGAAAGGCTATGATTCTGTGATATTTTTACTTTCCCTGTAAGATATTCTTCGATGCTATAGCATTTAGAGACAAGCTCAAATTTTGTAGCATATTTGCAACCTTTTTTGGAGGACTTTTGTCAGAATTTGCTGTTATAGCACCAGATTTTCCTTTTATTTGTTTCACTGACTGCACAAAAGTTATGCTGGATTACTTTTCTTATACCTAAAATTCATTTTAGGCTGTGTCCTGTCATTTGATACTCATTTTTCTGGAAACAAGGCTCAGATTTTACAGTAGAAGAAAATTTTGTGCTCTATTGCTGAAAGCATGAAAGAAATTATTAAATAGAATAGATTATTACACCTCAGTGAACTAACTGCAACATTACTGAGATATCACTAACTCATTTGGGAGAACCAGTGAGGATGAAAATCATAAACAGGTGGATAACGGTTGGACTTTTCAAAAAAAAACTTAAAGGAACTTATTCATCCATTTCTAGTGAAACTCAAGCAAAGTGCCTTAGTCATTTGCTTCAGTATAGTGATTCTAGTATTCTGGAACATTAATATGATATCCAACTCATAGGGAAACAAGGATGTGCACTCAAAAGAAGTAAGAAAAGACCACAAAACAACAAATCTTGCAAGAAAAGAAGTAGGAATGGATGGATGTGGGTAGGCAAATTCTTGCAATATTGTTCTAAATACTGCATACCCCCAACCCATCAAAGGGGAAATTTTACAGGAAATTTGAAAGCTGCACTGATGATGAGAGGGCCACAGAGTAAGGAAACATTTTCACATTCTGGGATCATCAAAGTTTCAAGTCAAGGAACAAATAAGCAGCTGAACAACCTGGAGGAAAACTCTAAGAAAAGCTATGCCTCCAAATTGGATTTTGGACTGTAGCCATATGCCCAGAGAAGACTAAAAGAAATCAGGGTAAAAAATAAGAAGAGGAATGTCTTTGCTTTTAAGGTATTTCTCGAACCAGCTGAAGTACAATGTAACTGAGTTTTGGAAAGTTACACATTTCATATTTTTCACGCTTCACATGTTGCATACCATTAAAGAGATGACAAGGCGGCATATAGCGCCTCGCAGAAAGCATGGGAGGAGAAAATGAATGGATGCATGGCACCCAGAGGTCCCATCAATGCAGTCTGTCTGTGGAACGGCAAGCATGCACCTTTCTGGCTTCAGTGTGCGTGAGCTGAGACTAGGAGGAAAAAAAAAAAAAAGAAAAAGAAGCATCACTGGTTTTTAAAAGCGAAAACAGTATGAAAGAGAAGGAATAAAAATGTGTTACAATAGCAACTGATGTGTTGCAGTATGAAAAGGAACTGGAAAAGTTTGGATAATGTACTGCAAAAGTGAACATTAGTCTGATGGAAAAGATTAGTACTGCAGGAACATATGTATCCTTATCTCAAGGCCAGACGTTATTTCCCGTTCACAGAGCAAGCCAATTGCACCATTCATACTAGAAATGTTGCCCTCTTTGCTCTTTGTTTGGGAGTTTATATAAACACAAAATTGCTGTCTGGTTTTATTTCTGCGGCACTAATAATCGTTCTTTACTGAGAAATAAAAATGTCCCCATCTTAAAAACAATACAAGAAAGAAAACACTTGTATTTTTCTTTCAGTGTTAATGAGCAAAAAATAAAAGTTGTAACTATGAGACTGGTTCAGAGCCAAATTTTGCCTGGAGATGGGAGATGCACTAGCTGTCAATTCTTACTTGCAACAACCATTTTCCAGATTCTCAGCCCTACTTTTACCAGTGAAACTGCTACAGCAGTTCCCTCTTCCTCATGTTTTACTATACACAACAGTCCTGCCTCAAGTAGTGTCACACTACCTTTTAGCTGCAAGGTTATAGCCATTTATGCCTTTTAAGCCTGGATATTTTGAAAGCTTTTTACTATTAATAAGATTATTAATAAGATTCATCTAGAAATCTGTCTGGTAACAAATACAGAGTATTATAGAAATCTATGCAACAATTAACTTACAAAAAGAAAGTTTCTTCAAGGTTTTGATTTCCAAAAGCTAACTAAAACTTTCAGAGATTGCGATACTGTCAAAATGTTAGTAGCATTTACAGAAAAAAAAAAAAAAAAAAAGTTTTAAATCAGTGAGACATGTTTACATGCATCATGCTTTGTGCTGCATACCTGCACCCTAGTGGCAGATAATTTCAAAGGAATTGTTTAGGAAATCTGAAAGCAAAATGAAACCTGGACAGATACATTCTGGCCGGCTCCCATGCCAGAAGCAGGCATTGTCATTAGAAATGCTCTGAAATTAGAATTTCTGAAATTGGAAATTCCCCTGGCACTGAGCAGGATTAATTATCTGATGAAAATCATTATAAATCATATACTTTTTGTAATAGATACCATTTATCTTAGCTAACACCCATGCCAAATTAAACATAACAGATGATGTAATGCATTGATTTGATTGTTCACATTTGTTAAGAACCCCTCCTTTATAATCCACAGTATGAAATTTGAGCCACCAAGCTCCTATTTCACAAAGAATGAGTTTATTACAGGTTTACTATAGGTGTCAATTCAGTTCAGCCTGGAGAGATTCATGCTTCTGGCCCAATTTTCATGTTAGACAAAGTAGAAATCCCTGCATACACTCTTGTGATACTGAACTCTGCAATTAAAATAAAATAAAATAAAATAAAATAAAATAAAATAAAATAAAATAAAATAAAATAAAATAAAAAGCATTTTTTAAACCCCACTTTGTGGCCGGGTAAAAAGCATGAAAATCCATCCAGCTAGATCAAAAGCAAATTTTGACTTAATTCTAAAGACTATTTGAATGCTTACCTGCTGTTCAAAGTAAGAAATTGGTTCTAAGAGAGGAAAAATAGAATAAACTCTTTCTAAATGTTATGTGATGTGTTTGTGTCCTCAACACAGCTATGTACAAACCCAGCTATGTAGTTTATCCCAAAAAGCAAACACTTTGATATGATGCTCTAACTAGAGAGCTGAATGCAGGGCAAGACCTCCCTTCTCATCACTCAGCACAATGCCCACTAGAGCCTGCAGAGCCTCTGGACAAAGTTATGTTTGTCAGATGTTACGTGTCCAAAGGTATTTTTCAAGAATCAAGCATACGGACATGAGTTCAGATGTTGAGCACAACAGTTTCCTATGAACTTTAGAGGGACTTTAGTGGGAGACACAGGTACTGTTCAAGCCTGTAAATCAGGCCACCTTTTTTTGATACTTAGACAACAATTAGATTCCTAGCTTAAGATATTTAATGTAACGGTGAGTGTGGACTACCACATAGAGCATAAATCCCTTTAACTGTGAGAATTTGTTTCTAATACATTAGAAAAAATTCACATACCAAACACGCTTTTCAGTGTTAATAACTGGATTTCATCAGAAATAATTCATGGTTATATGCAGTACGGAAAATAGTAGTTCTTAGCTGCATGGCAGCTAACTTTTTTATCCCAAAAAGTAAACTCTTGGTTATGATGTTCTATCACAGAAAGCTGAATGCACAGGAAGTCTGTGTAAATTAGTCTCTCCACCTCTATCACGTCACCTGATTCATGAGGCTGAAATAGGTCAAATTTCCTAAAATGTCAACTTCCAAATGGCAGCTGAATGCAGAGAACCAGCCTCAGATAGCTCTCAGATGGGTGTTTTTCTCCCCACTTTAAATGATTGTCTCTTAAAAAGGCTTGAGACAGAGTGTAGGGGTCATAATTATAAGTAATGTAGTAAATTTACTGACTGAATGGGGAGGCTAAGTAAAAGTAAGTTTATTTGTACAAAATGGAACAGCCCCAACAAGAGCTACTGAGCAAAAATAATTTTGAAATATGTCAACCTAATTATAAGAGTATGTAGTGAAACTGAAGATTTCAAGATGGATCCCCTTATCAGGAGAAGGAGTAAGATACAGGATTCTTACACTGTGAATGATTGTTCTTACTGTAAGCTAAAGAAAGTAGAAATACAGAAGCTTTTCAATATCAAGAGTTTTTTTTTTCTTATTTTATTGCAAAGTAGAAATTTTAGCCTATCATTATTACGATTTAGCATTATGTCATGCAAATGAACGAATATTACCACAAGTTGGAAAGAGAAGAATTTTATCCTAACTTTGTTCTATAACCCTACATTTAGTTCATTACTAAGGAAGTATTTAGAATACTCTTAGAATATAATATTTACTAATTAAATTTGCTTTTTAATTAAATTTGAACTTTTCTGTTAGAAAATTTCCTGTTACATCCATAATGGAAGTCAATCAAAATCAGGGTCTATATTATTTTCTGTAGGGAAATATTTTGGACAATTTTTGTTTTGGAGGGTTTTCTGTTGTTCTTCATTCTTTTAGTTAAAAATATTTGTTTGTTTGTTTCCTTCAGAAACTCCAAATAGTATTAAATTAGATGAAGATTAGTTTCTTTTAGTTTTGTCATCTACTACTCCTGTTGAAAAGCTAGAGTTAAGGGACCTACTCCATAAAATAGATATTTTTCCCTACATCCCATTATGCAAACCTCTACAAAATGGTCAGAATAAGGAAAAAAACATTTCCTGTCCACTTCAACAGTGAGAATATATCCTGAAGAACTTAAATAGAGTATTGCAGCTGCAACAGTTCAGTTCAGTCAGCAGTTTTGACTGCACTGCCATTTTCTATTCTGTGATCTTTAGTCACTTCCTATCTTATTCTTTAGGACTCATGTTGCAGCTATCTCCCATCTCTACCTACGTCATTGGTTGTCAAGTAGATTTTTGATTTTTTTGATATTATTGATTTTTGATATTTTTGGTCCTTTAGCACCTCACCTTAGACTCGGTAAAACAAAAGGTAAACATTGAATGAAGACATGGAAGTAACGCATCCCAGAAAATGTCTTCATTTTTCCTTCAATTAGTTCCCCTGATGGTCCATCCTAGATTGGTTGAGTCACTTGACTTTTGTTCCTGCCTTTGCCTACCAGTTCATCTTACACCTTTGAATACAAGAATAGTTAAAAACTCTCATTTTTCTCCTCTGCCTATTTCATAGATATTCGAAAGAAATAATGCTAAGAGCAATTTTCTAGTTCATCATAACCACTTAGAGATGAGAAAACAGCAGGAGTCTGTGAGCATTATCCAACTGAAATGGTAAATTAAATAAGCAGCTATGCAAATTATTCTTTATCCCAGTTTAACTGATGGGTTAACTAACTCAACCCACTCCCTTACAGATGTTGAAGGTTCTCTCTGTACTATGACAGCATTCTTTCAAATGTATTCATTGTGGTTCACTTCATGTCACTGAAGATGCTTGTCCTATTAAAAATGCCCATGAAAGAGATACGTCACATGTAAAGAAGATAATGAAATGAAAGGACCCTGCCAAGAAATGTGGCCTGATATTTACTTTTTTTTATAAAGATATGAAAAAAAAAAAAAAAAAAAAAAAAATCAGGGAGGTAGGGAAGCAATTTTGAAACTTCTAAGCAACATTTGAATTCCCTGCAGCAGAGTAAATCAGTAGGATATTTTAAGAATTGTCTCTCTGTATTTCAACCTTGCAAATTTTGTAGAGGGTCTCATCTTCTTGAGAGTCTCATCCACTTTATCTGCTGTCAGACTCCTGAATTACTTCTGCTTGAATACTTCTGCTCTTTCATGTCAAGTTTCCTCTGGTATCCTTCTCATTCTACATCTTCCCTGATTTTTTTCTTCTAGGGTAGACAAACAACATTTTCTTATGAGAAAAAGTGTTTCACAAATTACTGGACCATTTTTGGCCACTTTAGACAATAATTTCACAACTTCCAAATTCATCTCCATATACAGTTAACATGCAGATCAAGGTTAAAATTAAAAAAGAAAACAAGAAACATATTCAGACTGAATATGACAGCACATTTGACTGCTATAAGTGAAATATATTAATCCTTCTTCAAAATTAATAACACTATGAATAAAGCAAAAGACTAATGTACAAGTGACATCAATGCTTTTTGGCTGTTAGCAAAGCCACCCAACCTCCTGTCAGTCCTTCCAAATTCTGCCTTTCATCACCTCTTTGTTCCCTTCTTTTAGTTCTACTCCTGAGCCAGTGATGATTATATGAATTGAATTATTTTCCCCATGGAGCCCTTGTTTGTGAGCAGCTGGCTTGCTCAGGAAGCAAAGTGCTTTCTGTTACCTTGCCTACAAGAAGCTGTTCCATTTATCAATAGCCATAGTTCAGATCAACTGGAATTGCACACAGCAGTGAATTCATTGTCTGCAGCCTGGGAGAAGTGTAACATCCATATCTTCAGCTTGTTATAAACCACATCACTGAGTAACTTCTCCTTGGTACTTTCAACAGATGTCTGACTAACCTCAGGAAAAATTAAAAACAAAAAAAAAGAGTAAAACCTATCTGTAGTTGGGTAGTTGCAATGATGACAGCATCCAAAAGCTAAGGCAAAAAATTCTGTATTCTGTAAATTTTATTTCAAAAAGAATAAAAGAGATCTATGCACACATGCAACTTCATCAGAGTTTAAGGTCCAGGTCAAGATGTAGAAATTTAACTGTGTGCACCTAACACAAATTATGGTTATGACATACATTTCTCATGGAAAGTAAATGTAGTTAGAATCAACCAAATATTGTACTTTTTTTCATTCTTCTATACTTTTGTTATCGACAGTACAAACCTGAGGGGCTCCTCCTTGATTTGTCATACAAATCTTTCATTAAATGCATCTGATGATTCAGATGGCAGAACTCTCCATTTTTTTTTATTTTTTTATTTTTTTTCCCTAAAGCTTTTTAAAATTGTACCCTGATGCTCATACTCAGGGAGAGCATATTAGGAATTTTCAGTTAAGGAGTGGATTAAAGTTGTCCTAAGTAGCTTTAGGATCTCCAAGTAAAATGTTTAAACTATTTTTAGCTATCTCTAACAGTGCAGAATGAGGCAAAAGAAGGCCAAAACATAAGCATAAGATTTAAAAAGTTGATGACACTACATCTCTCTGTAAGATTTCTTTTAAATTACTTTTCTTAGATTTTACTAGTTTCTGGTTTATGACTTTCTATTTGAAATCGTAAGAAGTTTGTGTTTATTCACTATGCATAGAGAAACCCACAATAGACAGCCTACAAAATTCATTTCCCTGTTTAAAATATTATGCCTTCAGCAACATTCTTTATCCCTACTAGAGAACATTGCTAAACCCTATAATATCCCTTGAATTAGAATAGAATTCAAAGTATAGAGAAGCTTTTCTTCACTTAAACATAAATATGTATGTAGGATGTATAAGAGTGCATGAAAAAGCAAAATAAAAACTAAACACAAGTTTAAGTTTGCTAAATGTTAAATTTTTGAAAGACTATCAATCACACCCCTTCATATTGTTTAAATATAATTAAAATTACAACTTTCTGCATTGTTCTTCCTGATAAACAAGAAAAGCAGATCATCCATCTAATAAATAAACAAGAGACAATTACCTTGTCACATGGCGTTGCCCATACATTGTGATATAGTTGTTAGGTAACAAGTCTATACTTTATAAAGAATTTTACTAACTAATACCTTCAAATAAATATATCTACAAATAAAATACACTTTGTTTGCCATGCTCATCTAATCATTCTTCTAAATATTTAAGTAAACTTGGAAAGGTAATGTGACAAGGGTACACTATGAGTAGGAGTAGTAAAGACATGGCCAACAACTGTTAAATCACATGATTTCAGAAAGTTTTCTCTTTCCGTGGTGGAAAAAAAACTGCTAAAATTGCTTTCTTGTTTGGCAGGACAGTGAATCTGAGTTACCTCTGCTCAGATACTGTGTTGAATGTTTTCTTCACAAGAAGATTACTGAATAACTGCCAGGCAAAACTGACTACACTAGGGCCAAACTGGTTGCTTCTGTGAAAAGGCAGAAAAGCCAAATACATATGCTTTTGTTACACCTATTCCATTTGTTCAGATTTCAGACTTATTTGAAAAGCTTCTGAATACGCAGAAAATTCTGAGCATCTTTTGCCTGTTTTTGAGGGCTCTGGAGACACAAAGGCAAAAAATAGCCCTGCAAAGTCCAGCTGTGGAATTTCCCGCAGGCAAAGCAGGATGCCAACATATCATAAGCAAAGAGAAGATCCTCTCTCAGAAAATATTCAAAGTCAGAATTTCTTGGAATTTTATCCTGAATTCTTCAAAAATGCAGAAATCATATAAAAAAATACTTCAAAAGATGAGATTGAAAAGCAGGTGTGTATAACTGTCTACTGATGGCTTTCACAAGTGCTCAACACAAACCCTGCATACACTGGTTCCATCCAGTGCTGAAAATGCAGTTTAAAACATAAATAAAAAAAAAAAACAAAAAACTTCTTTTTGTCTTGGTTACCAGTTTTCTTTAATATGTGATAGTTCATCTCTTTAAATAATTCCAGGGGGTTTTAGACAGGATAGGGTTTTAGACAGGCTTTGTGAAAGAAATTCTTTAATGACAGGGTTTGTTTTTCATACAAGGGAATTTATTGGCCACCATGCTACTCTTCCAAATGGTTCTAGAAAAAGTATTTTGTTCAAGTTAATTCAAATTAAATGTCTGTTGTTCATTTTCTCAGTATCTTTGACCTAAACTTCAGATCCCAGAAAATAATGAGATAGATATTAGATTTCCTGAGCTGTCTATACATAGTCTAATAGGTAGTATGAAAACTGGATTATGAGAACTTGTTTTCAATAAAATACCACTAAAATAACAGTATAACAAACAAGAGCCCTACTTTTCCTTGGAATTTACTTCACAAGATCTACTCATCGGTTCATACAGTTTGAGTAAATTTAAACAAGAGGAATATGTTTATAGACACTTTCCTATAGAAAGAGGACTCTGAAGTTTTTATCGGTAATTTGTTGTCCAATAATAGAACTCAGTAGCAGTTAGAGGTAGTTTAATATCAGTAGCTCTGTTATAAGCCAACGCAAATTGTTGCAATGAACTTACTGTTGTGAACACATTTCACAAAGTGGGAACTTAGCTATAATTATTAGTCATTAGAATGGCTGAGTCTCAGATAGCTAAAGTTTAATGTCAGACACTCTTTTGCTTGCATATTTTCAAATATATTGGTAGCATTATTGTGCATTTGAGCAAGCTTTGTCATGTGAGCAAGTCAGGCACTAAAATAGGAGATCCCAAAACAAAAATGGATAGCTACCTGAAAATAACCATCCAGCAAAACTAGGATTGGGTCACAGTGCAGTACCTTACTGCTATGGAGCATTTTATGACTGGCTTTTTCATTCGGAAGTTGTACACAGTAGCTATTTGCAGGACTTTGAATTCTAGATAAACACAAATCCTGGTTCCCTGAAATAGGAATCTTTCCTGTTTATCATTCTTATTTAGAGGAATGACTATGTTTTCCTTCCAAAGAAAAAAGAGAGTTACCTTCCATTTCCTGCATTGGATCATGCAATGCATGGAAATTTGAATCCTATGTAAGAGAAAATCTAGTTAAGATTTGGTTTACAAGCAGATTTCAATCAGAAAAAAAAAAAAAAAGACATTTGCTTTACTTATATTTAAGTGAACTTTACTTCTCAAAATTCACATATGGATCTAAAGTAGACTGACATTAAAATTAGTAGTCCTTCCAGTAATCTTTATACCATTCATAAAATATTGAAGAATATAGAAAAGGATTTTATTTTTAAATAGTAGTATATAAGGAAAAAGTATTTGTATTTGCCAAGTACATTCTCAAATGCTAGGAAATATCACGTAAGATCATATTGCTTCCAGTTCACAGTAGGACCCTTTCCACTGATTTGCAAGGTTTCTGGACCACATAATGAATGATGCAGAGGTTCCATCAAAAAAATCATGCAACTCTGTAATTTACAGCTTCATTGTAATGCATACATACAAGGAGACAAAACTAAAGCTGAAGGATATCAAGTACTTTCTAAACACTGGACCATACAACGAATCAAAACGGACCTCCAAATCCAGAGGTAGCCCTGCAGATTTTTGGAGGATTTTCACTAACCTGCTTGGGTTTATATAATTCAGGATATGCCACTGTGGACAGTATAATAATGACTACAATTAGACCTGGACAAAAATGAAATTATAACTAATAGCACACTGTAATTTTGTATATATTATATTTTGGGTGTCCTCCAAAAGTGCATACTAATGTAAGACTCCAAATAAAGATCTATGGAATCAGATGAAAGATATACAAAAAATCACATTCATCTCAACAGTATAAGTGTCCTTTAAGTCTATACAGCCAGTGTAGACATTTGTGTACAGTGTAAAGCAGATTAAGGCTTAAAGAAGTAACTGAAAACTAATGTCTAGAAATTAAACACATAAAGCAAAGAATGACATGAATAATATTTGTTCCTCATAAAATTCAATTTTCAGATTCAAAGACATGTACAGGTCATATAAAATACTATTTGTTTCAAGAAGAAGCTTGATTGTCTGTTGAAGCAGCAAATGATCTCTGTCTTTCAAAACTCTACGTTTTTTAAGATACCAGTGCAATTGGTAGTTAGAGTCACTATTATTTCATATGATTTTTTAGAAAACACGTTTTGATGTAGTTGCCCCTCCAAAATAAAAAGAGTTATAACATAAGCTAGCCTGTTAACATTTGAGCAATATTATTTGAAAAAGATCTTTGTCTACTTCTAGGANTTTTTTTTTTTTTTTTTTTTTTTTTTTTTTTTTTTTTTTTTTTTTTTTTCCTTGAACATCATTAAGTATAAAAAAGAAAACAAAACAAAACCAAAAAGACTAATAGCCAAATAAACAATCAGAGTTGCAATTGCACAGCAGTAAAAAGTACTAACCAAAATAAAAAATGTGAATTAGGTCAAAAGGTTCATGTCAATACCACAGATGAGAAGATTTTAATGACAGACATTGCCCTAAAAAAAATAATTTAGAAATAGGCAGCAATAATACTGAAAATATTTTCATAAGAGAATGCATGATAAGCAGAATCCATGGGATTTCAGTTACTAGCTAGTCTTTTTAGCAAGAGCTGCAGTTTCTGTGCCAGCATGCATTTTTGATGACTTTGACAAATTTATCATCACGTATGCATGCCACTTCTACATTTTGATTATATCTCATCAGGAGAGCTTGCATGCAAGATATGCTCTGGTAAGCACAGATATCTTAAAAGCAACTGGAGAAAACATGCTTGTTTTCACCATAGATAGAGCCAGCAGGTACACTGATCAAGAATAAGATTAGAGACCTTTGACCATCTTATAACGTAACGTAACGTAACGTAACGTAACGTAATGTAACGTAACGTAACGTAACGTAACGTAACATAACATAACATAACATAACATTACATAACATAACAAAAAGAGATGATTTTGCTAAAATTCTCCTCTACTGTACTTTAAAGGAATGAAAGAGGAAAAAATTCTCCAGCTAATCATATTATGCAAGGATATATTTGAATTCTCAGTTACTGATTTCACAGCCAAACCTACTGTCAGATATTCAGGTCATGCAGGACCCTTTTGAACCTTGCAGAATAGAGTAAGATACATCCCACATTCTATGATAGGCCTATAAAGAGAACCTCAATGCCTGGGTGACCTATATCCAAACAATGAATGAGCCAATCCAACTTATGGCAGACTAGCAAGATGGACAAAACTTTAAATTGCACTATAAAGATTTAGAAAGCACAAGTTGTTTTTTTTTTTACTTTCAAGGACAGACCATCTGTTAACTGTACAACAAAGAAAGCTCGGGGATAGGCAGATTGTCCAAACTTGCCCATCAGTCTGCTCTTTTGTTATTAATGTCTGTCAGGCAAGTAGTTCAGCACTGCTGCATGCTTAAGCCAGTCTGGCAACTACAAGGTTCAGTGACTTTACCCAGAATTAGATCTCCAATTCATATTATATTCAGCAACAATTATTTTTTGAAATATGCAAAATAGTTTTATAGTGTGCTTATGCAAGGTCTTGACAATAATGTGAACTTAGTGCATATGGTAAATTGCAGTCATGCAGGGCCATGTGTAATTCACACCTGCACATTTGTTTGTTTTTGTTTTTGTCAGGATAAACTAGGACAGAAGTTGTGTGAGCAGGATGTTACACATTTTGGTCAATTCAACCTATTTGGGATTGATTGTTCCCATCTATTTATCTTCCTCTGGAACAGTCAGTTCTTTAAAAGAACTTTCTAAGTACTAGCAAACTGAATTAATTAGAACAGTCCTGACACAGTTCTCATCTCTTGTATCTTCTGAAAATAAAATGCCAGCCCACCTTTACTACCATCTATAATTTCCTGTTGAGCACTTTCTCACAGTACAAGGTCTGACTATGAAACGTGTTT
>VZSV01000105.1:1491984-1535452 GCA_013398735.1 Nothocercus julius
TATATGTATATATATATATATATATGTATATATATTATTTTATTTTTTTAAAGGATAAGTCGCAGAAGCTAAAATGGCCAAAGGCAGTTTAAAAAGAAGTCATATAGGACTACTGGCTATGTGATTGTATCAGTGAAACTACTTTGGGACTACTGGTACCCTTAGCTGGCTCAGTGAAACTGATACTTTGTCTCATTAGAACAAAAGTAAGTTTATGAGCCCCCAACCATACTTTCACTCTACCTCATTTTATTCAGATTGGTCAAGCTTTAACCTTTAATTGTTCTCTGACTAGACATACGCTTTCTGAGTCACTGCTTTTGACAAACCCTGAAGAAATGTCCAGCCAAAATGATACAATACCACTTAGACCACAGCTGGCCTTTGGTTTCTTCTGACCCTTCCCCAGACTAGTATTCTCAATAGCATTTAATGATTCGTTGCCCAGCAATAGTCAAGTCTTCATTTACTTCATGCATATGCACTAATTTAAGCTATTTCCCTCCCATCCATATGTTGGGCTGATATGCACAGATGCTATTACAGAGTTCTGTGCCTCATAAAGTCCCAGCTGTAAACTAACAAAAAAAGGAAAAGATCTTTAACTCATCTTCCAGAAAAGCAAAACAATAGAAAATAAGTCCATAAGGAACTGGATATACATAAGCAGACTCAGACAACATCTGAAAGAGACACAGATCAGGGATTGAAGATGAAAGACAAAATAAAAGAAGGATTAGTATTAAATTATTTCAGACAATGATAGTAATTAATTAAAAGGCACTAATCTCTACAAAACAGCAGTCAATTGAATACTTTTGATAGTCCTTTGAATCATAAGCACAGTCTTAATTGCAAAGATTTTTCAAAATCCTGGATTGAGGGTTTTTTTATTATTATTTATTTTATTCCGGTGTGAAGGAGTGTAAGTACCACAAAATGTGTATTCTACAGGGCAAAGAGACTAACTGGAAAAAATCTCCAAACTTTTTACAAATCCTTTCTACAATCCTATTTAGTTTTTTTTTCACCAGGATTCCCTTTTCCCTTTTTGAGCAAACATACATGCTCCTAAATTTGTAAACAGTTAGTGTAAAACCACAGTTGAAATGTCTTCAGACATAAAACAGAGTTAATTGTAAGGGAAATTAATTTTCTCTTTAAAAGTAATTTTAATTTTATAACTGTGATACTTCCATCAAAGCTAGAAAAACACTGCCTACAGCCTCTGACAGTCCCAAGAAGCACAGAGCATCCAGGCTTGAGTTTCAAAATTTGCAGTTGTTATCAACAGTTTTTGACAACTAACTGTCAATTTTTCCAATAACTCATGTTTTTTTAAAGCTGGAGCCCTAAAACTCAAAGTACTCATTACTTTGTAATTGAAATTTTAATTATAGGATGATTAGAACTTCAACTGGAAGCTGTTGGAGATCTAGTTCATAAAAGCAAAGATTATATAACTCTTAAACAAGGTCTTAATTGACAAATTAGGATTTCTTAGAAAATTTGCTCTTATAGAGTGTACAAAAATGTGATTTGCAATAACTCTATATTCTGAGAAAACATGGAGCCAGAAGGTCAAATTTTAAAAGCAAGGTAAACTCAGATAATTTACAAATGTAATTCTAAGGAGATTAGGATACATAGGTTGGGTGCAACTTTCATCAAGTCCCCACTTAGCAAAATGGCCTGGATAACAATAGCTGCTAAGTTAAGAATGAGACTGTCAGCAGTGGTGAATCAAACACCCCAAATTGTCTGGTAGGGTGTCTGCCCAAAACCATTTATGTTGAAGAGGAAGACAACCATCAACCGGAGTTAACCTGAGAAGGCTTTAAAAAGAAGCAATCTAATGTATAATGCATGATGGAAGAAATCTTGGAGCAGAAAGAGCAGGAGTTGAGCCTTGATTTGGCACTGACAGAAGTCAAGTGCACACACTGACCACTTTAGGGACCTCCGACTTGGCCAGAAGTGGACATCTCCTCATTGGACACCATACACAGCATGTGGATTCCATCACAGAGACCAACCATTTGAGGGGCAACAAGCAGGGTACTACAGGTGGAGTAAGCAGGCCAGCCCCCTGGGAGCTGCCCTATTGGACAAGGCATTTGTGGTGCAGGCAGAAGCACAAGTGTCCGTAAAAGCTGGAGCACTCACAGCTCTAGCAAGCATGTGCAACTTAGGGAAAATACAGGCTCTGTAACCCATGCTGCCAATGGAGTGGGTGTGCCCTGTGCGTGTGTCTTTGTGTCCATCTTTCTGTCTTTGACCGAAAGAACTTCTGGAGATAATTTGTAGAAGGCTGTTTATTAATATTTCTTAACAGCTAGTAGTGTGGTCTGTCTGTTTTATTATTCATTGATCCTGAAAGTATAGTTCACTGGTGCTCACTAATTGCATGTCATTAATGAAGCAATAAACTACTTGGATTCCGATTTAGTTAAACTACATGAGCAGAGCAGCTTTTCCCTGTGATAGCTGAGCTAGCCTATTTTAAGCCCAGGTACTTGAAGATGAACTGGATAGAAAGTTCTAAGCCAAAATCAAGTGGGAATTGAAAGTGAGACAAAAAGTCTACACTAAGCAATTTGGGCATCTTTATCATTGATCTCTATGTACACATTCTGCTGTAGCATTATCCAACTTCCAAACTTTTCTTCAGTTCCAGATGCAGTTTAAACAAACTGTCCCTTGTGATAAATTTCTAGAATGTGTAGGATATAGAAACATTTCAAAATGAGCCATATACGTACATATATATTTTAATTATACATCATTTGCCTTCTGAACTCAAAAAAAAAATTATGTCTGGACATAAAGTGAGCTTTACTAGATTGCAGTGATCTGAGTAATGTTCTGTTGAAATTGAGATGTGCAAGGTCTCTTTATTACTGCAGTGCTTATACAGAGGAAAAGCAATTCATACAGTTTGTGTACCAAAATATATATAAAGAAGAGAACCTTTATCCTATAGGTTCTGTAAAACACTAGATTTCTCTAAAACATAAACAGTTCATGAGTTAGAGAAAATAAATATCATGTTTGCTGAGACTGTAACATTCTTTGGTCATTCACTACCATAAGGAAAGAACACAGGTTCCACATTCTTCACTGAGCTGCTTCAGTTTCATATCCTGTGTGTTTGGAACTGTAAGAATATACAGGTTTACATGCTCCACCATCCAAAGATTCCAGAAACAATAGGGTTATGATAGTGTGATATTCTCAATCCTATTAGAAAGAGAACCCAAGGAGTTCTCTTTGCAAACCTTCAGGCAGGGCTTTTTCTTAGAAGTGAAGAACCTCCAGTTCTGTTGCTGTCCCCATGACATACACATTTTATATCAAAGAGCCACTGGACACAAAATAAGACTTTACAAAATGGCAGTGGGATCAAAATTCTTTACCTCTGACTGAGTGATACGGTCACTGGCTACAGACTGAGGAGTCTCACAGAACTTTGGATTCCACTCTGAAATTACACTGCTAGGAAACTGGAGAAAGCCTAGGTTATAACGATATAGACTATATTTAGGTGTTCATAGAAATCCCTTGGGAAGAAAGGAGGTTTTTTCAGGTAAGCAAGGACCTTGTGTCCATCTCCTACACCTAGACCAAACTTACTTAATACTATTTCTGCCATAAGCGGGAAAGACATACCTCCTTAAAAGCTCTTTTTTTAAAACAATAGGAAGGAGAGGAAAGACTCAAGTTCATAGGAAGGTTATTTATCAAATAATAAAATAACTTATGTAGGAACAATTCAGTCAAATAGTAGATGAGGTGTCTGAACTCCAAAGATAGTGTTTGTGTCTTCAAAGAGGCGAGAAAGACCATGAAGAATGTAGAAACTATCTCCTGAATAAGCTGGATAAGAACATGGTTTGGAAAATAAAGGCCCTTAAGAAAGAAGTTAGTTATCTTGCTTCATCATTAGGATCTCCAGGAATTGTAACATAAAAATACCAGAATACTGGCTTCGGGCCAAGTACAGGACAAGTTAACTACAAAGAAAATAAGTCTTGTTTCTCTTAATAAACTTCAATGTAAATTAGTTTGCAAGTTTTCTTTCATTTCTTCACTTGTCAGTCTGATTTGAATACAGGTTTATCCTCCCCAAACTACGTAGCTTTAAGATATTTAAAGATATGGTGGTGCACGTAACAAAAACCTGGACTATTCTTGAGGAATCTGACACAGCACATTTCTTTTGGAAATCCTCTAGATTAACAAAAATTATTATCTGTACATAAGGTACATAGGCTGATTTGAGAACTAGAATTTTAGGAGTTTTATAGTAAACAACAATAACAATTTTATCTTACGGCAAGGACTGTAAGGAAATGTGTCAGACTTTGGGACCTGGAAGGAACAAAGAAAATATGGCTTAGTAAACCTGACAGGTAGAATTATCTACAAGATAATACACATGCCCCTTTTGTCTTTCAACCTCACCATGTGATTTACTTGCTGCTTGCTCACTTTAGACACTAATGGAACTACTACTTTGTAACCAGTTGGTCTTACCTGGGTGTTGCATACTGATTAAAAATTAGGTCTATGCCCTCAAGAGTCTTTCCTCCATCTTCCTCTATTCTGGACAGCAAAATTTTCTCTCATTAGCAAAAGTTCTTCTCAATCATTATTTATATTCTAGAGATAGATTTTTTTATACAGTGTTTATACTGTTGGCTTTCTGAATGTGCTTAAAATTTTCTCTTTGCAGTGATGTAAGGGAAAGAAGTCCACCATGGCTTCCATTCCCTTTCTCACCGTGTAATTTAACTGCCTATTATCCCATTAATTGCATAGCAGGAGGGTTTCTGTGAGGGATAGTATGCAGAAGCTACTCCTACCCCAATAACTTTGTATCAATTGCGCAAAGACAGCTAGGTGAAAAAGGTGAAAGCAAAGGGCAGATTTTCCTCAACTCCTTCCTGCAACAACTTTAAGACCAAACCAGCCGTTGTACTCATGCTGTGTGAACTCTCCAACCCTATATTTTCCAGAGAGACAACAAAGCTCTTCAGGTTGCTTTATTTCTGTACATGCCCTGGCATTCAGAATTACTGTGTGCTTTTTTTATTTTCTCCATTGGGTAATAATTCCTAAGTACTATGTATAACCAAAAGGAGGAATTCAGGGAAGCTGTTCTTCACTGCTTCAGCAAAGAAACAGAGAAAAAAATGAAAAATGAAACAAAATTTCATAGAAATAGGAAGACCATAACCAGAACTTAATGGTCAGAAAAGGCATACAAGCAAGCAAAATAAATCTGAGCTTAATCCCCTTTCATCAGATCAGCACTTTGAAATGAATTAAATATGAAAAAAATATACAAAATAATAATAATAATAAAAAAGCAGAATCAGATGCTTCTCAGAATACCTTAAAACAAATTCAGAGGCAGCAAACATAGCTATGTGGTTATCTATTTCTGATACTTTCTATCTCACTTTTATTTAAACATGAAATGAAAATTACCACCCCAGCACTCCAGTTGTATTATCAGAGCGTTACAAAATGCTTAAATTTTAAAGAGATATCTTCTATCTCTTCTACAACTAATTCTTTCAATTAGTTTCAATCAGAAATACTGAGATACAAACAGAAGGAACTAAGAAGAGAGAAATTAAGCAGATGAGAACATGGAAGACAGCAAGCATATCCTGAAGCTGTTAATGGGACCACTGAAGTGAAACACAATTTTATCATAAATGCCAAGTTTTCTATAAGGCTTTACATCAGATCTGGGCAGGTTTCTTAAATAAGTCATGTCTCAGTTCTCCATTCCTTAAATCAGAATAATGAATGCCTCCATATCCGGAGTTACAATAATTAGGATAAGATAATTAATTTTGTGAAAGTATTTGGGAGTACAAAGTAACACAAAGCTTGGCTGTTTTTAAGCACACAGTTTTTAAATAAGCAGTGTATCAGAATGCAGTACAGCTGGGTTACTATCAGAATAGATGAATGAGGAATAAGATGACAAAAATTAGAACATTAGCATTCGAAAAACTGTGGAGAGAGGAAAGTCTAAATCAACTAAACACAGAAAACAATATATACCAGTAAATAAAGTGAGCAGGGACCATTTAGAGATCTATAAAAATAAAACATTACCCATGTCTTTGTCTGCCCTTTCTCCAAAGTTATAGACACCGTGACACTTCCATTCAGGAAGCAAACTCCTCATATCTCATGACAACAACCTATCTATGCAAATAAAAGCAAATATCAGTGCAGCACTTACTAGTGCGGTACTATAAGACTAAAAGGCACTCAGATTTTTCAGCGCATACCTGAGAAAGAGTATATCTCCCATAAATCATAGAAAGGAAAGGCAGAATCAGATTCACTTGTGTACATTGGCTGCCTTGTGCCACCCAGTGGTATAGAAGTAATACACCCTTCAGGCCAGCTGCAAAAACAGCTGTTTGTAAATGATGAGCACTTTGGGGCCTATTTGAGATAAATAACTAAATAGATACATACATAAAAATGGAGAGACACAATTCCAAGCTAACCTCAATGCTGGAGGAAATATTAAGGCATACTGCATACATCTCTCACCCTGCTCTAATTCAGAGACAATTGTCAGACCCATATATCACATCCCACCTATTTCCAAGACCCCTTCTTCCATTTTCTCACAACAGTTTTATTGAACTTAAAATCTCCAGAAAGATAAATATATTAGTAGCCTCAGCTACAGCACTCTTCATAGTCTATCTGAAACAGCCTCTGCGAAGTACAAATGCAGGGAAAATAATGAAAACTGACAGCTAAATTCCCCCCCAAAAATCTGTTGGTGCACATTATACTTCAAAGATTAATACAGCTATAGTTTAAATGTGAATGTCTGATTTTTACATAAAGCCTTGGCCTACTTTCTAAAGAACTTTATCTGGCCATAGACAGAATATGAGATTTGAGCTCTCTTCAAAATCTGACTTCATATCATTGTTTTTACAAAGAAAAACATAAACAGAATTAGCTTATCTACAGTTTGAAAAAAAACCTCCAATCACATGTAAAGTAAGAGCCACTCATTACAACTGAGCTGCATTCATTTCTATTATAACTGAATTAACCTAATTGCTTGTATAATTCCATTGTTCAAGGATAAGTAGATTAAAGAAGTTGAAATGTAAGCATTAGGAAAGGCAAAGATCTTCATATTATAAATACGCAAAATTCAACCCAGTGCTATATACCTAACTTAATTTTGAATATCTTTTAACTTCTATTTAGCTCCTTTTTTAGTTTCTATTTGAAAAAAAAAAAAAAAAAAAAAAAAAAAAGAGAGAGTTAGTTAATCTATTGTGGGTTATTTTTCCAACAATTGTTAAAAATAGTATACAAAATCATTTGTTGGGTTTTCAATTATTATTGCTATAAATAAAAATGTACCTGCTTAGATTATATTGCATCTGTATGAAAGCACGGGGCAAACAGAAAACACCAAATATGCCTCACATTGCCTTTGCTATCTGGACTACCACTAAATTAATAAATTCCCCATTCACATTCTTAAGCAAAGGTTAAGGTAGGTGTTGCTTTATTCATTTTGTGGAAAAGAGAATCAGTCAACTGATAAAGATACCAAGCTTGGAAAAAGAAAAGAGATATAACACAGAAGAGGTATTTACACTCCAGAGAGTTTTTTATCTTGAAATTAGAAGTGAAATAAGACTTTCTTGCACAGCATCTTTTTCATCCAATGAGTAGGCTGGGACTAAAGAACAGTGACAGCAGTATCCTGAGAGAGCAGCAGACCAGGAAAGGAAGGAATCATGATACCTCTTTCAACATCATTTAATAACATTTGTGTAGTTATTTTATGTAGAAAATAAGAAGGAAGAATTGCAGGGGCAGCAGAAGAGGTAAGTCAGCTGATAAGAGTGGCAGCTAAAGTAGAAAAAGTGAAGAAATAGATCTTACTGATTCTCTGTTCTTTTTAATCAACTAATTTGGATTTTTGTCAGATATCTTGTTGAGATAATCGGCCCTATTTTTAATAAATAGGAAGCACTAGCACTGGAGTTTTTCTAACTCTAAATGCAACCTGTTCTGCGTGTTAATTCTATTCTTCTGCTTCTTTTCCTAGAGAAAAGGAGAGTGAAGACACGAGTGAGCAGTCTTTTCACAATTTATGTGAAGCAAATTCTCTCTAATACAGTTTACCACAGCTGCAATAATTAATCCCAGAGACAAATACTAGAGGGAGAGAAACAATTTGGTGGCAGGAAGATAAACAAAACCAAAATTTTCTGTTTTTCTTCTAAGCCACGTTTCCCTCTCTCTCCCCTACCTCTGCTGTCTTTGTACCTCCTATATCCCCGTTCTTGCTGAATAGCCCAAGACGATTCTCCAGCCCAGGTGTACAGAGACAAGGTACAGCCAAATATATTGTGATGCACTGGTATCCACAACTTCCTTCAGCAGTATGACATGAGAAAGGTGGAATTTGTAATGAGGAAAATACTCAGAGATTATGCAAATACTGCTTGCCATTGACCCTTTTAAACAAATGCTTTGTCAATGTAGCAAATAAAACAGACTACATATCTTACTGCTTCTACATATAGCCACACTTCTTTTAAGTAGATCTGTACCAGTATAATGTAGGCTGTGCACCAGAATAATTTCAACTCAGGGAATTTTTTCCTCTCTGCCAAAATATCAGACATCAAGGGTATTCTAATACTTATTTTTTTCTTACAGTCTCTTACACATGCACTTTTTTTTTACCGTAGTCCATACTGTCTTTGCTTAACCTGTTAATCTCAGGCATAGTAATTTTATATAAACTTGTTGCTGTGATACATACTGTAATTGAGGATAGCTGCTATCAGTCAGAGGGATCAGGCTTGGTTGTGACTTATTTTCATTAAATTTATCTTTTTTTTTGCAGTTGTTTATCATAGCATACTGATTTCTTTCTATCACTTGACAAAAACCTGTTATACATAAAATTCAGCTCAGAATAATTCCCTACTAATTCTATAGTTTAGCATTTTTCCTATGATATTCATAATTATAATGAGCTTTGAGTGAAGTTAAGCCCTGGAGTTTTTTGTTTACTATTAAAGTTAGGAAACTGATAAGTAAACTTATGAAATACATATGATTGTCTTTATAAATTTAGTTACTTATTAGTGATAACTGAAGCCTCAGGGAAAGCATCCTTTTCTCTGTGCTCTTAATCCAAACCTCCATTCAAACACCTTGAACATTAAATGGAACAAATGTAACAAGAGGCAGGAAAATATCTCTGTCAGACAAAGTAATTTGAAACCTCATGCTGAAATCTGCTGTGTCCCAAGTATCTCCACACAAGGCATAATTAACAGAAATTACTGAATCACAATGATTCCTTACTGACAGCTTATGGACTCATATTAGCAGAAATGCTGTGAATAGGTTCTCCCTCCTGGTCTGTCTTTTGCACAAATTGATTAACTTCTCTCCTCTACACAAACCCCACACTTGAATTTCTAAGCTATTTTTTCAGTTCTGATTTTCATTATACCTGGAGTACCCATTTCCTCCATTACCAAAATATTATTTTTAAAACTTCTTAAGCCAAGTAAATTGGCTTTTTGCATGGCAAATAGCCAGGCTTCCTGGAATGGCCTTTTTCTTTTGTTTTTATCTTTTATTTTCCTGGAAGGTACGTCATTATCGTACATAAACATTCAGTGGATTCAAAGAATTCTTGCTCTTTCATGCTAGTGATGTCTTCTTCTAAATAAGTATAGAAAATCTCAATGCTGGGAATTTCTGCAAATCAGATCCTTATAGCCCCCCAGAAAATAAAAGATTTTTTTTTGCCATTAGCAGGGAAAGGCAGCAGGCCCTGGGGTACCCTTACTGCTCAGGGTCTCTGGTGGTGGCTGGGCCTGCTGCATCTGGCCTGGACTGGGCTGCCCAGGCGGCTGGTGGCCATGTGTTCATTGCCCAACTTGTCTGAGCTGCAGCTGTGTGAGCGCTACCCAGGAAGGGCCTGACAGCCCCAGGCAGCCCCTGCCCTGTGTAAGAGACTGTTGTGGATTGTGTTTGTCTTGACATTGTTGCCCTACCATTTAGGACTTCTTAACCTAGGACATCCCATCTATCAGCTCGAGGTTTCTTATCTCTATACAACTTACGCCTTGGCATCCCGTCTTGGGGACGACTGGGATATCTCCATACAGTTTACAACTTCTTGGTATGGACATCCCATCTCCAGGAAGACTAAGATATCTTATCTCCATACAAATTACAACTTCTTGGCCTTGGCATCCTGCTTCTGGGAGAACTGTGGTATCAGCTCCAGGTGTTTTATCTCCATCAGCCCAAGACCCAGACAATGGTCAGCAGTGTCTACGGAGTGGCACTTGCACTCAGGTTGGATGAAGGGGAGCATCAGAGCACACAGAAAGTGGGCGGACTCTTCAAGAACTGGGACATAAAAGACCTGCATATTCCCCCACGAGTGTGCAGCTTCTTCCAGGGCACACGGCTTCTTTCCCTGAACATCACCTGCACTGAGGCACCAAGACACCTGTACCTGCACCAAAGCAGAGGCAACGACACTTAGCTGCACTGGTGGTGGTGGTAACTATAATCTTGCAGCATCTCTCCCGATTGCTTGCTTTTCTTACTTTTTCCTTCTTCTTCTCTCTGTCCTATTATGCTTATGAGCTTATGAGAATAAAGCTTGCAAGGTTGTAAGGCATTTGACCTCGTTTGAGTCTTAATCTTGCTCTTGGGATCGTAACAAAAACTCCCCCAATACCGGATCGGGACACCCTGCAAATAGCCTTCAGGGACAGGTCCTAACAGCCCCTACTTAGCTCTGACAGAAATCCAGAAATTCAGATCAGTGTTTGAGGCTGCAGTGCAGTGGAAGTAGCAGTCATAACTGGACAGGACTGGAAACAGTTGTCACAGAGTGTGACAGTTTTTGCTCTGGCGAGTCTCTGTTCAGTCCTTAGTCACAAGAGGAATGGCTGTTTATTTCCATGGTAGCCCAATGCAATCCAACCTCTGACTTACCTCTTTTCCATTACTTGGTTACCAGTCCTGCCATTAAGAGAAGACAAATTCCCCTATGCCAGTCAAAACTTATCCAACTTGGAACAGGGCTCAAGCTCACTGATGCCTACTAAATGCACCTATTAAACAAGCCACTTCCTTTTAGCAGTGCCACTATTTTCATTTGCTTCCAGTTCAGCTTGTTAACTTGAAGACTTCTAGGCTATGACCAGACAGACAATTTAACTCACTCCATTCAGAGAATTCCTCCCTGTGCATCTCTTTACGGTACTGCCATTGTTTTTGTAGTGAGAAATATTACTTAAGAAGGTATCTCTCACCAGACTGTAAATCTCCTGCCACACTGTCACTGTGTTAGAATATGAGTCTGGTTTATGAGGCCTCCAGAGCTTGCTACACCTTTCATGGAGACTGGCTTGGGAAGTGAACATTGTTGGCTGCAATCATCATTGCCATGGGGCAAGCTGACTAAGCAGCTTCAACTGGTGCAAGGTGTCCTTTCTTGATTAATCATCACACTAACACAAACCTGTATAAGCAGCGGGTGCAAATTTACACACAGTTGTACAAGCATTACACCAGTGACCCTTGGGGATAACAGCAAGGAAAGACAGTCAGTATCACTGTTTCTAAGAGTTCTCCCATGCTCATTAAAGGAAACCTAAAAATCTGCTATAATGAATGATTACATCTGTTTAAAGCAGAGCTCTTCAGCAAGAAACAAAGGCAGGTCCAGAAGAGACAGGAGTCTTGTATTTTGAGATACTCACCTCGGATTTAAGTGAACAGCAAAACAGACACCCAAGGCTTGATTTCTCATGCTAAAGGTAAAGGTCCAAATAGGCTACAGATTATCCTAGAACTTCTCTTTCCCAACACATATTTTTTGTCCAGTTATAGAAAAGGATGGTGCTTGAAAGCATGCAGTGATTTTTGCCAATTCGGAAAAATAATTTCTCTATCTAACTCTGCTGGATATAATCTGAAAAAAAAAAAATTTAGATTCATACAGGAAGCAATAGCATTTAACAGAAAATGTTAAGCTGTCAAGGAGCTAAATGAGAACACTGTTTTAGCAGCTGATCTCTACTACCACTTAAAAAAGACAAATTGTTCACACACAGTTTGTAATAATTAATTGAATGAGTTCATCAGTTCATTCATTAGTTCATTTAACAACAGAGTTGTAAAAAACACCAGAGTAGAAACTAAAGCATGGCTGAGATACTTCTCTGCCTTAGATATAACACTCAGTACGTGGAGATAGCTTGACTCCTTTAAGACCCATGGGAAATTTGCTGAGGTTTCAGCTGAGGTAGATTTTCACCCAAAGATCTACAAAACCTAATCTTCTAGATCTGTACTTATCACATGTTCAACATGAACAGCTTTCTCTCCATAAAGATTGGAAACTTATTTGATATTGAGCACACATCTTTTCTCTCTTAAATGGTAATGAATAATTGCCCAAGAGGCAGAGATGATTCCAGACACACAACTTAGTACAGAGAATCTAATGGGAGAGTCTGCTCTGTCCCAGGATGTTTGCAGAAGATGTTCATATAGCTAATTCTCTAAGCAAACCTCTCAGTTTATAATTTTAAAACATTCCCATTTCCTCAGAATGTGCATACATCAATTTCTTCAGAGGGAATAACAGGAATTCCGTGTAAGTTTTAATTGAAACTCTAATGGAAGTTTTAATATTCTGAATGCATAAAAATCTCAAAATTAACATGCAATCAGTGATGCTTCTAAGCCTCTGGCCAAAGTGCTGAAGTCACATCCCTTCCTATCTTCCTTTGCCTTCATTTCTTTTCTTCTTATTACAGTGTAATGTAAAGATAAGCTAATATTAATTTACAATGGAACATTTCTTTATTAGAGATTATTTGCATTCATTTACTTGTTCTGATTTGTGTTCTTGTCTTTCTACACTTTATACCAATGGCCCTTGTGGCTCACAGCTACATTAAACAAATGAATATAGTACAAAAGCATTAGGTACGTGGCACATTAAAGTTTAAGTGATTCCTCTTGCTATATTTCTAGAATGAAGATAAGTAGGAAAAAGAAAGCTATATGCAATTAGATTGGGGAGGGGACAGAGGCCATTTGGGAACTAGTGCAGAATTCTTCCACATGAGGTGAAGCATCTTCTTTTTGCTAAAATTAAACATTTTTTTAAGCCAGACTTACTGTATATTAAATAGTACACACACAGCAGCAAATGTGTGATTAATCATGTCTATCACCTTCCCTTAGGTCTACTAGTTTTTAATGGCTTCTTTAACATTTCCAGTAATTCTACTGCACCTTCCTTTTTCAGGCATCATATTTTATATCTTTTCTTCCTTGAGAAAGTTTAAGAGTTCAACAACAATTGCCTGCTTAATTGTTTTGATTATTATCTTATGTCTTTTAGTTTTATGAAGTATTGACTTTCAATCACAGCTTCATTGACAGTATGGTTCTATGATATATTACGAAGTGGAAAAGGGAGGTTAAAATAACATCCTTTTCTAGGAATTTACAAGCTCATTTACATTCACAGGTTTGCACTTTCCTGTTTTTCATATCAAATAGAAGATATTTTGATGTTCACTACTGACAGATTATCAGCATTAGTGCCAGGCAGTGAACATCGGATATGATAGGTACCTGAATGTCTTTGGGAGCTGGGCAGTATGAGTTTCAGAATATTTAGCTGAGGCAGTTTAAGATTCACCTGCACCAGATTGCTTCTCTGCCCCCTGTCTCAAGGCGGTTCCCCTTGAGTCAGTCCTCAAGTTCTCTCCTGCCACTCTGTTCTTACCAGAGAAAATCTGCCTAGCACTTTGCCAGGAGACTTCTCTTCCCATGACTTGGCTTCCATGACTTTTTTCTTTGTCTTCTTTTAGCAAAATGAGGACCTGGCAGTTCAGTGAGGAGAAAACCTGCAGAGCATTTTTTTTTCCTTATGTTGGGCACTGAGCAGCTTCTCATTAATTTTACACACTTTTGTTACACATATTACATCCCATGAAGGTAGATTTGAATGTCTGCCAGATTAAGATAAACTAATTCTTAACACCAGATAAGATCTGGATGGAGCACAGAGTATGCTTCAGTCTGCTAAAAGGCAAAATTAAATTTTAAACAAGAGAAACAAAGAATAAAAATATGCTATCCCTATTTTAATTAATTTCTAGAATGTCTTCTGTATTTTAGTGAGCTAAGGACTGACAAGGAAATGGACTCATAAGGATAGATCTAGATTCTTAGAGCTGTGTGCCATTTTCCCAGAATGGTGAATTTTGTAGTATGATTCCCAAATGGAAATCTCTGATTTGGAGGCACTCTTCTATGAACTTCTTTATACAGTGAGAATTCCACTGCGCATAAAGCACCCTGGGGATGTCCTGTAACTTAGAGTATTCATAATCTATTTTAATTAGAATATTAACTTATGTTCCTTTTATGAATGTAAAGCTATCTGACTAGAATAGAATTTTTCAGAGTGGAGAGGTTTTTGAAACACCATGTTAATTCTAGGACATCACACACTGTTAGCACGCAACTAATTAGAAATCCACTCGGACATGAAAATTAATCCTTGTGTAATAAGTGTGTTGGAGAAGAAAAGCTCCATCATATCTGAGTTTATCCAAACTCAGGTATATTAAATTTCTTTGATATTTAACTTTAGAACCAATTATATGGTGCTGGACTCTTTTCAGTGGTGGCCACTGATAGGACTAGAGGAAACGGCCACAAACTGAAACACCAAATGTTCCACAGGAATTTAAGGAAAAATTTCTTAACAGTGAGGGTGACAGAGCACTGGAACAGGCTGCCCAGAGAGGCTGTGGAGTCTCCTTCTCTTGAGATCTTCCAAACCCACTTGGACACAGTCCTGAGCCACATGCTGTAGGTGACCCTGCGTGTGCGGGGGGGTTGGACTAGATGATCTCTAAAGGTCACTTCTAACCTTAAGCATTCTATGGTTCTATGATCCTATATAGAAAAGTTGAAGGTAAGCGTAAAGATAGGCTATTGCTGTCTTAGATTGATTAAATATAGCAGATAACATGATGAACCTGTATAGAACCACAGCTGTGCTTTGCTACATTAGAAGACCTCTCACAATAGGTATGTCTCATCTTAAACGCTGAAGAACTATTTTAAGGAATCACTAGCACTAAGCTAAATCAAAGTACAGACAAATAAGACCTAGACAGATTTTACAAGCTACCTGACTATTTGTGCCACCAGTGATCCAACTCTAGACCTCCCCTGAGCAGAGGCCGATTACCAACTAAATGGTGTCAGTCTGTGAGATTTTGTGATGTAGACTAATCGAATCCAGAGTGTAACAATCAAGCTCACTTTTACTTCATTCGTTATCAGTACCACTGAAAGGCCAAGACACTTTCTCCACTGTATTACATACTCCCAACTCTCTCAGGAGACTTTTCACACTCTATAGTAAAAGATAAAAATTTGTTAAAGCTAGATCTCTAAGGCCATAGTTACAAAATCTGCAATTCGGGTTACAAAGAGACTAGATGCTTTTACACATGTTTTTCCTTATTGATCATTCAAATTGTGGTCATATAGTCAGGCTGAGGTCAATAGCTATTTGGTGCAGTTTTCTGGGTTTTTAAATTTTTAAATTCACTATGCAAACCCCACCATTTCCACACCAAATAAAAAGACCTGTGCACTAAGCTACAAGATAAACAGCATACATTTCTGAGAAAATTTTGTACTTTATGAGATCAAACAGCGTTTGTCTGTTGAATATGGTGTTCATGTAGGCTTGTTGAAGTGCTGTTGTTCCAGAAGTTCTTTTGATGGAGTCATACATTAGCATGAATGCATACACTATTTGACTCTAACAAAATAGGAAATGCATTTTCCTTTTAATTTGAATACTCCTTTTTAAACTAGATCAATGCATAGTGCAGTTAGGAGTCCCTGTTTTCTCTTCATTCCTGTAGACAAAACATGTATGCCAGGCATCACTAATAGTTACTATCCTGGAGACAGTGACATTAATGTACTGCTCAGTAGCTTTGATAGGATGGAATCTACAATTGCAACAAGGTGTTAGTATTTAGACTGTTCAGACTACGCAAAAAACGTCTTAAGTACCAAAAAAGTCTCAAGAGCCTGATAGAATGCAAAGCAACTTAGGGGATATACTTATATTTCCAACTTGCCATAAAAAGATGCCTTACATTGTAACTCCAGGTCCTTGAGGAATAGATAAGTTTATATTGTTTAGTTTATTGTGGTGGAAGAATAAATTGTATGATAACAGTTACACTCTTCTGCCCTGGCAAGAAGGAAAAGCTCATTTGTTACGAGGTCTAAATGGATGTTACACACATAAACAGTTATGGAAATGCTGATAGAACAGATTGTTATCACAAAGTGAGCCAAAAGTAAATACTTTCTAGTTTTTATTTGTTGTCAAATACTAGATAAGCTGAAAATAAGTTATTATGTTTTATTTAGCAAAATATATTCAAAATATTTTTCTTAGCAGGCATAAAATTGAAATCAGCTGCTGGAAACACATACACAGACTATGATGGGGAGAAAGCGTACCTGAGCACCCTATACAGAGACAAGTAAGGGAACTGTCAGATGTCTGCCAAAGCTAACAGGGCCACGTGGTCACAAATGCACAAGTACTGAATCACTTGCAAGGAACAAAGATAGAAGATAAGAATATCACGTATTAAATAGAATTAGCATGATTTTGTAGAGGAAATAATGTGGCACACGCTGGGAGACAAGCCAGACAGTAAGCTATAGGAAGCAATTTCACAATTATTTGGTCAGTTTCTTGTCAACGTATCAGGCAAGAAGCACCTGACTGTATGCACTCACTGACTTTGAAAATAGGAAGAACTTATGGTACTAGTAACATACCAGGAAAAATAAGGAGGAAAATTCAGTTATTATAGAACTGGCATTTAAGTTGAAGTTCTTTCAGAATATTAAGAAGAGCTAGAAATTTTAATAAGATGAAAAAAAATTAAAAAGAATTGTGTGAATTGAGTGCAATTCTTTGCAACCAGTAGTGCATCACACCCAGAATACAGAAAAAAAAAAATGCAAATACAAACTGTACGGTTAAAATTATGCTCTCAGTGAATGCAATGAAGCCTCTACAAAGAAATAAATCACCTAAAAAAAGGTTAGAACTTACATAACTGTAATGTGGTGCCACATTCATACACACATACATTTACTTGATGAGAATGTGACATGAACGAAAACAAAGTCTACTTTGGACAGTGTGGTGGATTGAGAACTGAATGGACAACAGGGCTCAGAGGGCGGTGATAAATGCAGCTGAGTCTAGTTGGAGGCCTGTGGCCAGTGGTGTCCCCCAGGGGTCAGTACTGGGCTCAGGGCTGTACAGCTTGTTCAGCATTGACTTGGATGAGAGCACAGAGTGCACCCTCTGCATAGGCTGAGGAGTTGGGGAGAGAGGAACATTATGAGGTTCAACAAGGACAAGTGCAGGATCCTGCAGCTGGGGAGGAATAACCCCGGACACCAGTACAGATTAGGGGTTGACCTGCTGGAAAGCAGCTCCGTGGAGAGGGATTTGGGAGTCCTGGTTGATAACAAGTTAACCATGAGGCAGCAATGTGCCCTTGTGGCCGAGAAGGCCGATGAGATCTTGGCCTGCAGCAGGAGGAGTGTTGCCAGCAGGTCGAGGGAGGAGATCCTACCCCTCTGCTCAGCCCCGGTGAGGCTGCACCTGGAGTGTTGTGTGCACTTCTGGGCTCTCCAGTACAAGAGGGACATGGAGCTTTTAGGGAGGGTCCAGCGTAGAGCAACAAAGATGGTTAAGGGACAGGAGCATCTATCGTATGAGCAAAGACTAAGTGAGCTGGGCCTGTTTAGCCTGGAGAAGAGACGACTGAGAGGAGATCTGATAAATATGTATCAGTACCTGAGGGGAGAATGTAGGGAGGATGGGGGCCAAACTCTTTTCTGTAGTGGCCAGTGACAGGACAAGGGGTAATGGGTACAAATTAAAAGAGAGGAAGTTCCATCTGCTTATGAGGAAGAACTTCTTTCCTGTGAGTGTGACAGAGCCCTGGAATAGCCCTGGAACAGGAATGGAGTTCCTGGAACAGGAACAGAGAGGTTGTGGAATCTCCTTCTTTGGAGATCTTCCAAACCTTCCTGGATGCAACCCTGTGCCACATGTTCTAGGTGTCCCTGCTTGATAAGTTGGTCCAACTAGATAGTTGGACTAGTCCCTTCTAACATGAACCATTCCGTCATTCTGTCATTCTGTGGACAGCCAGTGAATAAACATTTTCCAGACACCCTGTGGAAAGCACAAAAATATTATTAAGCTTTACCAGTCTTCTCCTAGGCAAAAGCTCCTTTTTGTACTCTGAAGACAAGATGGACATTTTAAGATGTCCACACATCACAGAATCACAGAGTCTCAAGCAGGGACACGTAGAGCATGTGACACAGGGTCACATCCCTTTCAGTCTTTAATTTCCAACTTTTTTTTTTTTCGCTCAGCCCAGTTTACATGAAAGACTCAAGGTACCCTTTTGTTTATATTTTCTAACAACAGCCCATAAACTGGCAAAATTTTCTTCATACAAGAAAGGGATTCACCCAACAGAAGTAAACTGAAAGTAAATTTCTGATGTTACGCACTGACTGGAAAATTTTGCAAAGGAGAAGAAAGCATAGCTTTTTTTGAACGTGTTATTTGTTTCAAAGTGTTCACTCAGCATTAATTAGAACTCAAGCTGTTGGGATCCTATCTTGAGTTCAAACTCCTGCTCTCTCTTTACCACCCACTGGGGCCTGCTATTCCCTTTATAAACACCCATAAATCTCATCAACTTTAATGGGCTTATTGCAGTTCTGCATATGCATCAAGGGGAGGATAAATGTCTCTTCTTGTGCCTTCTGATAACCGTAATTGTTTAGTAACTTAATGAAATAATGTTTCTAAAATGGCTAAAATCAGTGGGTGTTTTTCTGTGCCCTGTAACATGATTTAGTAAGCTTTTCAGTTGAAATCTTTCTAGATTTTGAATGCTCTTATTATTTTTTTCAGGGAAATTAAAGGCCAGCTTCTACCTGAAGACAGAAGAATTAGGACATAAAAGAAAGAATGGAAGAAGTTAATTCCCAAGTTTGGTGCCCAAAGGACAGTGAAGAAAATGCTGTATCAGCTTTAAGGTGAGCTTATGGATCGATGAATTCAAAGGGAGAAAAGCTATAGCAGAGGATAATCCACAAAAGATTTTTTTCTCATAAAAGATGAGCAAAAGAGCCTGTTTCATTATCCCAGAACAGCAAAGACTGAAAAGGAATAGAATTGCTGTCTCTAGATGCAACAAGAGCATGAGCACAAGGGAGCACAAGAGAAAATAACCACTTGAGCTAAAAGAGAACGTTGGCACAAGAACAAATGGACATAAGATGGATATGAATAAATTTAGGTTTAATTTAGAGAAGGGCTCTGAGCCTTTCAAGCTATCAGATTTTAAAACACTCTTTCACTGAAAATAATAGAGACAAAAAAGAACCTAAATGCCTATAAGAAAACTCAATACATTTTTTGAAGCACTGAATAGTATAGTGCCTGCAAGGGACAGATTTCATAACCTAGAAGCTCCCTGTGTTCTTATTGCTTCTCCATTCTTTTTCTGCCATAGAGCACACACAAACCAAAGACACAGACTTTAAAGTGAAAAGAAATAAGAAAGCCCCTTTACTAAGCACAGCTGTGTCAAAGAACATTCCACTACTTATGATGGACAGTGGTGCCAGGGTGATTTGCTGTATGGATGCTATGAATTAATAAAATTTGATTTGACTTGATAACGTAACTCTGAAATAAAATACAATTCTCTACTTTTTTATGTCTTGGTACTCCTCTCAATATGAGTCTTCACTGTCTCATTATCAGGCCATCACAACCATTGTCTGCCTAGCTGAAAAAATTATTGTAGTGGTCAAATAGGGTCTGGCGAAATCCAATTAAAATGGTGCATATACATTTTTATACTTTTAAAAGCAGATCAAAATAAGGACAGTGTTGCAGTAGCAGCAGTTCTGTACACTGGCTGTTATCAAATTGTTGATATTTACAATTTGAAAGTAATAACTACAGAGATAAAAGTGATCCCTAAGTACTTAATGTTAGCTGTATACTGTAGTTGCTTGAAAAACATAAATATCATTAAAAAACACTGACTGATCTTTTATAAATTGCAGCTGAATGTAAAACAATGCTCAAGTTAATTGACTTTGCATTTTCAGCAAGCACTTTGCCAAGTAATTATTATTTATCTAACAATGGTTTCAATGCAAATTGATAGTGAATATTTGCTATTAATCTGAAGTCACTGCAAAATACAAACAACAATTACTTTCTGAAATTACCACAGAAGATGAAGTGAAAATCATTTTGACATTGGCTTACACACTTCATTTATAAAATAAAAAAACAAAGACCTAAACATTATTATTTGTCATCTCTCACTGGCAAATTGCTGTGTTAAAAAAAAAAAAAAAAACAGAGTTAAACAAAAAATGAATCTCCCTCTAATGTTATTGACCCATCAGATGGAGCAGTGATGGAGCACTTCTCACCAATTATCTTGGGAAAACTGCTAGATCTCAAAGAGAGTCACACTTCCCAGCCAGGACAACCGCCAAACCATGGAATGACAAATCTTACTTAGGGGAAACAGATATATGTAGAAAAATAATTTTGCTTCTTTCTAGGGGAATGCTTTCGAAATATATAGGACAAGATTGAAAGCAGTGGGAAAGAGTAATTCAAATTACTAGAACATTCTCTTGGAGAACTATATTCTTTAATAGACACCTCTCATTGGGAAGAATCCTCAGACAGCAATAAAGATGAAGTATGGAGAACAGCTACTTCATCCATGTCATTTGAATTCTTAAGTTATGTCAGATGCAATTACCACTGGTAAAACTCAGCTACAACATATACTGTTTTATAGTTTTCCTTCTGCCAAGCCTAGGTATCCAAAGAAAAAGTCTTAAACCAATTTAGGGAATAAATGCAGCTGAAGACATGTTCTTTATTATTTATTTATTGTCTGTTTAACCTTCAACTGTCTTCCATCCCAGTGCACCTGCTCTGACCTTGTGCAACCCACACACCAGATACCGCAAACCTTTTTGCATACTTCAAGGTAAAATTCAGTCTTGCTCTTGCTGGGAGTCATTTTTAAACATCTTATTTTGCTACTTTTGACCCTTTGTTATGTTTGAAGGTTTTCTTACTTCTCTTACATCTTCCAGGAAAAAACAAAATCTCGTCTGGGTCAGCTCTTTGGAGTTCCAGTTGTCTAATCAAATAGCTACTTTTTGAAGTGGCCATAGTAACCTATGTGATACCTTTATGTTACCTAGTC
The DNA here is from genome assembly GCA_013398735.1 of Nothocercus julius. Taxonomy (NCBI): domain Eukaryota; kingdom Metazoa; phylum Chordata; class Aves; order Tinamiformes; family Tinamidae; genus Nothocercus; species Nothocercus julius. The sequence goes on from VZSV01000105.1 coordinate 1,513,479, forward strand.
AGCAGAGGCCTAGATTCATCCCACAGTGCAGCAACCATCTCCAAGACATAATTTAAACATATTAAGTTATTGAGTGATAACGAACTCAAGACTAATCTAATCCATAGATTCCATCATCTAAATGATCCATATCATCTAAATCATCCATATCATCTAAATTTCTGAAAGGGAAAAAACAAACAGAGAAACTAAAAAGTTCATCAAACTCCTGAATAGTCAGTTATTTCAGGTAATATGAGTATAGAGCTATAATAGATACACATGATGCAATTCATCAATTGTTGACATTTTGGAGGTACGGTATCTGTGAGTTTCACCTTGTCTGGCCAATTATACAAAAACCAGTCTGAATTTACTATTCCATTCAAAATAAGTAATTATCACTTAGAATATGTATGCAAACTGAAATATCTTTAGTAAGATAATATAGACATGTCCTGAGACAGGATTCAGAAATTCTGGGTCATTTGGTATCCCAAGTACAACACTGTGAGGTATAAGAAACCACGTGCTACTGTCACTGATTGCCTTGTTTTGCAAGACGCAATCTAACCATGTAATATAATAGACAAATTATATTAGAGCTTTAGCTAGCATTGCAGACGGGTTTCTTTCTCAAACTCTGGTCTTAACAAAGTAACAATAGGAGGTATTGTAGTATTCAGTATTTGTAGTACCACATTTATGATGAGGTGGGTCACTGAACAAGTGTGGACAAGAGAGTTTTCTCTTCCTTCCTCTTGCGTCTACACAGCATGATTGGAAGTAAAGTGAGAAAATTCTGGTTAAACAAATGCTTCAGTGAGGCAGAAATAATTTCTGGTTTCTTGGCCTTTCTCTCTGTGAAGTATTTAGTGCTACTAATTTCATGGTAGAAAAGAAGGTTACTCTCATCTGGATGTTTTCAGACATTCATGCTTTGATTCCTCAGCAAAACTCACTGAATGAAAAACTTGGAAGAATGGTCCATTTTCTTTTAAGAGTTTTTGCTTTTTTTGTTTTATTTTGTTTTGTTTTTCCTCACCAAGCAGTTCAAAAGCACTCTACTAACACATAATGTTAGACTGCCTCCATGGGATTACTACACCGTACTCACTTATTTGCAAGTTTACTAAAGTATTCAGACTAGATTAACTTCTGCTGTATAAATTGTGTTTATATTTTAGTACCATGGAAGGAATATTAAAGTACACTGTGGCCTATTAGGGGTCGTAGGTGGTATGAATTATATCAAAGAAACAAGTTTTTTGTTTTTTTTTTTTGTTATAAAGGTTGAATTTAACTTCTTATTTTGCCCTGAAACTAATTTTGTATCACAGAATATCACATTAAAATGATTTTAGAAGTCAGGCTGCATTATACATTAAAAAATATATTATGCTCTCAGGCACTGCCTAAGTCCCCATAAGCTTGAAAAATCTATTATGCACTCACAATATTGGGATTCGACTCCGTCTGTGCTGTAACATGGGCTAACTTTTAATCATAACATAATTGGTGCTATGCTGCCAGGTTACTTCATCAGGTACTGATTTAGTTCAATTCCCAGCATTATGGGAAGAAATTTGATTTGGAGATTGAATTTTTTCTGACTTCTCTTGGGAAGATCTACAAGACCAAGGAGAAAAAGAAACAAGATTTTCCAGATGAATCCATGACTGCATTCTGTTTGAATCTCTTTCACCATTTCTATTATTTCTGAATAAACAGGATGATGGTGTAATGCAGTAGCACACTGCTGAGACTATGTTATGTACAAGTCTTATTATGCTTTTCTTTCTGCTGTTCAGCTTAACTCTGCTGAATTGCCAACCAGATTTCTGTTTCGTTAAAAACGTTGTACCAAATTAAACAATAGGGCTATTATCTGTAAAACCTAGGTGTTAGCAAATCCCTCTGAACTTTCATAGGCAGAGAATATCATTCAATTTCTTAGTAATAGTATAGTTCCACTTCGCAATTGCTTCTGAAATAATCTCTATAATTCATATTATACTTACACATACAATATATCTAGCCTGATCTTGTAATGAGCTGACTGATCATTAGTAATTTGTAAAACAAATCTCTTTACTATACTTAAAGTAAGACAAATCCTGTGACTTGCTTCTAAAAGCAAATTTCTCATTCGGGTATTATTTAGCAAAACCCTGGGATCTGACATTAAATCTTACAAGTAGAGCTAATTTTATGCTAAAGTAATCTGAAATCCTGTTAGGTGATTATCCTTGGGGTTTTTGTTTGTTTGCTTTTCTATAAAAATCAAACATTACTTCAGCACATTTTCATTCCAGCTTCATTCTCAAGGTATAAGTAAGTGTGATGGGCCACCTGGCTTGCCCACAGTGAAAACTTTTTATACACCCTCAGAAACAAGTCCTAGTCTAGCAGCTTCCCTATCACAGTTCAGCTGTTGAGGGTACTCACTGGGGGTACCCTGCCATATGCTCTGCACGTTTGCAAAGAAATGAAGATAGTCCCTAGACACAAATATTCCTTGCTTCTGGTGTAGCACATAACCCATCCATCATATTAGGTTTTCCTGAAGTAAAAATCCGGCCATGTGTGTCTGAAGGGAGCCACAGCAAGGAGCGATGGCAGGCAGGAATAAACTCCTGCAAAGGGACAATGAGAAACAAGAAATGTGGATTTTATAATGCTCACATGACAATCAGTCTAGGCTCACCTAGTGTACTCAAATAAAATCCATCCTTCCCCAGTTGCTGGGCCTAAGAGATATAACTCATGTATGTTTCTCTGACATGAGTAGTTTGTGAAGAACCTAAAGAACACAAGAGCTTGAGAAACTGATTAGAAGTACTGAATATTACAGTTAAAAAATAAAAAAAAAGAAATCCAATATAGGCAACTAACAGTAGCAGGGTGACAGGAATTAGGTATAAGAGATTTGCATTTCCATGGGTTTTTGCTTTAGATTTCTTTTAATGTTAATTGATAATCAGCTAATAAAGGTACGCACAAAGTATTATTCATATTGTAATTGCATATACAGGTCCCCAAAAGATTATTAATGCTTGATCAGCAACAGGGCTCTCATTATGCTAGAAGTAGTATCTCTGCATGTACCTATCTACATAAGCGCACAGGCATATATATGTTTAAAGATTTATTTGTCCATTTTATGAAAAAGAAAAATCAGAAAAGTATTCTTTTCTTGTCTTCTTTCCCACTGAAAATTATTTAAGAATAGATGGAGAAGCAGCAGCATGGCCAGAAGGTCATCAGACTTGGGATCTGCTGGATCTGCAGGAGGAATGAATGCAAGAAAATTAAAGCCCTGAGAACATCCTGCTTACAGGCAACACCTAGGTTGCAGGCACAAGGGCCCTTGCTGAGCTTAGCTGTCATGGTGCTACATGATAGCTTTCAACATAACAAACATTTTTCTGGAAGGCAATTAGATTGTTTCTGTGGAGAAATCAAGCTGCTTTGTAGATACTAATTTCATAATGTGGTCTCATCAGGCCAAGTAAAGAAAGCCAACTCTAAATGCCTCTTATCAGCATGAAGGAAGACTGCAGACTCAAGAAGGGCACTTTTTTTATCAGAAAGTCTTTCCACAAAGCAGGTGTCCACAAAGCAGAAGCCCTAAACATCTTCAGCTGGTAAGAGAAATTCATGAAGATTTAAATGACAATGATACTGTTTGTATCACTTATGTCTTTCCTATACATTCGCATCATGACAAGTAGTACTTCTATAATGACTCTAATTCAACTTGTCACATAACTGCTTAACTTAATTCTGGATATTGCATGGTGCTGTTAAAGGAACAATCCCAGTCTCTAAGATTCAAAAGGACATGAAATTCACCTTATTTGTGATCCTCCGTAGCATAGAACCCATGGAGGATTAGAAATGAATGAGTATGGTGTTTAATCTTCAGTCTTGTTTTACTCTGCTTTGTGCACATTTTTTTCTTCATGTTTTGAGTGATATATGAAAGCCTATGAAATTGTGCAGAAGAAACACGTAAGTGGCATTCATGTTTCATTTCTAAATGTGGACTTTGCCCTTCTGTGAGTCTGACAAATGTGCAACTCTCTCTGACAGTCATTTCCTCTAGTAAAGCTTTTAAAAGGGCTTTTACTAGTCACCACCTACGTTCCTAGGACAGGCTTCTGTGCAGTGTGAAGAGAAGCACCTGAATGTTTCAGTGGCATCTGCCTGAAAGGATATGTCAAAAAAGAAATATTGGAACAACAAGATTTATTAAAGTAAATGCCCATTTCCACACAGAAAGCTTGACATCCCTTAACCACAAACCATCTGGTAATATTCCCTTGTTCTCTTTCTCACTGGCTTTTTCTAAATCTGGATTTATACATAGAGAAAAGGCCTGATGACTTAGCTTTGATATGACATTTATCTTCGCAAGTGAGGAGACTAATAAATCACCAATGACATTACCACAAGTGAGTTCTAAGGTCTCTTCACAAGTGAAGATAAATGGCGTATCAGACCCAAGCCAGCATATATTACATGAAATACCTAATAAGTCTCACTCACGACATAGCTGGATTTGATGGGGATGGCTGAACTTGCATTACATTTCAAATTCACCGCTTTGAGAAAAAGAAATTAAATTTGTCAACCAGATGAGATCATTCACCACTAAAGTAACCTTACTACATTTCAGACTTTTGCCATGCTGCTACTCTGAAGATATATAAGTACCAAGTAGTAGTCAAAATCAAGTAAAAATCTCCTTATGAAACAGAGGATCCGTAACTCAGTTTTCACTGGATGAAACATGTGATCTTCATACCTGTAGCAATCCAAAATGTTTATAAAGCTCGATACATCCATGTCTCTATGCACAGTTTCACACACCTGAAATGTGCACAGACGGTTTTCTGTTTATGCTTCATAGAAGATCAGAAGAATCCACTACATCTTGTCTTCCTTAAACTTTGTGAGTTGTTTTACTTTGTTGAAAAGCTAACTGTTCTTTGAATTTCTACTTAATTTAGGAGTACAATGTCCTTATTACAATGTTGCATCTGACAGTCTGAGACACATCAAAAGTCTGGCTGAATTAGGGGCTAGCAGCAGATGTTTATTGAAAATGGATGATAACATACTGAGGTTAGAGATTTCGTTAGCTGGACATAGCATCTGGACCATTGTGTTATGGAAACAGATGTTTAATCTACCTTATGGCATTTAAAATCCAAAGTATCATGTTAGTAGCTGATTTTGGTGAGGCTGCCAACAGTCTGCTGTGGAAAGCAAAGAACTTGTCTGAAACTGAATTTTGGCTTGTACAGAATTTGCTGAGAGGAGAGGTAGCTTGCAAATAATTTGAGAGCGAAAGAGTTGTAAGTCAATTAACAAAAGTTTACATCTCATACCTCACTCAACATAAAGCCTCATGTTCTTACCTTTGTTAAAAGCCCAGGGCCATTTACAAATATTACAATATTCAAGATAATTTTCAGTTTTTATTTTAAGAATAGCCTGGCATACTGCTTTATTAGAAACAATTCTCTAAAATAATATTGTATTTAGCATCAATTTAAAGTACTTCAAGTACCTTCAAGGACGCAGTAGAAGAGAGTCTGAGAGGCATGGCAAGTAATAAATGTGATTTACACATTTCTTACAACATAATATATTTTGGCCATGTGCAAAAATCGCCAGAATCCAGGTACGTGATAATCAAGGTATTCAAAAGCTTGAAAGTTTAAAAAAGAGAAACAAAATCATCTTCCACAGTATCAGAGGACAAAAGGGGCGACCATGGGGTGCCCCCTCCCTGACCACGTGTGTCCCACAGAGAGGTGAGCGGGGCTGGGGATGGTGACAGGGATGAACCACAGTCCATCCATGACCAGGCTCTGCTGCCACCTCTGGGCTGGGATAGGAATCCGCCAGGATGGGGATGGTGCAGTGAAGTGACCACCTAGCAGGCAGCCCCGGAGGGCCTCGCTCCCTCTCTCTTTCTTCCTCTGTGATAACCTTTTTTCTCCAGAAGATTTTGGAAACAGTTTTGCTTTTTTTTTACATAGCCTAGTTTCAGCATCATTTTCATTTTATTGTTGAGAAAGGGAAAGGAGCTAATGTAGTCAACTGATATAACCAATATCAGAGAAAATGGTCATTGTTCCTGGCTTAAAACTAAACATTCTTATCTCTGAGGCAAAGCACTCTCTTAGGCATACTGACTTGCTTTCAACTGTATTCATCTTCCTATACATCATGGATACAAAAGAATGGACATATGTGGACTTAGGAGAACTTTAGAATATTGCAAAGGTAATCAGAAACTGAGATTAATAAAAGTGTTTCTCATTTGTGTTCCCACAGCACTTAGGTAGGTAAGTAAGGATAAGGGATAGAAAGCTGAAACAAACTTTAAACCAACCGCAAACAACATTAAAAAGATTTTATCTGTTTTCATTACCCAAGTTAAGAGACATGAAAGTAGCTGTGAAATGAAATGAAATCAGACTTCAAAAGAATGATTTTTATGATTTTTTTTATTATTTCTAATACACCTAAGAATTTGACTGTATTTTTTTTCTTCCTCATATCACTCAATTAATGATATAGAAGTTCTGCCTTTCCTTGCAGAAAAGAGAGACAGGGTTGTTTGGACACAGTTAAAACAGTTTTGGAAAAGCCCATGTGGTTAATGAGAAGTATTAAAAATAAATAAAATCAACAATTCATAAAAATGATTTAAAAGTATATATTATTTCTCTTTAGTAGTGGTTAAGGCATTAAGTTGTGTTCAGGTTATAGATTTTTTTTTTTTCCGTAGAATCTTAATAGTAAGAAATGCCTATGGGACCTACAAATCTTTGAAAGACAAGAAATATCAAGAGAATTGTTGATAAAACATCAACAGTGAACCGTATTCAAAATTTAACTGGGAAATTGCTTAATTTCTTCAGTTGAGATTATCCCTGTATGTATAAATATCTGAATTAGCATATTTTAACGTATATTACTGCTTCTGCTTTTGAAGTTTTTTAAAATCTTTACATTATGAAAATATTACCTAGTTGATAAATAGTGCTTAGGATTTTTCCTGGATAACTGAAAAAAAAAAAAAAAAAAAAAGTGTTTTTGCAATTGCAGTTAATGTAAAATAGTAATAATAAAAAAAAGAATTTTCGTATTTAAATAATTAATTTACTACTTCTTCATATCTTCCTTTAAAAATAAACAAGTCTTTTTTTTCTTTTTTTTTTCCCTGTCTTTTGTGAAAGTAAACAAAGCTTCAAGATGCCCCTAAATTCCCTTCTTCCCTTCCTCATCTGTAGGAGTGATAATAGGGCTTGCAGTATCTACTGAATTCACAATATAGGAAAATAATGACAACATATTTTATTTTGTGTAGTTGTTCTGATGCTTTTATCTAAATCACTAAAAGAAGAACTCATTAATATCCACCTAGCAAGATAATAAAGTGCACTTGGATCTTCCAAAGATGAAACATACTCTTTACCCCTGACACACAGATATTTTCACAGGAACCCTTACGTTTTCATAACAGCTCCTCTTTGACTTTTAACACTGCCACTAACTATACTTTCTAGAAATAAAAAAGCTTTTGTTTTGTTTTCAGTCTTTTTTTCATTTGCTCAGAAGAGCTGGATGGAGATCACTTACTTGTTTAATATGCTGTAAAATAAATGTATTTTATTCATTAAGTCTACCTGAATTTATTTAAAGACTTTTTGTTTACACATTACACTATTTCTCATTCTCTCCCAATACCATTATCATTTATATTATAGCTTCCTTTTTTTTCATACTACATTTAAAAAGTTTGTTTTGTTTTAGATAAACTTCAGTTAATTACCTATCTAAGTAATATTTATTAGGAAAGAACAGTGGTAAAGTCTGATAATTTTTTAAAAGTTTAAACAAAATATATTGAGAAAGCTGAAATAAAAATGTATTTTCTGCAAGATTCGTAATCTGTGAATTTATTATTTCATCAGACGAATATACCTGTGTACACTTGCTTTGATTCTAGAGGGCTACAGGCATGGATTACTGTTAACTTTTCTTTTTCCATTTTAATTTTTTTTTCTCCTGCAATTTATGTTTGAAGCTTTTCATATGTTTTACTTTTCAATCAAGAATAATTCAGTTGGAAATCCATTCTACTGTGTCAGTTAGTCCAGCCCAGCCCAGCAGTGCGACTGCTTCAGTGGCTTACACACTGCCTCAGTGTGCAGGTATCTCGTCTAGCACTGAACAATCCACTGCTGACAATTCTGCAACTTGCCTTGGCAGGCAGTCTAACTACTTAAATATATTTACAGGTAAACACTAATTTTTTCCCTACTGCTTGACCTAAATTTCCACCTCCTGCAAGGAAACTAATATGACGTTTATATACATTCAGTTGGATGATAAAAGCTGGTACTGGGTTAATAACTATACTACTAAGTAATTCTTTACATAACATTTTTAGATGTAGAACCTTTTTTTCTATTTTTTTTTTTTCAAAATAATGGTTAATAATAAAGGAATGGAATAATTAAGCAGTGTGCATATATTGTGCCTGCACTTTTAAGAGAGATTTTCAGCATTTAATTAACATTTTTGACCTGTATGTTCTCAAATTAAAACGTGCAGCAGTAATTCTCCCTCTTTGGTCACTTTTACCATGTGCAGGAAACTTCTACTGCTTACAAATAGGGCCTCTGCAAGAAAGACCTGCTTTAGAATGCATGGAAAATGTTTCTATGGTTAACGCACAGAGTACATAGCTTTGACTAACAAGGTAACAGACTAAACTCCAGTGAGATGTGGTGAGCCTCTGCTGTCCCACAGGCTGGGATCAGCCTCCACTGTCCTTGGGAGCGGGTTAGTTCTTTATGCTGCCGCCTTCCACTTTCATGCATGTCTTTTTCGTAGAGTTTTATATATTTTCCTGTTGGTATTTTTTTTCCTTTAAACTTTGAGTTGCTAGCTGTTGTCATCTCAATGGCTTGTCTGTCTAGGTTTTAAGTTTCTTTATGTAGGGGAGTTCTAGCTTACCCATCTTCTCAACCTAACTACAATTTCTGAGCCAAGGTCAAAAAGCTGCGCTGCAATAAACTATACCCTGGATCATAGACTACTGAATCGCTGGGCTGAGCATTAGAAAGTTGTTAAACCTCAAAGCAGATTGTTTCAGTCTTACTCCTTCTTTTGCAGGTAGCATAGAAAGGTAAAAGTTACATGAATTAATATCAGTACCTGTTTTATCATTTAATGTCACTATAATAATGTGTTACAGGTATGCTTATCTTTTCTTGGTCACACAGTGCTTTTGTTTTTTTGATATTAAGCATGTCACTGGGAGTCTAACTTTTACTACACCAGAGTATTATTTAGTTACATCCACTGCCTGCAGGTCATACTCCATAACTGGGAAAAGATTACCTGCTGCCAAAATATTGCCTACTGTTATAAATCTTGTTAAGATAGAAAACAAGCTAGACAAGATCAGGTCTGTTAAGTCCTCAGAACAAATTAGACATTGAATTTGTGCAAGTAGTAAAAATTCAATGAGCAAGCCAATCTTATTTTCAAAAGCTCCTTGAAATTAAGCTGTGAGCAGTAAAGTTATCTGCTAATTGGGGCTGGAAGGAAAGGTAGAGATATTTATACACCTAACCCATACAACTTTAACGTGCAGCTAAGTGCTCAATTGAATTTCTTATTAACACAGTCTCTAGAAAGCAATTAATAGGCAGCCAAAGCAACTTTATTGTCTAGAATAACCTCAGTCCAATGCTCTTCCCCTCCTCTGAAATAAAATACCCAGGTGCTCTTAGGAACTCTCTATACTTATTTTTGCAAGCTCTCTCACACCTCCAAAAAAATTCACCCAGCATCAGAAATGTGGTCTCTTTTTTTTGTGGTTTTCTTCTTGAGACCAAAAATAAAAAATATCTTGGTCTCAGCAAACAGAGATAGAGTACCCAGAGCTATTTCATAATAGCTGTGTCATTGATACATACTGACATTTGGTGCTTTCCAGTAGAAGACCATGTCCTCATTGGTTATAATTTTGGTAAACTTCTACTTGGGCTTATGTATTTTCCCTGGATATTGACCTTGCATAAAAGTGTCAGAAGATTTCACATAAAAGATCTTAACTATGTTAAAGATTAGGGAAGAGGAGTATACTGTTTCACTTGTCCATGCCTTTTGTAGCAGCTATACCTCTCACATATTTCAGAAATTTGGTGTAACAGTCACTGCACAAGCCCCCGTGCAGAGCTGAGAACTCTGTACAGGAACATCACCCCATGCTTGTTTTCCTCTTCAAGGCTGCTGGTGATGCTCTTTCCACCACAGCCCACTTGTCGAGGAAACCTTAATAAGGGTGTATTTCCAGTGCAGCCTAGCACAAAGCCTCCTTCTTGCCATGTATCCCTAATCTATTTATAATTTGATTTCATATATCTCAGATAGCCATCTCTTTCACATGGAGCTGCAAGTTGACAGGCATGAAATTTCAGGTTTTTGAACTGAGACCAGGAAGATTGTCTTTCCCATGCTCTAAATAATTTCAACATTAATCTTGAAAGTATAAAAAACTTCAAAAATATGGGGAATCATGGTTTAAATCAGGGAAGCTGGAGATTTACCTTGTGTAGAAAGACAAAGGGACAGAAGCTAAAACAGTGGAGGAAAATGGGTTTAGGACCTAATTTGGACTGTTTGAACAACAAAACAGGAATGAGGGTTTAGAGATGGAAACCAGAAGACTGGGTAAAGTAACCCACAGAGACAATCTAGCACTAGGAGCTGAGAAAGTGAGATTTAGGATGGAGATGATGGCTGGGGCAAGAATCACAGACCAGGATCCCAACATTAATCTTTATCTGTAATCTTCTTGTATAAAGGGTTACTGGAGATAATGCCAACATTTCTAAATTTGCTATAGAACTAAATTGTGGTGAAAAGTTATTATAATCTTGCTATTATGCAGAATGAAATAATAGGAAGTATTTAGTTTCAAAAACACAGGTTCAAAAATATATCCATAACATCAAAACGTAATGCAGAATAATAGTAAGCTGTATTCACCTGAGTATAATGCAAGTCATCAGGAACAAGGCAAAACATTTTAATATCGCTAGAACTGCATTTTCAACAGAAAATTGTTGTTGAACTACTTTAATATGTCTCTGTGTAGAGGATTAAAATCCTTTTACAGACATTTCTCAAGCCTGCTGCCTTCACCCTATTGTATTTAATGCAGCCTCTGGCTTCTTTCACTCAGGTTGTGAAGTTCTTCCTTTAGCAGATTTTCCTATTCATATGCTAGAAGGCTTTTTGCCAGCTGGGTGTTAAAAGAGTACACAGCAAGGAACCAGGCAATTCCTTACAATATTTGCTCTAATCTTTATTCTCTCTTTCATATTATTTCCCTCTCTCCTGTTCTGTGTCTCCACTGAATTCTGAATCTTCATACACAGGTCTCACTGTACTGATAACCTGAAATTATTATAAAACATAAAATCCCTTACCACTATCCTCATTCTTGAAAGGGGAAGAGTGATTTTAAAAATCACTATGCTTTAAAAAAGAAAGAAGAAAAAAAAAAAAAAAAAAAAAGAACTAATACCTAAAAAGTGGCTCTTTTGGGCTAATCTGTATATCTTTCCTAAATATTTTTCTTTTCTCAGCTCTTACATAAATCTCAAATTATTAGCAATATCAGGAGAATTAGGAAATTACTTCCTCTCTTCTTATTTTCCCTCCATAAATTGAGTAGCAGAACAGTAGATGCGGAAATAAAACAAACAAACCAACAAACAAACCCCACTGAATGCTTTATATCACAAAAACATACAGGAAAAACTCACAAAATCAATCTCTGTGCAGTGTTTCATTTACTACAAATGCCTATTTTTGTTGTTGCCGCTATCAAATATTCAACATTCAGGTAGCATCTTACAAACATGAACTTATGAGGAAAAGAAGTAATATTAGGATATTTCATGCATTCGGAGCAGTTCAGCAGGGAGCTGGCTGTTTATCAGGGCCACCACTAGAGTCAGGATCGCAGCCAGAAGTAGACATGAGAGTCACTTACTGCCTACTTAGCCTGGCCATGCCTCAAAGCAGGACCAGGCTTTTCCTTGTCCTAGAGAGCATGCTAGGTGCTGAGACATATCTGCCTCACATCCTGAGCCTGCCCCTAGTGCGATACACCCAGGTGCAGGCACATCCATGTGGCATTTCGGCATTACGCACCGTAAGAGTAGACAGATCGCACACAGCCCACAGAGTCCTCTTCTTTTCACACAAGTACATGCACAGTAAATCTATCTTGTTATATTTGTACACACAGCACAGGTTTTCATGGTTTCGCTCCCTTCAACTAATTCAAGTACAAAGGAATAATTTTTCAGGGCCAGAGGCTACCACTTGCAGCTGGCAATGTTAATTGCACCAAACTCAAAGATAGATTTTTAAATGAACCCAGTTGGCTCCACTTGAAAGTTTGGTCCTCATACATGTTGCTTTCCTACTGCCATAAAGAGTCTGAATAAGCCTTCATATCCTAGCATCCTGTTCTATGGTTGAATAGGACCAGTACTTTTACAGGTAAGAAATTGATGTGCATTTATCACTTTTGGGGGGAGTATTTTCCTGTGGAAGTATATGCATGAGAATGTTAACTACTTAGGTGAGCATGCCCAGTGTTTAATTCTTTTTATAAGGTAGATAATATTTATTTACAAGAGTCTCAGACTCTTTGGACAAAGCTATAACTGGCAGCAGTATGGTTGCTTGTAACTAACTTTTTATATGTTTTTGACTGAACTCTGCAAAGATAGAAAAATAGAGGCTTTCTGTAGATTAGGAACAGGCCTTGATTTGTTTTTAGAATTGTGAGTGTCAATATTTCATGATGCAGAAGCTATTCTGCATGACTTATTTAAAGTTATGAGAGAAGTCCTTGTCAGTTTTAGTTTTCATATTATGCACTGCTCTTCTGATGTGTTATTTTATCTGTCTATCCTTCAGGAAAAGGAAAGATGGTATAAAAATGAAAAACTGCTATCCAGAATTTCCAAAATAATAATGTTGTTCACTTGTTTTTGAGTTCTTGTTATCTATAAGAGTAAATCCCATTAGGAGTTTGAAAGTAGTTTGACTGTTTTTCCTTATATTGAGCCTTTTATTTTGCCTCTGCATTTTTCCTTTTTCTAAGGCACCCTTTCAGACCTCCAGAGTACAAGTCATAATAATTTTGTTACTACATGGTGACTACGATTTTGTTAAAAAAAGTCATTAATGCAGTCCTTTTTGTAAAATACCTCTTATGATCTCTGAATCTAAGTTTTTATAGCAGATAAATAAATAGGCAATCAGATTAAGAGTGGGAAAAGTAGGTAAGAGAAAGCATAGATAGATACATTTGGTAAAGCTAATCACAAATATCCATTAGTCTAAACCATTTCAGCTAGTAAGATTTGTAGGCGTCACAGCATAGGTAGGTTTTAAGGAAGGATTTAAGAGGATAAAGTGATATGATCTCCAGGATTATCAGTGATGGATGAAACAGGCAAGGATTTAAAGTGTAAGGGAAGTATTTAAGTACTCTGTATCTCTGTGTCTAAGGTTTATAATGTGAGATAACTAATTTGTCTTATTTAGTAGTTTGGAGGGCTTTGCATGTGTTGGGGCACAGGTTTTCTTGCTGGTGGTCCTAGAGATTTTGCATGTGGATGTTTTGTATAGTATTCTCTCTGAGTGAGAAATAAAATGCCTGAAGCTTAGTAGGACAAGTTCAAACAGGCCACTGTTGATAACATCCTTGCTGGGATGGGGAAGGTGAGGGAGGTCTAAGCCATGTTCACTAACTAAGCTCTTGCTTGGTTACCTAAGCACACACAGGTGTGTATGGGGAAGTTAATTATACTTATGTGTTATACTATTATTTTTATACAGATATTATGAAGTATGGTATAAAGTATTTTGAGAATAGCAGTGTCAGAATAGTACACTGTATCAAGCTCGTTTCCTCACTTTTTTTCCCCACCCACCTCTTCACTTTCTTGCCCAAAGTATACTCTATATTTATATGGGTAAAATTATGTTGCTTGTTTCTATGCAGAGAAGCACCTTTTGAAGCAGAAGCTGTACCTTTGTGAGTGCTTAAATGACTTCACTTTTACTGCAGTAGAAATGCTGATTATGACATGTTAAAGCAGTGGTTTATCTGCAAAATCAGGCAGCTGAAAACTAATAAATAAAAAAATGCCAGAATAACTCAGGTGCTATCTGCATGTATCTAGAGAATATGAAGTTGAGCAAGGAGAGTATTTCTGAATGAGAGAATAAAGGAAGAGAAAATGGTGGAGAAAATAAGAAGCAATGCATCAGGGAGACAGGCTTAAAATGTAAAACAGTGATTCATTCAAGATTTGTGTAAATGGAAGTGTTCTGCTCACTGTCTGCAAATCTGGAATGAATCCGTTACTGAGAACACAGAGATGGAGTAAGACAGATGTGATTTGGAATGTGCTGGAAAACTTGACAAAAAGTTGCATATCCATATACTGGGTCAGTAGAAAGATATATCTCTTATCTGCTTTAAAATATGATCTAGTCATGCATAGATATTTTTCCCTTGTTGATAACATTGTGGTTCTTATAGTTCTTTGCTACGTATCTCATGATATTAAGCATGCCCCAGAATTTGTTGCAGAATACTTCTTTCAGAAATAGTTTCTGCAGAAATAGACTTAAGATTTGAGGATGGGGGAGGGGAAAGAAGGGTAACAAAAGAGTTCTTTAAAATAGCCTTGCAAATTGAACGATGTGCTTGAGGAAAGCAATACTGTGGAAAAAGTTAGGCATGCTAAGGAGCTTTTGAAAACTGATTAAGGAGAAAATCCCTGCAGAGGAAACCTGCCTAACCTAAAAATATTCTGTTTCCCTTATATATTATATGTGAAATAACTTACTTTGGGCAGCTTAGCATGCTGAAGAAAAGATCTGGCCCCTTAGCCAGATCTGCAGAAAGTTTCAGAAAAGGGGCAGGGACAAGATCACAGAATCACAGAATGGTTGAGGTTGCAAGGGACCTCTAGAGATCATCTAGTCCAGGGCCCCTGCTCAAGCAGGGACACCTAGAGCACGTGGCACAGGGTGCTATCCAAGAGGGTTTGGAAGATGTCCAAAGAAGGAGACTCCACAGTCTCTCTGGGCAGCCTGTGCCAGGGCACTGTCACCCTCACAGGAAAGTTCTTCCTCATATGTAGATGGAACTTCCTCGGTTTCAATATGTACCCATTACCCCCTGTCCTGTCACTGGTCACTACAGAAAAGAGTTTCCCTCCCTACATTCTCCCCTCAGGTATTTGTACCTGTTGATCAGATCTTCTCTCAGTCTAAGAGGACTTCTTCAGGCTAAACAGACCCAGCTCACTTAGTCTTTCCTCATACGATAGATGCTCCAGTCTCTGAATCATCTTTATCTCTCTACACTGGACCCTCTCTAGAAGTTCCATGTCTCTCTTGTACTGGGGACCTTCTTGTCTCTCTTGCACACAGCACTCCAGGTGCGGCCTCACCAGAGCTGAGTAGAGGGGGAGGATCCCCTCCCTCGACCTGCTGGCAACACTCCTCCTGATGCAGGCCAGGATCCCATTGGCCTTCTTGGCCAAGAGGGCACATTGCTGCCTCATGGTTAACTTGTTGTCAACTAGGACTCCCAAATCCTTCTCCGCGGAGCTGCTTTCCAGCAGGTCAACCCCTAATCTGTATTGGTGCCTGGGGTTATTCCTCCCCAGCTGCAGGATCCTGCACTTTTCCTTGTTGAACCTCATGAGGTTCCTCTCTGCCCAACTCTCCAACTGTCTAGATCCCTCTGAATGGCAGCACAGTGTTCTGGAGTGGCAGCTACTCCACTCAGTTTTGTATCATCTGCAAACTTGCTCAGGCTGCCCT
This sequence comes from Nothocercus julius, assembly GCA_013398735.1. Classification (NCBI taxonomy): domain Eukaryota; kingdom Metazoa; phylum Chordata; class Aves; order Tinamiformes; family Tinamidae; genus Nothocercus; species Nothocercus julius. The sequence continues at coordinate 1,529,427 of VZSV01000105.1, forward strand.
CTGTGCTCTGGTCCAAGTCATTGATGAACAAGTTGAGCAGCACTGGGCCCAATACTGACTCCTGTGGGACACCACTGGCTGCAGGCCTCCAACTAGTCCCAGCCCCATTTATCACGACCCTTTCAGCAGGAAACTAATATTCTCTAATACAATAGCATTAACCCTGTATAACAGCGTAATGGTCTCTGTTCCATCTAGTGTTCCCTTCATCCTTCCTCCATTTGTACTGATTTTCACCTCCAGTCCTCTGGTGTCATCTATTCATGCTGTTCTTCCCCTTCCCTTCTCATCCTCTTTTCCTGGATCTTGCAGTCTGTGCCAGAACACGCTGCCCTTAACATGTCTTGCAGCATCCCACCTACTCAGAGCATCTCCTCCATTTCTGGGGGGCTTTAGTGGAGTTCCCTATCATCTGACAGTGATCAATAGGTTGTAGTCCCCAAAACTGTGAGGGAGAAAAGCTGGTTGTAGTTAAACTTATTTAAATGTTTGAAAATGGGTTCTCTCCCTTTCAGCTGGATCCGATCATTGCATTTGAGCAAACTGTAGCAGCAGTTTGGGGAGCCACCACAAGAATATGTTCCTTTCCCTGGACTCTATGGAGAACACTTTATGGACCCTTCTTTTTTGAGGTGCTCTTATTATGTGAGGTGAAGAAGACTGGGCATGAGTCATGAGGACTGACAGCTGGGAAGATTTGTGGAGAATAGGGCTTTCTGTTATTGCCAATGACTGCTGGTAGTGTTGTCTCCTTATAGGAGAGGCTGCCAGTGTTGCACTTTTCTGCCAGCCAGTATCTCCAAATATCCGATCCTTGGTGTTGTGAAGATAATTGCTCATGTGGGATAGATGACCTTAGATTTCTTTCTATGTGGCAAATGATCACAAAGATGCTGCCACCTGAAACAATTGTCTTCTGTGCCTTTAGCCAACCTTATTTCAGTCTATTTCAGTTCTAGCCATGTACAGAGAAGTATAGAGTAGAGAAAAACACTAGAGGAGGATTGTCTGTGGCCTTCAGTTACTGTTGATTTTCAAAACTTTAAAGGGGTTTACTTCCATAATAAACATTACTTTTGCAAGGAGCTTCTACATAGACTTCCACATATACTGTAGAAGTACACGGACTTCTCTATTTTGGACTTTGTGAGTCCAAAATGCAAGTTAGAACACAGCATTTGCACCAAATACAGGGGATTTCAAAGTTCTTATTAGCTCCAATATTTAGATATTTCCTGCACTGTCAGAAGTTTAGGATTATATTTCCCAGCAGTAATCTTTCCTATTGCAAATCAGCTTCATCCATGCAGTACCCAGTATTTTCTTAGTATTTAACTTGCATTTTGGACCCACAAAGAAACTGCTCTGCAAATTATTTACAACAGTTTTTGAAATACCACTTCTTTGGAGTGAGTATTATCTGGATTATGCCTTTTTAATCAAGGTGTGTAAATGGCTAGATATTTGCAACCTCTTGCTATATATGCTATTGAGCAGAACTTTACTAGAGCTTTATAATGCATATATCTCAGCTTAATATGATACTTAACATATGATAGTCATAAAAGTTGAATTGACAAGGTTTTTTTGACTAACCATGCCACCTGAAGCATTGACTAGACCTATATCACTACCTAATTGACATGGAAGAGGTACTTGCAATTACTACACTTGAGATTTATATTTTTCCCATAAAGCATTTTTTTTTTTTTTTTTTAATGCACATTGCTGTTTTAAAAGGGCAGTATATACATGCCTTCTGACTTGGATGTTTTGCATGTCAATTATCATTCTGTGGACTTTGGAGTGATCTCCTTTTTTAAATTTGTGCTTTAGTGCTCTGAATCACTACAATTACTAAAAAAAAAATCAATTCCCAGGGTCTTATAAGAGTAGCAAATCTAAAGCAATTAATTTTTTTAGATTTTTTTTAGGATTTTTTGTATGATTTGCATGTTTTTGTTCAAGATTAAAGAGAGGAGTCAGGACAATTTGTAGCTATCAATAGTATAGTTATTGCCATTGAAGACAGTAAAAGTTTTAGATTAAAACACCCATAAATAATCACTGAGCTAGAGAACCTTCACTCTGGAGTCTGAGGAAACAGCTAGTCTGTGTAGATACACAGCAGCCAGGCTTCAGGGAAGAACAACTTTTTAGGACCCAGAAGGGATATTACACCATCCTTGCCACAGCTGACCACGACCAAGTTGTCTGCTGTCAATCTGGAACCCAGAATATGCCCACAAGTATGCATGCATAAACTCTGTATTTCTCTTCTTTTTGTCCTAGTTACCAAAGCTATCCTTTTTTAAAACATCCCTTTAATTCATAGCTTAACAGTACTCGGCTCTTGGTTTATAAGTATCTCCTTATCTTGAGGAGATGTCTAATGAGGAAGGTCTAAACAGACTTAGCTCAGGCTTCTATTTGAGTGGGGGGTTTTGTCATGATGGGAAAGTAGTTCTACACAGTGGAACTACTGTGTACTGTGTAGAACTAGTAGTTCTAGTAGTTCTGTAGTTGTGATTTGCTTAATTATCACATCATATGAGCTACTAATGTACAACAAGCTTTAGAATTTTTGAAAAGCATACAGGATGTTAATTTTGAAAAGGAACTGAAAGAAGTGTAAGAATTAAGTCCAGAATGATCCACAGTCCTTTGTTTGGCTTTAAACTCAAAGATTTTTGGAAGAGTAATCTGGGAGAGGATGAATCTCTTTATATACCTACTGAGGCTTTAAGATATTTGGCACATGGTTTGGAGCTCCTTTCCACAAAAAGTCAGGTTGCTTTTCTAAAGAGGAGGATTAAAATTCTCTCTGTAGGTCTAGGCTTTAACTAAAAGCTCAGATATCCACTGACCACTAAATCCATGAGCATTGAAAGCAATTCGGAGAGAATCTTGAGCATGTGTGTGTTTTTTAGTTTGTTTTTGGTTTGATTCATTTTTTTTTACAAAAAGAAAATTTACTAAACTAATTAGGTGAATTTTTATGCACAGATTCTGTGCAGAAGTACTACTTATAGAAATGTTTGATCATGTCGTGTGCTGAATGATGAAATATTACCTCAAAGCCTTTGCATATTTTGAGTTTAAGCCTCAAAAATTATGATAAGGTAAAATCCAGAAGAATTTTTAAATATCAAATTTAATGGGAGTTTTCCTTTACCTTTTGCTCTTGACATTTTACATTTGAGGATGTCAATTATTTTTTTGGCCGTGTGCACACACATGCTGACTTGCTCGGAATGGTAGAAACCAGTTAGGCTTGTTTTTTATCAACAAAAATACTGTTATGCCAATAGGTGTAATGCCAATAGGTGTAATATTTTTAAGTTATTCTTCTAAAGTTCTTAAAGTATTGAGAAATTGCTTCATTAACAAGATAAATTATGAACAGCAGCTCTTCCTGTGAAAAGACTTAACAGTGTGTGAAATCTTGTCAGATGGACAAAAGCAGTCTCTCTTGCTCCTGACCATCAGCAATATGAATGCTTCAAGCATCACAGCATTCCTGTCATCCTAAACAGATTAAACGTTTAGTGTGGTTTCCTTGAGGAAAAAAGACAGCAATTAAAATGTCTGTCTTTCTGCCTGGAAATCAGTCTTTAACTTTTGAATGATTTAACTAATTCCAACCAAATTTGACAGGAGAGCAGAAGCATCAGGTACTGTAAGTTTCCTGACAAGAGTGGGATAGGTGGTGGAGAGAGTGCCTCTTAGCACCTTCAAGGAGGGAGGACTACAGTTTGATGCTTATGCTTTAGTAAATATTGGAGAAATACAACAAAATGAGAATTTTTCAGGTTTGAGTACATGGTTTTGCAAGGTGCCTAACATGAAATATGGGGGTCTAGACTGTCACACTGGGTACTAGGTGTGATGTGTAACTGTTTTATCCTGCTCTCCCAATTGTCCCATCTCAGGGCCATGTTAGAGCATTCAACAGCTCCAGTTCCCTTCCAAAGAAATTAAAGCATTCATGGGAAACATCCTGATCTCGTATGATAACCCCTGCATGTTCTTTAAACCAAACCTGTTTATCTCTCTTGCAGTGTGGGCAGAGTCAAAATTATGCTTGCAGTATGGATAGCTATGACAAATAGGCAAATGGGAACACAGATATCTCAAAATTAAATGCCTGCTGTAAGTTAGGTTTAGTTCCCCTTTAGATTTCCCATCCAAGTAATGAGAAGATAATCTCAAGATGAGGAGGAAGCTAAATAAGCTGCTTCAAGTAAATTACTTGCTCTAACTACACACTAAACTTTGACAGCTAATTTCAAGTGATTTAAGTCTCCTTTTGTGTGTCTGACAGCTGTTATAAGGGGTTAACAGGCATTTTATACACTTGAAAAATCAAAACATTTAGTAACAAAAAGAGTCTGTTCAAATCTTTCAAGGGACTGACACAGTGGAATACATCTCTGAAATGTATGGGGGCTCTGGGCTAATGCTCAGGGCTGTACAGGCATATATATATATGTATATGTATATATAAAATACTGGTCTAGGACTGTATTTAAGCTGTAAGGTTGGGCTGGTGCTCTGAAAGGTAATGAGATTAGACGCCAGCTTTTTATTCTCATAGTATTTCTACTCTCTGCTTTTTGGTCGTTATTGATTCCCAATTTCTTTGAGCAAGGGGCATTGCAGGTACACAGAGTTCACTTGCAGTGCTCGTCTGGTTTCTGTGTTATCAATAATAGGCTGCCACAATGTGCATCTGTACATCTGTACTAGGAAATGCACGGAAAGGGAAAAACACTGTAGTCTCCCCTTTGTGGTATGGACCCTTGAGTTCTGCTGTTTTTCAAAACCTGTTTTTCCTTGACAATACATTTAAAGCTAAAAATAGGTTTTAATTCTGCCCTATCATTTTCTGTCTCCAGATATGAACACAATCAAGTTGGGCAATATATGAAAAGACAGCAAAATGACTCTACTTCCTCACTCACTCTGTGGACGTCACAGTCCCGCTCTATTCAGAAGCAGTTTGCTTCCTGTTCCCCACATAGGGCCTAAAATTGAAAACAGTACCAAACATAAGAATATTTCTGATTTCAGGGACTTTTTGTGAAATGCACTAGGGCTGTACAGGAGTAATGTACTTCTGAGAGTTTTCTGCTTTTACAATAGATCTGTCCTTGGCTTCGCATGAGGTTTCTGTTTGGAGCTGAACCATTCCTCATGTCTTTTCCTAAAGCCTGTTAAGAAAATGTCCATGTGTATAATTCTGCATATTCTAGCATAGTTCACTGCATTTTCACAGAAGCAAAGGCAAAAATAGGCATAGAGAAAGTTGCAGTATCCTCAGTGTGCGGAAAACCCGCAATAACAGCTAGAGATGAAATAGCAGGGCACTCCTTGTAAGCAGCACATTTCTTCTCTCTGCTGCTGATCTGGCTTGATGTAGTAGAGGAAAAAACAGTATCTAATAAGTATAGGCATGCAGTCTAAAGGAGCAACCTGCATCCTCAGTTCTGCATTCCCACAGTACTTGGATCAGCTATCATCAGCACATGCTTCCCACCAGCATGCACTTTCTTGTCAGGTAGGGAAACTAGCAGCTGATGGAGGACAGAATAAGCCTGGGGAGAAATGCCCAGAGTCTATGCCTCTCATTAAAAAGAAGAGAAAGAAAGCTTACTGAGCAACGACAAAAATAGCAAGGAAGCAAAAGCAAGAAAATGGCCATGCTTTGGCCAAACATTTTAAAGGATTTTGAAGGTTCGTTGCTCAAGAGATCCATTGGTAAAGAACAAATCTTACAAAGAACCTGAGAATTAGCTTGTTAGGGTTAGAAACAGGATTGTGTAATCATTAGTTCAAGCTCTAAAAGCTTTCCTGCATGTATGAGTGTTATCTTTGATCAGCTGTAGTGTCACCAGCGGATATAAAATAAGGCCATATATGCAAGTATCTTGGTTTGAGGGGAAAAGTTATGGATTTTCAGCAGCAGTGGTAGTGGTAATGGTCACATGCTGTTTTTGTTGCCACTGAGTTTGCAACATTAATAA
>VZSV01000105.1:1549813-1574846 GCA_013398735.1 Nothocercus julius
TTTTTTTTTTTTTTTTTAACAGAGAAAAGAAAAAGGAGACGTTTCTATAATTTCAAGCAGTTTTCCAAGTAAACCTGTTCCAGTCATTACGTAGCCAGATACTACTACTAAACTTAGGTTAACAGGTAGGCAAAATGTGTAGGTATCTCCCAATGTGCCCCATGTCTTGTAGGATTTGTTTGGTTTTGAATCAGTTTCTTGTTTTTTTTCTTCTCCTCCCCTCTCCGCAAACTCATTTCCTTCTGTTGGGGTTCACAATTAAACTTAAGGCAAAATATTTGATTGTGAATCTTTTAATTCATAAATTTTAGAGCAATAATGAGTAATCTGAATTGAAGAAAACATTACCATGCAAAGCATACGAATATTTAAATAATCCTAGATTTGTTTTCTGCTGCTTTAAGAGGTATGTAACCCATGTTTCGCTTCCAACTGTAATAATTAACAAATTACTTCGGGTATGCTTACAGTTGTTGCTAGGATTTGTTCACAATTACCTGATTGGCTTGTAAAATAATTATACAAGTAAATACAGTTGCATATTCAGAGTTCTGTTATGCTTTACATAATAAAAAATAACATGGCAATAGAGTGGATATATAAGGCACTGTTACATATATTCATTGGGGCTGAAAGTGAGGTTTCAGTATCTTGAAGAAATTAGGGGCTGTTTACAGCTACAGGCTATTTTATAAAGCATATTGCTGATTTTCTTTATGCTATGAGAAAAATTGTATTTGTGCACATGAGAACCATCAGTCTGATTTTTTTTTTAGGTCAGGTCTCCTTTAGCACAATTGAAATTTAAGCTTTGTTCTTAAAGAGAACATTTACTGGGAGAAATGGGACAATGATTTCCTGGATAAGCTAGGATCTAGGTTTCAGTAGTGAGCAGTTTGAGATAAAGACAAACTGTATTTGTTCGGGACTATTTCAGGGCCAAGCTTGTCTCTTAGGAGTGTGCAGTTTTAACCAGAGTTATGCAAAAAGTCTTAGCTATCTTTAAATCTATAATAAATGTATTTAAAGCTCTCTAGATTTCCACCTAATAAAGGTTAATAATAACTGAGAGCAATATGATTGAGTTCCTACTGTTTTGAAAAAGAAAGCTTGACACTGTACTTCCTATAAGAGTGCTTTCTAAGCTAGGTGCAATGTATTTTAAAGGTGAAAGTCTTCCAGAAGCATCGAGAAATTCCGTTTGGAAAGATTACCTTCAAACAAGGGAATAACACAAGCTGTTCAGAACATTCCTCCCCTCTCCCCCCATCGCTGCCCCCCAAAAAAATCAGAAGTGTCAAGATCCTGTACTTTGAACTAAGCTTATTTAACTATGTTTAAAACAAATCAGTTGCAATGGGAGCAGATTCTTGCACATAGCCAGTATTATACAGGCCCAAGCAATTATCATTAAATGTTAACAGTCTTGTAATGAAATTAGAAGTTGTCTTAGAACCCATCAAAAAGCAGGTCAAAATCTGACCTCATCAGGCCCTCAACACTGCCTTGACTTAACAGAAATCTCTTACTTGAAAGGAAACTGTAAAATCCAGAGCCATCAAAAGAGCAGAGTTGTTATCTGTGCCTTACTGTTGGTGGTAACTTATGAGAGCTGATGGAAACACCTTGCTTCTTCTAGGTTAGCATGAAACTTCTCAAGACAGTATCCTATGTGCAGATGGCCTTTAGATTTCGCTATAGTAATACCATAAATCCAAATACTTCTGTAAGAATGTAGCAACACTAACTCCATGCAGATATCTATTTAGCAGTGTTCTCACACCACTACCTCATTTGCACAGGTAGTTACGGATTACTAGTGTAGTCAGGTTTGGTAGTTTTTTCTTGTTAATAGCTTGGGGTGGGATGTCTTGGATGATATGAGCTAGTCTAAAAATTGTAAAATCTAATTTTTCCTTCCTGTGGTTATCTCCCTTGTTTCTACTTGTGCTTTAGCACTACTTTGAAGCTCCTGTGGAGATATTCTAACAGTGCTGATGAAATGGGAGGCTGAAATTGCAAGGGTGATGGTTCTCTTCTAATTGAGCTCAACACAAGATATTTTTGCAAAACATTTCATCTCTGATAAATTGGTATAGGCTAGCTCAATTACTTTGCTAGAATATCTCTGCTCAGCTCTACCCAGAAGGCAGAAGGATATTTTGGCCAGCACTACACAGAACTTGGTAAGAGAATAGAAATAGAGGTGCGTGTTCTTGCTTTCATACTGCTATGCCAGTGCATAAATACTATCTTCAGCTTAGTTACATCAGTATATGCTTCGACTACTCAACATGATTTGGCATCTCACTGCTTGGTGATTTCAGTGGCCTTCAGGTTCCTAAACCATCTGACACAGAGTTGTCTGCTTAGCTGTTTTCCAGTTCTGCATCATAATCATTTCCCTTCAGTCAACCTTTACATTTGCCTTTAGCAAGTGCTGACATTGTCTTCACAGAGATCCTTCCACTGCCTATGAGAGACTCTGTAACTATATCTCACTCTGACTAAGCAGGCTTTTTCTTTAGAAAAGACCCAGTGCAGCCTTCCAGAGCACAGGCCACCCGGAATGATACCACCCAGCTCTTAATGTGGTCTCTATTGCATCGGTCAGGTTCAGAGAGGAACACTGGCTAATTTTAAGATCTCCATTGAAACCTCCCATCGCTCTAACTGCAAAATGTGTTAGTGCAAACTGTACTAACCATGGATCAGTGCATCCACTAGAAATAGATTATATCTAGATTATGGCTGATCGAATCGCCATAGCAGCTGAAGAAAGAAAGCCATACATCTCTCCAGAAGGAAGACTTTGTCCTCCTAAAGTTCTGCAGACATCACTTATCTCACATCTGAGGTCTAATAATTCTCTTTCCACCAACCATGTACTCAGAACCCCAACTCCATACACTCTAAGAGTTGTTCATCTACATAAGCTGTTCAATATCTTCCTCCTTCTCCCTTTTCATGCTTTGTTAATTAGCATTGAACAATGCCATCAAAGCTAGCTTTCTTTTTAAGATGAGTGTGTCTTTTAAGAACATAGTTGAACCATGTCATCTAAGCGGACAAAACAGATGCTTAGAGTATAGCTCAGAGAGTACACGTCTACTGTTGGCTTCTCCTGGCTGCTCCAGTAGGAGCAATTGAGGTAGTGGACCATTATTCTCTTCAAGAAGCCATGGTTCCCTTGTAAGAGGGAAAAATTACATGGCTCATGCAAGTAATTATAGGCATGAGGTGGCAGTGGGGAAGACTGGACTAATCATAAAAGGGACACTGCACAAAAGCATCATGGGGCTATGATGACTGCATACAAGTAAATAACATAATTTTTGTAGCACAAAGGAATTTTGATATACTGACAGAAACGCCTAGGAAGGTAGCACTTGGGGTTTGGGGTTGTTTGTTTTTATTTGTTTGTTTCTTTGTTTGTTGTGGGTTGGGTTTTTTTGTTGTTATTGTTTTGAGAGAGAAAAAAAAAAGAGAAGCTATTGTGCTTGAAGGAAGTTAGGGATACAGACAGAGTCTAAGGAAAGCAACAAAAGTGAGAGACTTAGAAGAATGGCTCATGTATTTATTGATGGCTTTGCAAGTTCACAATTCTTGGGTTATAGTGAGACCTTTGGAGACCTACGTGATGATGACATAACTTTGCACAGAGATTTGTAGTTCAATTAAACCTATTCCTTCAGAGTACTTCAAGGCTAGGTTGATTACTATGTATCATCTGCTGTTGCAAATGCACTAACATGCTAAAAAAAAAAAAATGAGCAGAGCATCTTCAGAAAGTAACATTTTTGCTAATGAAAAAATGGAACTTAACGTTCAGCAGTTTCTGGAAACACAGAATACTGAGATTACTCTGTTCTGTGTGATTTAGTCTTTCCTGGCTTCCTTGGTTAATGAAATCATTTACTGAGCATTTGGATAGATGATAGGGTCTATTTTGTTATAGCCCATACAGGTGTAAAATGACAATGCTGTATGTTTGGAAAGCTGAAGGGAAAATGAAAATGTCTGATAACCATGAAGAAGCTGAGTAACATCTACCTTGTAGAATAAGGACTTGCTATATTTTATTATATTGTATTTCATACTGTATTTCTGTGTGATATGACATGTTTTACACTATCTGCAAATGTCTTATATTAAGCTTTCTCATATAAAAAGCTTAGCAACCTCAAATATTTTTTAATTCTCTAGGACAGCATGTTAAAAATTTCTACTGGAACTTCAGTATCTTCTTAGGAAAATTGCCATTTTAGAAAACAGTGAAGATATAAATGGTATTAGCTGCACAAACTGCTAGTCAGAACAAGAAGAAATAAAGCAAGCCAGACTTTGACACTATAAACAAACAAAGCTTTGCAAATCTTAGAGCACTGAAAGACATAACACACATACGAGATTGTCTTAAACAACAGATAAATTAAGACCTAGAGATTTGGCAATTATTCCTTGAGTGGTGGAAATGTCATGTTGGAGAGAAAAGGTGAGAGTTTATGAACTCAGTTTCTTCATCCTAGGATGATGGTCAAGAATGACCTCTGGAAAAAGGCTTCGAATAGTGTATCCAGTTCCAGCTGTAGCCACTACAGGGCAGCTACATGGAGTGCTGTCAGAAGTTCTAATTTTTTCTCTTATTTTCTGAACTCTGTCTGAGACTCGTCTTTCCTACATTGCTAAATATAGTCTTTTTTTCCCAGTTTTGTTGTCATATTTTTCTCTATTATCGTGGTTATTAATTATTCAATTGTGTATTCCATGCTCATTGTGTTATTAAGGCATGGGTGTCTGGGAGGGTACAAATGCAAACGGGAAAACCTCAGCTTTGTCCAGTCGACCCCAGAGCAGAGAAATTACATTATAAAAGCACCAACGTTATCTATGAATCTTATTATACTGAGACCTTGATTGATTTTAGAAGCCTATTAGAGATTTTGCACCAACTGGATAACTAATTCAAAGTAGAGATTGTGCTATATCATTATAGGGTATTATAATTAAAAAAAAAAAAAAAAAAAAAGTTAACATCAGACTATCTAGACAGGCTCTTAAACATCTTTGACCCTCCAAATTTTGCCTTACCTTTGTAACTGATATATTAAATACAGAATAGAATATGTATTTTTTTTTTTTATCAATGACAATTTTCGGTTCTGAATACTTAAAAGAACTAACATTTTTTCTGTTCCTTCCTTCATTTTTTCATGTCTTTATTCTTCAACAATTGTTTCCATTTTCTCTTAAAACATCTTTTATGTAAATGCTCTATTTGTAAGGTAATGTAAGGTATTACAGTAGCATACAATCAAATATATCAGATGACTTACATTTGGGTCTTCTAAATTCTGTTTAACTACTCCCCTGATATTAGTTTCTCATACTCTTTTTCTCCCCATTTATTACTCCATCTACATGTACATTTGCAGAGCTTCATAACGCTCAAAAGTCCAGCCAATTCTGCACTTAGACATTCTTAAACATCAGTATTGGTGATTTCCATGTTTCCTAACTAGGATTCTCATTTGGCAGGAATTCTCAGAGTGCATTAAGGCAATATTCACACCATCTAGCTTAGAAAAATAGCTTAAGTGCTTTGAATTTGGAGACATCTAGCTCTCTCCATAGACTGCCTTATAAATGAGAAAAGCAAATAAACAAACAAACAAAAAAACTTTGTATCCTTAAAGGTATCTATTCTATTATTTATTTATTTTTTATTTCTTATTACTTTTTATGATTTTATTTAATTGCATAAAGTGAATATCATAAAATAGAACTGGGATTTCCACTTTCATTAAGATTATTAACAGTCACTGAGCAATAAAGACTGCACAAAGAGTTCACTGAAAGTCCTTGCTCAGATTTTAGTGTTGTCTAATCCATGGTGGGACCTGTTGGTATTTCTCACAGTCTAATGAAAAATAAATTGAAACTGGTGGAGTGAGATTGAGTGATGTGTAGTATGCCTATAGCACAGTATTTGCTCATTATTGCTGTCTGAGAACTAGCAAAGATAAGAGTGTACTGTATTCACCTTAGCCCCTCTGAGAGGTATCATTATGGTGAGAGAGGTGGTGTAAGCACCATAACATCACATTCCTTTCAAATTCTTAGTATTTGAAGAAGTGTAGTAAGTGTTTTACAGTCTGTTATACCATGTAGAAGTGTAGCTCCATGTCTTTAATATCACCGAATTTGCATATTATTCCATCACAAATTAAGTCCCTACATCCACCCTTTTTACTAAAGGCAGCCTTCACTATTACACTGTGATATTAGAACTCCAGCTAAATCCTGTATTTCAAGCATTTTGGTCCTTTTGTGATGAAAATAGCTTTTCAGTTTTGAAAGGGGAGAATTACTGACCAGAAGAAATAGTTCGAATTCAGAATTCTTCTATAGTGCCTGCAAAGGAGAGAAAAAAAAAAAAAAAAAAAAAAAAAAAAAAACTAATCCATGGAGCTATAAGCTTGAGGCGGATGTACTTGATTAAAACAAATCAGACATACTAGTAGTAAAATCATGTAAATATATCAGGTAAGTGGGGGAGCAGATATTTTAGTAATTCTATTACAAAGTGCTATATTTTGACCTATGGATAAAAATGAAACCCAGGCTTTTGCTGTTTTATTATTATCACTTTTTATCCTTTGGACCTTTCTGCAACAATAGCTTTTATTTTGCTGCCCTAATCCAAGCTTCAGACGAGGCATCTACATATGCTGCTGACTGTTAATATTCTTGTGAATCATGATTTACATCAGTGAGGATTTATATTGAGAGGAAAACAAGGTCCATATAGCACTACATCACAAGATTTTAAGCCACTCCCAGTCTGATAAATACATTTGTGCTCAGTTTTTGTGCATGGTTTCCTGCACTCTTGGCCTTTAAGGGATAAGAAACAAGTCCTCCTCAAATGTCACCTCCCCTCAGCCAGAGCTGCCGTGACAACATGTGAAAGGGAAACAGTACTTCTCCGACCAAAACCCATCACTGTTCAGCCCCAAAAGTGATGCTCCCCATGCCCAAACTGGGAGTTTTGAAGGGGAAAGAGATGATATGACTGTGGCCATTTTATACAGGTTGTTCCAAAAATTGCGGAAACATCAGTGATCTTCCTCCACCGAAGGTATGAGTTACCAGATGATGTGATTCCTCATTGTCTTTTGTTAGATAAGCCATAATACGTGCAGAGCCGAACTCTTTCTGTCTATCGTACGGTTAGGTACTCAAAATAGTATTTAACTCTAATATCATCCACCCGTGACAATAAAAAAAATTATATTTTAGATATGCTCTTCTACTATCTCAATGATACAGTGACACTGAAATATTTCTATTTATTTCATCTGAGACAAGAAAGACACCTATACTCCAAACAAGCAACAGTACTGACACCACTAAATTCACTAAGACCTTCCGGGGTACACATAATACTTTGACTTTTTTTACTTTACATATTTGCGATGCAGGAATATTCTGTAAGATACTGCCTTCTATAGAAAAGGTGCAATTATAAGGGGTTTGTAATTCAATCAGCTGAATTTTGTATGATTTGTAATTCTAGCAAAAAATGTACATATAAACTAATGAGATTTTAATCAGGAAACAGTTATCTACACCATAGATACATTGCTAAGCTGAGACAGAAAACAGTATGCAATCTTGTAATACAAAATGCATACTTAAAAGAATTGGAATTGCAACCTACTAATACAAAGTGCATATTAAAAAAGAATTGGAATTTAAGCTTAAGTATAGATTGACAGAGATTTATCTCTGTCTTACGAGCAGAATGTCACTTCATATGAAATATGTATTTCTGCTATATGGCTGTTGTACTAGATGAAACTTTGTATGCATGAAAGACCTTATCTACCCGGTATAGCTTAAGCTAGAATCCAAAAGCTGCATGCAGATCAGTTCTCCAAATCACAACCGTTTTCTTTTTGGCTTCTTTCCATCCAAGTCTCCTATAGACTTCGGCAAGCATCAGGATACATTGCTCCCATAAGTTAGTCTTCTTTCATGAGGGTTTGACATGTGGGTGGATGTGTCCTCCCCAATCAATTGACAGAGATTTATCTCTGTCTTGTGACCAGAATGTCACTCCACGTGAAATGCATATGTCTGCTATATGTCTGTGGAAATGGCAGGAGCACCTGGCCCAGTTGAGCTGTGCAGCAGCACCAGGAGGAAATGGCAAAAGGTCTCAGCAGGCGACTCCCTACTGGGGATGAGGCAGCCCCCATCTGCTGATCTGACATGATCTGCTGTCTAGGGAGGTTTGCTGCTTTGCTTGGGTCATGGATCTGGGTTGATGAGTGACTGTCAAGGTTTTTTTGACTGTTGGACATCTACCCTCTGCTGCTCTTCTCATGGGCACCAACACCACAGTAAGGGGAGATCTGGAGCATACCAAGGGTGACTACATGGTTCTGCAGGCAATGGTCTAGAGCATGGGAAGCCAGGTAGGGTCTCTTAGATACATTACCTAGAAGAAGCCTTGAAGAGGAGTGGTCAGACCCTGAAGGTCAAAGATCATTTGTGCAACTGGTGTTGGCAGCATGGATGTGTCTTTTATGACAATGGGACACTCTTTGAGGCTCAGACTGCTTGCAAGAGGCAAGATCCACCTGACCAAGTGAAGGAAAGCATCTTTGTCAACAGCTGGCTAGCCTTGTGAGGAGAGACTTAAACTATGAGTGACATGGGGGAGTAAAAAGTGACCCACAAGCCAGGAAGTGATAAAGCGATGGAAAAGGGAAGTATGTAAGCATGATGTAAGATGTAAGCATGAGGTACCTCATGATAAACAAAATAGGGCTGAAAGATAAATACTTCAAGCATATCCACCTAAATAAGGAAGTGTTTAGAGGACAGTATGATGGGGGAAGCTCTCATAGTTTTCCTGGAAGTTGTCATCACTGGGTGTCTATATGAAGTGCCTGTACACTCATGCACATAACATGAAGAATAAACAGAAAGATTAGAGGTCTGTGTGCACAACTGCAAAGCTACAGTCTTACTAGGATCACAGAGATATGGTGGGATAGCTCGTATGACTTGTGTGTTGCTGCTGTCAACTGAAGTCCTTCTGAAGAGGCAAGGAGGGGGCAGTCCAAGATGGCCAGGAGAGGGAGGTGTGCTTTATGTGGAAAGCAACAGGAGATCTGCCTGGGAACAGGAGGTGAGCCAGTTCAGCGTTTTTGAGTCAGGGAGACACTGTTCTGTCTGCTACAGACTATTTACTTAGGAAGAAGTAAATGAGGCCTTCTTCAGACAAGAGAAGGAAGCCTCATGTTTTCAAGCCCTTATGCTTTAGGGGGACCTTAATCATCCTGATATTTGGTGAGGAACAACACAGCAGGACAAGGACAATCTAGGAGGATTTTACTGAGAAGAAAAAGATATCATTACTTGCAACATTCTTCTACAAGAATCCCCAGCCCCTTACTCCCTTGGGAAGATCTGGAGCAAAGAAGACACACTTGTGATGGAGGAGCATCAAGATAGGGATCATGTAAACAACTTGGATCTAAGTTCCTTGGAACTAGGTTCCTGGACCCTCATGGATTTTGAGCTCCCTCACAAGACTTGAGGGAGCTGACTGATGTCACTGAGAGGCTATTCTTGAACATCTGCAAAAGGTCAGGGTGATCTGGAGAGGTTCCTGAGGACTGTAAGAAAGCAAATGTCATTCCTGTCTTCAGGAAGGGCCAGCAGAAGAATCCAAGAAAATATTCCAGTCCCTCAGCTCAGTCTCTGGGAAAGTGATGGAGCAAATAACTGTGGAAAACATTTCCAAACAAATGAGGGTCAAGAAGGTGACTGGGAGTAATCAGCATTAATTTATGAAATGGAAATCATTCCTGAGGGATGACAATCTCAGGAGAGGAGGGGAGAATTGTGGATATTGTTCATTTTCACCTTAGCAAGGCTTTTGACATTGTCTCCTGTAATATTCATAAACAAACTGCTGAAATATAGATTGGATGAATAGACAGAGAAGCAGACTGAAAAATGCCTGAACTGACAAACTCAGAGGGTTGTGATCAGCAGCACGAAGTGCAACTGGAGGCCAGTCCCTCATAGTACTGTTCCTCAGAGGTCAGTAGGGGGACCAAACTATTTAAAACCTTCAATAACCTGCACAAACTGAATCAGGTAATAGATTATGCCCTCATTAAGCATGCAGATGGAACAAAATAGGGAGGAATGGCTGATATTTAAGATCATTGTGTTGCTTTTCAGTGGAACCTGGAGAAATGGGCTGATATGGAACCTCAAGGAGTTCAACAAAGGGAAGCACAAAGTTTGTTCTTCCCTTTTCCTCCACCCTGGTGGGCACCTCACATCTGGAGCGGTGCATCCAGGTCCAGGCTCCCCAGTACAAGAGACTAGAGCTAGTCCAGTGACTTATGATTATGATTTGTCTTTCTGGAATGGAAATGATTTTTTTTCACCCCTTAACCTTCCACTGTGCACGTGGCAGGTAGGGACGAGAGGACAAGTTGGGGGGGGTCACTCTAATTGATGTAGCTGCTGTCTTACAAAAGATAGTAAATTATTCTTGGTAGAGCATTTAAGTAAATGCAAAACATTAAACAACTATCATGGGTAAATTCTTTGTATGTTCCCAGACCGGTACCTGAAGATGATTGCTTGTAGAAGTTGTAGGCATAGGTATATGCATTCAAGAGCATGTCAGGAGTATACATGTATACTTTTGTACTGACAGGGACATGGATACAGAAAAACACTCTGACAAGATACTTTTTTTTTCATTTTTTAATGGCTTAAAAACAAAGCTATAGAGAAAGATACTAGGATAGTATATGCTTCAAATTTTAGGTGTAATTCTGTTGAGAGAAATTCAGAGAAGCAGGTTGGATTTTTCTTCTTTTGTACTAAAGATACTTTTAAGGTACTGATATACAATGTATCACACAATTTTTCTGTGTTGTCAGCTATGTAATTATCCACTGACAATGTACTATCATGAAATTTAAGGAATACATGTCATCATTCTTATGGAAGGATGACAGATGGGGTTTGCTGTTGGATTATTCTAGTAATTTCTGTTTTCCAAAGCTTGATTGTTTAATTTATTTTTGAGAGGTACAACGATGTAAGCATAAAAGGGCATAAAAGTGCTAATAATATTGAGGTATGAGCACCAAGTCTCATACAGAGCCCTGTACTCCCAACTGAGATGTTTTGTACTGGAAGTGAAGAGTGGAGGTAATTAGCAGGAGAATAAAAGCATGAAGACACTTCTTGGACAGACAGTTGGAAATAACATCGGAAACACAGGTTTTGGAAGCCAGATTGCAAGAGCTCCTCAAGGAAGTACTATTGCAGTGCCTGTTTGTGCAGGTTGTGGCCTGCTCAGGCAGCACAGCAGGGACAAATTCGCAACTGCCATAGAGGCAGCTGGAGGTGAGGCTTTATTTCCATGCTAGTTACCTATTCATATATCCCTAAGGATCTTGTGATGAGGACTTTTAGAGCCAAAATGGAGCAGTTTAGATCTAAGAGTCAAATGCTTCAAGAGGAGGAAACGATCCAGCCATCATGCACTCACATTGCAAAACTTGGTGCAGGTCAAAGAGAATCTAATTCTCAGATTACACATTCTTTTTCAGCTAATTGTTCTAGGGAGATTCTCATGTGGCTTAATGGAAACTTAGTAGTGGCTAAATTAACAATGCTGATATGGAAGACGAATGCAATTGATTAACATCACAAATAAGGGAGAAACCAATTTTGAAAAATATCTGTATGTTCTGAGGCAATAAAGAAAAGTATGAGAATATCTGAAATCTATCTTTAGATTATCATAGCTGTTACTCTTTCTTTTTTCTTAATGGCTTTTTACAATCTCTTTCCCATTGCCTCTCTTTCTTCTCCATTTTGTTTTCACCTTATAAAATCGATAACACTTTCCAAAGAGGAATAAATACTTTTAAGACACTCTGAAATCTCTCTGGAATAAGAAAAAAAAATCAGTATTTAAAAAATAAACTAAACACTTGTTTTTCTTCTTTCTTGGGAAATGTGGATTTCTATTAATGGGTTAAACGTGAGTAAGATTAGTGTCTTCATTTAATGTTTTTTTCATTAGTTCTGCATTTTTTTCAATATATTTCTTAAATGGAAGTGTTAATATAACATATCACATTGCTGAATATAATTCACAGCATGCACAGGATATTAATATGAATAAATGCAAACTGATTTATTGTATTTTAATTTTCTTTAAAAGTCAAAATATCATAAAACATTCTAGCATACTTGTTGGTATCTCTTTGTAGTAATCACATACGACTCTATCCTGCTCTCCTGCTCCATTTTGCTTTTGATGTGTTCATAGTCTACAAAGCATCTTCTGAAATATAGCCTATGTACTGTAGGAACAAACTTTGACTAGATTTCATTATTGCTGGAAATATAATTTTTTGCTTCTTTATTATTCTTTCAAATGTTTAATACATTTACCAACCACTTGTTTATAAACATCAGAAACTTTGGTGAAACTCACTGGTGCTTGCATAATTTTTTCAAATGAAAATATAACAGAAATATAACAGATCCAGGTCTGCCATTTCCTATGTGCCTCTAAAGCTGGTGGCTCAAGCAGCATGTACCAAAGTGCAGTTAGAACTTTCATACTGTTTTGTGCTTGCTTTATAGAAAACAGTATAGTGACTTTGTGTATTCCTGCTTTATCTGTGTGTCTCAAAGTTGAAAGGAAATATCTGGCTCTACCTTCTGGGTAATCAGTTCTAATTAACAAGTTAGGATGGTAGGGAAACAAAAGAATCACATATTTAAAGCAAGAAGGCAATCTGGGATCTGAATTCTAGTTTCACATGTTTCACACTGTTTTACATGTTTTACAATGTTTAAGTCTGCCATGAGTATGAGTATGCCTGTGCATGAATCTAGGGTTAAAAAAAAAAAAAAAGGCTCAGATTTCTCTTAAAAATTGGCAAGTACAGAGCTGGTATTTACTAGCTTATTTATCCTATTGCAGCCTGAAAAACATTGCCTCTTCCTTGCTATTTATGGGTAACTATAACTCAGAAATCATAGGCCTAGCTGTGAAGTCTGTCAAACAAATATGTGGAACTGGAGGGAAGAAGCATTTGTCTGTATTTTTTGAACCATCAAAGTATTAACCATTCACAAGAACCAATCAAATCATAAATGTAACCCTTTTTATCTGATAGCATGAACAAACATAGGTGTGGGCTTTGGGCACTGAAAGCTGTCTCCTTGGTAGTGGAAAGCTGAATGTGTCCATATGAAGTAGAAGCTGGAAGACAGCTAATAAGAGAAAGTTTTGCAGTCTAAAATTCACATGTCAGGTGGAGGGGGTGGTAGGAGAGCAGAAACGATATTTCTTCCTCCTGTTGACTCTATTTCACTCATTTCATAAATCTGCTGTTTTCCTCAGAGTGACCTTTGTGGCCAGAATCAATTCTGGAATAAGAACCATGTGACACAGCCTATCTTGGCTATAGCTAGTTCCCATCTGTCCCATATTTCAACACTTTTATGAATTTATATTGAAAACACTTGTTCCTAGCATTTGCTTTTGGCACTAACCAAACTTTGAAGTGAATTTTTATATGTTTTATAAAAGTCTCTGAAAAGCGTAAAAGAACACTTTAAAAGCATCTCAGGAACTTTAAATCTAATTACTAACAAAAATCACAGTGAGATTCATTTGGGTGTCTGTATCTATAAATAAGAGGTTAAACTTAAAACAAAAAATATCACTGCCAGGTTATGCCTTAAAAGTACAAATTACCTGATGAAAGGAAGAGAAAGTTGTGTTAGGCCTCTTCAGTATAAGGTGTGCTATTGCCCTTGTGATGACTGAGCTGTTATTTCTTAACAGGTCAAAGAAAGTCCATGTCAAAGCAGGAGTCCTTACACCTCTATAAGGTACTGACTGCAGAATTTCTGTGTTGTTATTTCTTGGCTGTATAGTATATCTTTGATATAGGATAGCAGAATAGCTCTAGTTCTCTGCTCATCCACAGAGTCGATTATAGTTTAAAAAATAGTCAATAGTAACATAGTAAAAATAGTGGGTTAAAAAATAGTAAAGACCTATGCTTAGTCCATAGGTCAACTGGAGATGTTTATACTAAAAGCTGAGGGTGAATGGAGATAGCCAATAACTTTGAACTAGCATCGTTCTTGCTTGCCTTCTCAGATTATGCCTTGATTTGAAATAGTTTCAGAAGTTATTCATGTACTGCCTCATGATCATGATGGGTGAATAGCTCAAATGACGACACCATCACAGCTGTTTTGCTGAGAGTGCTTTGCATGTAATACCTACAGAGCTTTTCTCAACATATCCTAAATTCAATATAAAACTATATATGGATTTTTTGGGGAGCACACATGCGCTATTTTGAATAAAAGTTCCTAGCAAAATAATGCCATTGCAAAGATATTGGGTCTGTCTGCCAACCTATCTGTATATGTTTATCTGATCTCCATTAGTAGTTTTTGATCCCACCAGAAAGAGTATCTAAGCATAGAGATCTCAGTTTTGTAAAAATTACAGTCTTTTGGTGTACTTTTTCTGTAGTCACTTTATCAATTTTTATTATGGTATACTTTATCTATAACTTAAATTTGCCAACAGGATACTTAGTTCTGTTAAATCTTGTGTTAAAGGGGTGAAATATCCATTCCACTAATATAGTGTCCATGCCACTAATAAGGAATCACTGTTGTACTCTTAGGAAAGATTAAATACTCTAGGAAACAAAAAGTATTACAAAATTAGATATAAATATGTATATTATAAAAAGGCAATTTCCACAAAACAAAATAACATTTTCTTTTTCAATATTTAATTTTTAGGTTTCTATTGAACTCAGTCTGAAACTTTGGGCCCTTCTGACCAAGTATTTGGCAGCATTTGGCTTGTACATGGCATCCAAATCTGCATTTTGCAATGTAATGAAACTCTATTTTTGCATCTGGAGGCTGTGCAGTCTAAATCCTTAGAGGTTTTCAGACCTGACTGGGCAAAGTCTATAGCAGCCTCATCTGATCCCAGAGCTGACCCTGTTTTGGGCAGGAGGTTGGACTGGAGGTCCCTTCCAAACTGAATCCTATCACACAATACGTGAATCTGAAAAGATTCAAAAGATGCATGGCTGATTTTAGATAATAGAATACTCTCTGAAAAGTATTACGGAAGAGATGGATTTTGTGGGAAACATAAGCCTAAGCTCTAGATTCTGCAATGGCAGAAGTGTATTAGTTAGTTAATCTTCAATTTTGGAAGGTATATAGAACAAAGTGTGTGGAGGGGGGAGCTATTTTTTTAAGCCCCTTTAATAAGGGTGAACTGACTGAGAAATGAGAAATACCACAGATGTTGAGCTTCCACAAATGTCATTAAAAGAGAAAAAAAACTAAGTACAGAAGGAAAGTTTAAGCCTTTTAAGAGGACATCATCACGACTGCCCCCCCGATACCACAAGTGAGCATCCTTTGTTTGGTGCTAAGGAATTTGCCCATGTCAAATGCTCTTAATAACACCCCTCGCACAGGTGAAACTCTCGCCATAAATTGGAAGGCTCTTACAAACAATTGACTGCAAGATATAAATCAATAGGAATTTTGTTCTTTTTATTCTAGCACCTACTTAAAAGTCTATTTCATTCCAATACAGTTTACAATGTCAGTCCTATTTGAACATTTTAAATATTGAAAAAGTAGATTCCTTTGCACACAAGATCTTCTTGCAAAAAGATAAAATGCTAAAAAAAGAAAACACAGATAAAACTTAATTGGCAATTCTGTTGCCAAAGTAATCTATAATTTTAAATATCTGTCCTATGGTAGTGGTTTTTAGTTTTACACCATTTTATAAAGATGTCCACAAATTTATCTCTGGGGTATATAGTTTAATATAGGAGTTTATTTATTTTTCAAGATGAATTGCTTGTAGAAGGAGATTTTCTCTAATTAGTTTTACATTTCAAATAGTTGAACATATCAGATCAGCACAAATTTTCTTGACATTTATAAATGATAACTGATCTCTTTTGCATCAGTCTTTCTCCAGGAGCAGTAGCTGTTTTACAGATATCATTATTTCAAAACATTCCTAATTAGAGAATAAATCTCAGGCTAAAAGTAAAGAGAGGATATTCAGTGAGAAGGTATGGTCTGAAAAACTGGGGAAACAATCTTGCTAGGAAACCTTTTCATCACCTTTGTTCAGAAGTCTGGAAGAAAATATTGAGGTTGGATGAAGTGATATATAAAGCAGACTGTTGTGGGTTATCTTTAAGTGTGATTTAGGGGTTTTATGTTTTAGTAGCTTTGCAGAATTGTCACCTAAAGAACTGAAAAAGTTCTGTCAACAGATGCTCAATTCATTTAAATGAGTGCAAATTAAAAAGGCAAATATTTCTCACTCCTTTCATACTGTGATTAAAACTGGTCTAACTGACATAGTGGGAACATTTCTATCATTAGATAGGAAACTCATAAGAGAAAAGGAACTGAGTGCTCCATAAAAATTGGGCTAAACGTCATGATAGTAACAGTACAAAAATAAAAGGTCTTGTAAGTTGTAGGTAAGTGCTGTAAATAACATACGAAGAGGCTAACTTTTAGGTTTTTTTTTTTTTTTTTTTTTTTTTTTTTTTTTTTTTCTGAAATTAAGAGTTATCCTGAGAAATTTAGTCATTTTAAAGTCTTTGCCTTTCCACAGTAGAGGATGTTTGGGGGAGGAGATTTGAGCATGAATATTCCATGTCTTAGCTGAGGGATTTTAATCACTAGAGACTCAGTCTCTGCTTTTGACAAACAGCTTCCAAGAGAGAGAGAGATCCACGAGACAATAACAATTTGGCTGGTTATCCCTTCCCTCTTTTTTTTTTCTCTCTGTCTCCCTAATCAGAAATTCCATCCTTGTCAAGAAACGTTTTCCAAGTCGAAAGTTTCAGTAAATCTAGTATGCTTTCAAATATTTCAGATTTTATCAGTGACAATAATGACACTTTGCAAAAATATTTCTGTCTAGCTATGTTTTTTTTTTTTTTTCATTAAACTCTTACTTTTGAATTGAGAAATGGATAGACTTTTAAGAGTAGTGGAATACTGCAGATCATTTCAAATACAAAAAATAATAAGGCATATATCATTCTTTTTAACATGGAAGTACATTGAAACTCTGAGTCGAATTAAATCAGTGGAAACAGCTTTTGTTCATTCTTCTGTGGAGTCAGGATTTTGCCACTTATGCTTTAAAATCTTGTTTATGGGCAAAGAGGCAACATATCTTATGGAAAAGTAATCTAAGAGGTAATTGGTAGTATAATTGAAATCTTAACAGTCTAATCATTATTAGTTCATATCTAATTGCTACAGAAAAAGAAAAAATATTAATGCAATTAAAATCATTATATGTGCAGTGTAGTTAGTCTCCACTCCTTTTCATGGGGTTATGCTCACCCTTCTGCTATTTTCCTAGGTTAAAAGGTCAGCGGTTTTATACCGGTAGTGGTTTTACAGCGAGGCGTCAACATCTGGAGTCTTTTGCTGGGTGAGATATGATGCTGCTGTTGACAGTTTCTTCTTTTTTTCTTAGACCCACTTGGGTTTATTCTTGTGGTTGCTAACATGACTGGTCAAGTAAGGATGAACTCAGAATACCCAGCAGGCAGTTCTGTTCACAGATGTTAGCAGAGCTCCATGTTCCAGTTTCCTGTTACTTTTAGGAAATCACAAAGACCAAGTACCTCACACAGAAATGGATAGAAGCCATGTAGAGAAAACCAATAATGCTTTCTTTGTTTCTGAACTTCCTAGGAAGTTCAACAGCCACTTTCTAGTTGCTAGCAGACTGGAGAGAATTATCAAAAACCTTGAAATGACTAAGGACTCCAACTCTTCCCAGCTCCTCCAGAAGAATATTTGAATCTTGATATCTTGGAGAAGTCAAAAGTGGCCAAAAAATGATGAAAAGTTTGATTAAATTACATTCATTTTATTGTTCCCTTTCCAGATGAAAGACCACTAAATAACTGCTATGTCTTGCAATTGAAACTAAGCAACAGTTGCAGTCAGTTTTGGTGAAGGATGCCAAAGGCTAAAGCAGTTAAATCTCTGTTATGTTGTACCTGTTGGTAAAGCTGATCATTCAAATGCAGTTTGCTGTGTGTGGCTTGAATAAGAGAGTGTATAGCACATAAAACTGTGAGTAATTAAACTGACTTGGCAGTAGCTCCATTCAGTTATTCTGTCGTAAGAAAAGAAGTTTCATTAAATCAATATTATATCCAGAGATACAGTGTGGGGTGAATAGGTAAACTGCTGAAACTATTGTATGAAATAATGATACACTGGCATTTATCTGTAAAAACATTTACATTCTGTGGTTTAGAGAAAAATTAAATTTGATTTATGCAACCATTTTTAGCCTGTCATCTAGAAAATCCCCTTGGTTTTGATATGTAGCTCTGTAGCTTCTCCATCAGTAACCTGAAATTTTCCCTGCTGATATCCTTCAGTAAATACTATGGCATTTATAATGAGGAATGCAAACTATTAATACCTGGTTTTGTAAGGCAGGAGTTTGCCTGCTTTTACAGATCTGTATGCATGTATTTAACTTATGTGTTGGAAAAGCTTAGAAAACAAACTTCTCTGCTCAGAAAGGGTTCAAATCAAGATTCTGCAAACAAAACTAGAAAATGAGAATGTATGACACAAATTGAAGTTCTTCTCAACATTCACAGTGTCTGTGGCTTAATAATGACTTCGGGGATTAGAGAAGTGTGTGACGCACTGTAAAACTCCACAGAAAACAAATTCTTTCTCTTTTCCCATATTGGTTACTTCTGATTACAGCAGAAGAAACTTTCTGTATTTTTCACTTTTCTGTATATTCACTCCGTATGAATATTTCCATTTGTTTGATTTCTGCATATTCCTCAGTCCTCAAGGTATTGTAACGATTGACTGGATGTATATAATATCATTAAACTTAAAAATTTCACAAAAATAGTATATGTACTTATGGCATGATTAAGTACTGTAATCAACATCAAAATATAATGACTGTTGTATTTCCTGTACCTAGTACTTTCTTGTAACCTTCAGGAAGGAACTCCAGTGCTCTCTGACTTCTCTAGTCCCTGAGGGCAATAGATACTCCTATCTGTCAGTCAGAATGATGGTCAGGATACTGTTGAGATATCTTCTGACAACCACAATGTCCCTATTCTGACAAGGATAGTAGAATAGAGTTGTGTAGTAGAACAAAGGAAGGTTTTGCAGAACCCATGTGGCATTTTTAACTAAATCTTGGGACTTTAAGTACTTCTTTTTTTAATTCTAAAATTCATTAAAGTAATGTTTTCCAGACCTGAATAACTTCTGCTCAAAAGCATCTTCTGTTATCCAGCTGAGAAAACCTACTTTTCTTGTTTTACTTCTGTTCACAGTGACTCATGCCCTATGAAACGAGTAGCCTCACTCAAACCTGCCTCTAGAAAATAAGTAGGGCATCAGAAGCCTTATGGGTGAGTTCACAAACCAACAGCTTCTAGAAACTTCCCTAAGCCAAAGGCTCCAGGAGCAAAGAAAGAAAAGAAAAAGAAAGAAAAAAAGAAAAGCTCCAAAAACACAAAGAGTATTTTAAACAGGCTGAGTGGTAAAATAGACTGAAAAAGCCATATAGGGCAGACTGGAATGTCAAGTGGCGAGGGACCCCTATGCTACTGTTGTACTATCCTGCTTATAAGTAGGATGTTTCAAATCTACTAACTGCTGTGGAAATCTGCAGTGACTTGATCCCTGGTGATATTTTTTTTCCTCTCTACCCCTGAGCAAAGTGATTTTTGTTTATATTTCTTTAATGACATGCAGAAAAATTATGTCAAAGTGTGTTTTTTACATTGCATCCTGAGGGTAGCAAGCTTTCTGGTTGTTCTGGTCTCTAGTGTTAATGAGCATTAATATCTTGGTGCAGACCTGACACTAAATAGCTTTTGCTAGCACTGTTTTGTCCTAAGAGTCTACTGTCAAAAGTGAAAATTCAATGCTGGGTGTGGAAAAATATAATGTTTATTTGGAACAAGTTTATTCAACAATAATATGCTGCAAAATTCTAAAAACAATATTCAGATTGAAATAGCATTTCATGCCAAACTGAAAACGTAATGGAAAATTTACAGCTGACCTATTTTTCATTTTGTAAGACCTATGTGAGAATGTCCTGAAGTATTTCCTTTCCATATTCAGCATATCACCAAACAGATATGCATGCAGCAAGATATAATATGAAGGAAGTGAGGATTTGTTGTCAGAATCCAGAGAAACAGAATAACTGCATATTCTGGAAATACTCAGCTAGTGTTTTCTTAGTTTACATAATGCAGTATCTCACTAGCTAACCGATAGGATTACAGATTCCGATGAGAGCGTATCAGCCACGTGAAATGGTATTTCTCAGACAGAAGATATGGTATGCAGGATAAGTTCTTGCCCCATGCTTGACTTTCTCTCTTAACAGCTCAGATTTCTAAATGGAAAATAGAGAGTTTTTTCTGTTTTCTTTTTCTACAAAAAGTACAGACACTTTACTGAGGTCTCGTTGAGAAAAAAGATAAAGGGACAACAGAAACTATCTGTAGAGCAGATCTAAAGCAAGATCTTAAAGAAAGTCTTGTGGCTAAATGAAAACCAAATGTATTGCTCTCAGTGGTCTTTCTCTCTTTCCTGTCTTTCCATCTTTTCTACTGGCGAAACTTGTAAAAAGAAATCCTTTGGACTTTTCTCCAATATTTATGGCTGAGCCAAACTGGAGGGAAAATTTAGAGTCCTAAAAGAACTTAACCAAAGCCCAAAGTCCTTAACCTTTTCAATGTTGAGAAGATAGCAATAATAAATGGACCTTAATTGTAGCCTACAACTTATTGTAGCTGTCTCTATCTGAAAAAGTTACAGCAGCAATTTTCTAATGCTGTTATACTTAAGATCCTGTCAACACTGCCACTGTAAATCCGATTCTACTGCTGTTTGGAACTCTGCCATAAAAAGTGTGCTTCAAATTGAACCTGGCTGTACGTGGTTTTAGACTAAGAGCTTTTCCCTTTTCCTCATACATATTTTAAATTAAATGGGTTTTCAGTAAGCAAGAATAAAAGGAAGCTATACTTAAGAAAATAGGAGTTCTCAGATTAGTTCATTTATTTTGTCTTTATTGCTCAGACACTAAAGAAGAAATAGATGAGATAAAAGCATTAAGTCTATTCCTTTCATATCCTGTTTCTCACTCATATGGGTTTATTTATCACTAGTATCGTTCCAGAATGCAATATCTCTTCTTTTCTTTCCTACCTCCTGTGTTTTCCTTGTGTGTGTATTTCTGTGTGTTTTTTCTTAAAAGTTTCTTTCATTTTTTTCTGTATTTTCTCAAGACTTGCTAAGATCTTTCAAATGGCTCTCTAGCTATATTCAGTCACAGTTATACTATAATGGAAAGCCTGACAGATCTTTAACTGCTGCAGTCTCCCCTTTCATTCTTACCTATGTTTCTTTATTTTAGTATTTCTTGCTTAATCTAACTTTTTCATTCTCACTTTTCTGCTTTTCCTTATCATGGCTAAACTTACCATTTGATGCAGAAATACAACATATTGGTGACTTCAAGAAAAATAAAATAGAGAAGAAGAAGATATCTTCTTGTGAGATGTAGATTAGTAGCAGTTGAAATAAATGATTTCCTAGCTAGCTTTTTTTTCCTTAAAGTGCTTCCTCCCATTTACAATATGCCATTGTAACACACAAATATAATCCTGATCTGGAAGAAATCAAAACATCTCAGATTACAAGCATTATTGAGACATCTTTTCATCACTTCTCCCAGTGAAAGACTTAGTTCTTAAAGAGGTTCAAGCAAACTTTACAGAGAGTCTTCTAAAGTCATCATTACAGTCTGATGCACACATCACAGTAGACAGTGAAGTAAACAAAATATAAAATGCTTTAAAAATAAATATAAAAATAAAACAGAATTTTAAAGGTATATTCTTTGTAGGTAAGGAAAAATTTGTTGGTTAGATGAGGTCATAGTGAAAGTATCATTAAAGAGAGAAATTAATTTTGGCTACGAATTCATCAAAGCTGAGACTTGCCCCAGTCAGGTTAGGAGTGATCACTCACAGTATATACCAGTACCTGTCATCCTCTCACAGTATATACCAGCACCTTTCATATCCCCTGTGCCTTCTAGATAAAACAAAACAAAACAAAACAAAAGAAAACAAAACAAAACAAACAAATCAAGCAACTATAGAAAAATATCGAAGTGACCATGATTGAAAAATGCCATATTTCAGACTGTGATGTGCTATCACAGAAGTCTTTGAGAGCCAGCAGTGAATTTTACTGACTAAAGCCTACATTCACTGAAGTGAATTTCATGTTCGTTATTACACGTACTGGTAGAGGAAAAAGCGTAGAGATTTTATTAAAAGCCTCTAAAGTTCTACAATCCTGGAAATATGAGAAAAAAAAGAAAAAAAAGAATTTTCAGTAAGATTTGGTGGGGGGGATTTTTAATTAATTTAAGCTAAGTCTTTTTCATGAACTACATGCATTTGAACAACTTTGCCATGCAAAAACATTAATTGAATAGTTGTTAGAGAAGAATATTTTATCTGAAAATTTTTCACTTTCTTACAATTATATGTATAAAACTAACAATTCTGATTACTGATAGACTAGCTATTAACCTGATTTTACAGAAAATATATTTGATTTTACATATTTTCTAAATGAGCTTTAATTCAATTATCATAAGCCCAGTATCTATGGTACTCTTAGTGTGTATGCCACAATGAATTTCCAGCTCTAGTATCAATTACTAGCAACAGTACAGTATAATATCACCACAAATTAAAACCATCTGTCAACATGATAAGTATCAAGCTGGGTTTTTAAAACAGGTCAGCATTTCTCTCATTTAAGTATGTATAAAGCATAGACTTTCTGAAAATGAAAGGAAGAAGTCAATCTCAATAACCAAGTTATCATCACATCATGAATAAAAATGGAAGAACAGGATTCTGCTCCTAGTCAACAGCATAATCATATAATTAAATGATATGTTAAGTTCAGCGGTATAGATTTTCTCCCCCTTCTTCTCCCCTTACTTTTTAAAAATAACATTTGATTAGAATTATCATGAATCTCTCTGTCATTAATAAAACTTAGTTATACACTGTTCTACTGTCATGATGTCATGTTCTACTGTCAGCCTGTTGGATGACTGTCCAACTAGGATGACACTTGACCTTCCAGTCAACATGTGTTCTTCGTCCTGCTCTGGCAGATGCTCTGTTGAAGGGGATTATAAAGAGGGGATTATAAAGATCTGGGCCCAGGGTCCACTGTTGATGCACACAGTAGTCTTCTTTTTAGTGGCTCTTCTTTACTGTATCTAGCACTGAACAATTCAGATAATAAAATTAATGAGTAGTATCTTTGGTTTTGGAACATTAATTGATGTCTGCCACTGCAGTTCATAACTTTACCTGCTTTGTGACTAAAAGGTTAACAGCCACAGAAGTGAAGTCATTATAGTGGAGAATAAAGCGAAAAGCATTTGATTTGTCACCCTTAACCTCTATATTTGAAGAGACAGCTGAGTTCTATTTTTTTTCTTTTTTTTTTCTTTTTTAAATGAAGGCTATTATAAAGTATATTCAATAAATAAAATTTCAATGTTGCTTCTAAGTAATAACATATATTAAACTTTCTTTTATTACTTTAAGATCTTAAACAAACTTGTATTACAAACAAAATAATCTGATTTTTTTCCAAAAACCTTGTAATGGTTAGAAACATCAAATATTCCTTCTTCAGCCAAGCCATTAATGTGTAAGAAAATCATTCCTCTCTCTATAGTGATAGAACAAAAACATAATATGCTGGGAGAAGGAAGCAGATTTCTTCAGGTTTCTGCACTTGTCCCACAGGGACAAACCAGAATAGAAGAGGAAAGGATGGAATATTCTTATCACAAGGCTGCATTGTGCATTTCTTTGAAATGTGAACAAGCTTTTTGCCTGTGTAATGTGAGAATGTTGCCAAACTCTCAAAATAATTAAACACAGTATTTGCCAGTTGAGATGCACAGACATGTCCAAATTTTTTGAAAAAGAGGAATCATAGTAAAAGTGCCAAGGCCTCATACATTTTCCTTCTTAACCTCACAACCAATTGTCATCTACTGTCTTGTCTACTTATCATTTCATACTTACCATTAGTGATATCATGCATCATTAACTATGTGGAAAAAGTTTAAACCTCAGGCGTAGTGAGCCAAATTAATTTCTAGTGTAAAACTTCTGACTCCAGTGTCTGTCTTCTTGAGCCAGCAGAAGCTGATACTGCAGAGAAGGTATTGATTTTAGGTCCCTAGGAATGGTGGATTTCATGCAGCTCCACAGTTGTCACCTGCCAGAATTGTTTTCAGAGAGTTCAGGCTTTCTTGGCAGAGGACACTGTTTCGATGCATTGAGTGGCAATAATATATATATAGGTGTTTAGAATGTCCCTAGCGTCATGTTACCGTAATGCTTGAATGAAATCACCAGTGAAAATTTTCTTTCTTTTTTTCTTAGTCCAAAACAAATGAGGATATCTGGATGCTCTCTCTATGGAAGCAATGAAGATGAGAAATATTAGCTAATACTGGGCAAAACATTTTTATGTCGTAAACACACACACACACATAAACTTCTTCACTCTTCCATTCTGAAATTTAAGAGCACCTTGAGAAAGGACAGCAAATCTTCAAATACCTTGGATTTGAAATTTTTCAAATTTCTGTTACTTGAAATTTCTGTTTTTATTTGCAAGCTTAAAACTGACGTGTTTTGTCATTTTTGGTTGAATGGTTCTCATATGATTAGTTGAGACAAGTGAAAAAAGTAATCTGGGAGTCTCCTAATTCCCC
>VZSV01000105.1:1578937-1590550 GCA_013398735.1 Nothocercus julius
AAACATCCAAAGACACTTTATGGAACATACTATTGTCAAAACAAGAAAAATCAGGCCCCTGAATTATGAAATAAATATAGGACTGGATGAATAGTTGTATGTATTCAATCACCTATTTCTGACCAGTGACCAGTACAGTGCTTTTTGCAGGACGGTTTAAGTCAGATTGGACTTTGCAGATGAATAGCTAAAAATTATAGCTCATTCCATACATTTTGCATGCCATTCACATACAGCTTGGCATCATTAATTGCAACACAGAACGATGAATCCTAATACTTAAGAAACTACTTGCTATGTCTTGCAATTACTCCCTAGATGAAACGTCTGTCATTTGACCCAAACAGCATTAGAGACTTTTATCTCCGAAGTTTGTTGCCTGCCCTTGCTGTTTTTAAAGCTCATGGAGACAACTTCTGAGGTACCAATGATACTATATCAGAGTGTCTCTTTCTCTCTACTTATAGAGGGAACCTTTAGCTGGTTAGTTCAGACATTGATGTTTATTTGGTTCTTTGGTCCTAACTTCCATGTTCTTCGAGATAATAGATGGCTGACAACCTTAAAGAAGAGTGGATTCTTAGAGGTAACTTGTCTTTATTTGTTACTATGAAAAGCTTTTTTTTGTACATTGCACTTCAAAGAGTTTTGCTTACAGAGTTTTATAAGAGTTTTTCTTGTGTGGCATCAGCAAGCACTCTTAAAAATAAATAGCAAATTGATAATTTTTTTTTTTTTTTTTTTTTTTACGTCAGATTTTGTTTTCTTTATATTTAGTTGCGTATGTTTTGATTCAAATGACCTGGAATCTCTAAGTTTAAGTTAAGGAAAAAAAAATATATGTTATGTATGTTTAGGTAGGTTATTAGAATTACTGTCAGGGAGCAAGTGAAAGACGTGAGTATGCCCATATATAAAGACTGGTGTATTTACTTCTGCCAAAGTGCTGTGTGGAAAACAAGGCTAACCTTCTTGCATCATGCATTGCATGTACACACAGAAAAATGCCATCTTTCTTTCAGAAAGCTTAGGCTAAGTTATTGAAGCTGCAATTGTAGTCAGCCCTTAGGCAAGTTACACAGAGGAATAGTCTAACTCTTAACCTGCTTTAGTCACGTCAGGACACAGTAGTACTCAGTCTTTATTGCATTTCCCCTTGGAATTGTCCGTAAGTGTTCCTCACTCTTCTTTTTACTCCTCACTGCCTACCCTTTCTGTCCTTTGAATATCTTTACAGGAGATACGAAATTATCTTCCTGAGTTTCTAATTCTTATTAACTGAGAGTGATTTCCTTCACCTCTCTCTATGTACTTCCTCTCTCTCTTTGGCTTCAAGTATCTGCCTTTATGGTCTGTTCTTCATTTTTGCCCCTTCAGGGAAAACTAGGCACTTAAGTGTGTCTGATGAGATAGAATGTAAGCCTGGAGAAACCAGGAATACTGGATACTAGCTAATGCTCTGTGGCCACAAACATGTGATTTCTTACTTTTCAAGCCAAGAAAATGTGCAGAGACAATAGGCGATAGACTATAATGAACACTGATAATGAGTTTCCAAAACTGAACAGTGAAAACAAAGACATCTATGACTTTCATTTTTAGGTTCTTTTCATTTCATTTCTAAGTTTTGTTTATTGTTCTTCCTTGCTGAACAGAGTGAGGGAGAAAGACACAAAATGAGAAAAAGAGGAAAAGACCAAGTAATCAAGGGGAACGAAGGGGTCATATTTATATGAGGTGCATATTTTATCTAATATATTAGTTAGAAATCTGTTATTGTATGGATGAATTTGTTTTAATTGCTTTAAACATTAGCGTGTGAAGTGCATAGGCACAGCACCTTGAACATTAATTATATTAAATATGATAATATCCTGATGTATAGTATTCAACAAAAAGGTAAATTATTATCCCTGCAGTGATATATTTATTTATATATATGGGTATATATAAAGATACTTTCTGGTCTAACATTTTTAGTATAAAAACATTACTGGTTCTTTTTCAGGTGTGCTAGTGCTGAATAATTTGTTCATGTAGAGAATGGTTTGCACCCATAAAGTTGTTTTCAGCCACCTATTTCAGTGTAAAATCCACCGTTATAAAATCCCTGAGGGGTTTGTAATCATCCACACTTTGAAAGCCTATGAACTGAGATACAGAAAGGTTGTGACATGATCAAGTTTATATGACTCAGTCTGAAGAGCAAGAACAGAACTCAACTAGTAACAGCCAGCCCTGTCTCTCATTTTCTTTCCTGCTGTGTCCCAGCTGTCCCACTATTTGAGATAAATTGGAGCCTGGAAGAAACCCAGAGAGCTCAAACTGAATGTGAATAAGATGTGGTAGATATAAGGAAGAGAAGGAAAACCGTTTGAGAAGCAAGGGGAATTATGGCTTTATTTTCAGCTGAGGAGAACCATCTTCTGAATCTCAAGAAAATGTCTCCATTTGTCATTGCTTCTTTAGAAAACTAAACAAAGCAACTAGAGAAGAATGTTTTTGTCAGCTCTTAGTTGAGTGACAGGGCTTTATCTTCTGTTTTTCTAATGAGACTTTCAGAAAGTGCATGGCTGTAACAATTCCCAGAAGCTTACCAGAGATTAGCAGAAAAGGTAGAATCTCTCTGCCTTATATTATGTTCTCTCTTCACGGAGGACAGAAGCTCTTAAATAATATGAAGGAAGAGGATGCTTCACCGCTGCATCATAAAAAATTACTGTTACCATCTACTTCAGGAACTGCTGTGGGTCCAGCAAATCAGTCCTGCTTTCTGGAAGGAACCTGGGAGATGCAGTGTTTGTAATGGCCTTTCTCTCTCTCTCTCTCTCTCTTTTTTTTTTTTTTTTTTTCTTTTCTTTTTAATCCATCTCCCTACAGCTTGCTATCTGTGAGGAAAAGGAATTGGTCTGGTTTCTCTTGGTCTTATTTGGTAACTGCAGTTTGAAAACTACTGGGCCAGGTGCTATCAGTATAGCAAGGGGGTCTTTCTCATTTCCTTGCCAAGGACCAGAAGAAGCCATATTTTCAGTGGAGTGATACTAGCCAAAGTAATGGCAGATTCATGCTTGAATAATGCTCACAGTGCATTTTCTCACTGCTTATATACCCCATGAGATTTATCCTCTGCATAAACTTGCTTCATGTCCAAAGAAAATTGCCAAGCTGTCAAAACCATCCTCATCTAGTACCTCTGAAACTAATATAAATTCTGCAGTGAGCTTCACTCAGTGGAAGTCTGAATTTGGTTCCAAAAGTATTGAGGTGGATGTGCTCTGAAAGGCATCCTGCAGTCCTGCTTCCAGAAGGGGCATCCTTGCTGAATTCTCCGGGTCTCCATTTTTCAATTTCATCCAATTGAAACCAAAAATGGGATGAGAATGAGGATGAGATTGAGGATGGAGATAGAGTGGTGATCCCTGACAGGCTGCAGTTAGGACACAGTTCAATGTGCCTAGACTCAGCAGCTGGGAAGTTCCCGTGTCTCACAGTTAGAAGCAACCATAATGGAAAATCTAAGGGAGAAAATTCAGAGAAATGTATAGCGCGAATTTCTCAGAGTACTTAGTTTTTTAGCTGTGTACATAAATGTTAAATGATACAGAGCAGCTCAGTCTTCATTCTTTCTCTGTTTCCATGAGGCCTTTTCCTTGCATATTGAAATTTAACTGTTGAAGACACAATGTCGAGTAGCCGTTACCAGTGGAGAATAAGAAATGTTCCTGCCTTCAAAGTTTGGGTTGAGACTTCATTTCATAATATCGTAATCTGGGTTATTTGGTAAAATTTTGGATGATGAAACTGGCAAGTAAAAAGGATACTGGTGATGAAGCCAGCACTGATTTAATCTCACCTTAAAATAATAGGTTTTCAAAAAACAAAACAAAACAAAACAAAACAAAACAAAACAAAACAAAACAAAACAAAAAATAAAATAAAATAAAATAAAATAAAATAAAATAAAATAAAATAAAATAAAATAAAATAGATACAAACTGCTATGCTGGGCTTAAAATAATTTTGCTAAGTGCTAGGTAGAATGAATAGAAACCTAAGTGTGACTGCAACAGCCAGGAATACATTATAAATAAAGAAATCCAATAAGTCAAAATGCTGCTGATATATTAGAGCTCTATAAATTGTTCTACTCAATAAATTGATTGATTTGCTAAATAAAATACTACTATTATCTCACCACTACTTCATCTCTGGGTTTTATTCTTCTCACTTGCAAGTTAATTTCTATCTTGGGTTAAGATTTGTAGTGTCACTGACAAATGTAAGCAGCCACTGTAAAATTTGAGGAGAACTAGTAGCAGTTGTTGCTTTCTCTTGACCTGGATTTTAAATAATGTTTTTTTTTGTTTGTTTGTTTTTGGGTTTTTTTTGGTGCAAATAATCTTGCACCACCATTCTTTGGGTAGGGCTGTGGTTTTTATTCAACAGTGGTACCTTCAAAATTATTGTTTTAAATCTCCTGTCATGTTAGAAAATAGTTACA
Source organism: Nothocercus julius (assembly GCA_013398735.1). Lineage (NCBI taxonomy): Eukaryota > Metazoa > Chordata > Aves > Tinamiformes > Tinamidae > Nothocercus > Nothocercus julius. The sequence continues at coordinate 1,583,439 of VZSV01000105.1, forward strand.
CATGAGAAAAGCAGTTATCTGTAGGCTGCAGATAAAGACTAGTAATATGAAGATTAAAGAGTAGTAGTATGAAGGTAATGGCAGTGTTAAGCAGGCACACTATCCTGTTAAATATAGTCACACCATTGCATTTATTCTTGGATATGAATTATACATATGATATACATTTGTTGCATTGAACATTATATATATTTATATAAATTACATAAAAGGTCATAGGTCATTATATAAATTTATAAATTTAGCCTGTAGTAAATTAGGCCTGTACTGATAACAATCCAGAACTCAATAAACAGCAGACAACAGAATTAGAGCTTCGAAATGGAGAAGGAGATTTATGGTTGTTTCTGTTAACTGGTTTAACTGACAGAAGAAGGAAAACAGATTGAAGTCTAGGGAGTAGCTACAATTATATGATAGCACTTAGCTGTAGCTGAAAATTCAGGAGAAAGATATGAGTTTTTATGGAGGTCTCTGAGAAAAAAGGAGATAGCCAAACAGATCTACAAAGAGCAGTTTGTTGTGATCTCTAAACACTAGTGTGTTTTTAAAAGAATCATGATAGATACCATATACTTTTAAACTTATTGTGCATTACTGATACTTGCAAGCATAGTGATATAAGATTGATTAGGAGTAGGTCCAACAGACAATATTATACATCATCCAACATGCTTGACCTGTAGTTGATAAAGGTATAGTTTAAACAAATAAAAATACACTCAGAATAAAGGTAAATTCTCAGTAATGACTTAATAGCATGTCTGCAAATGCTGAATCTTCTTTTCCAGAAAAACCTACAATTTATTCAGATATTATTCTTAAAATTCAGTTCTACAATTCTTCTTGCTGCTGCTGTTGTTTTAGGAGAGTTGAAACAAAATACTTTTAAATAATGGTTTTGCTGTCAGCATTCATGAAAGGTTTGTTGCTGAAGAACAGAGTGGCATTGAAATAATTTAATCCTATCTTATTACATTTAGAAATTTTCACATGATATAAACAGTTGATTTGTTTCCAAATTATATTTTCAGAATGTGTGTAGTTGCTTTAATGATGCACTTTTAGACTTCAGTGAAAAAACATAGGCCACTCATATTATAAACTGAGATTATAAACATGAGAGAAACTCTGAACACACCTATGAACTTGCTTTACTGGCTTACATTTTAACTTGCATATGAGTTTTCCTAGGATCTTCTGAAAGTTATTCTGATGGTGTTTTCTCAATTATAATACCATAAAACTTCATATTATATCATAATTTTTACTTAGTAGTAGTTAATTGTTCATCATTGCATGTGAGAATGAAAAGTTTTCAATACATGTACACTCATTTTCCCTATCTCTGTATTTCTCTTCCATTTTTTTAACTTCTATTGAAAATCTGATCTTTTTGGTTCCTTCTAGAGAAAATTATTTATGCCTCCATAGAGCTGAATTTTTAGAACTGGGATATCAAACATTTTTGTTTGTTTGACACTTTGGCTATCCTCAATGAAAATAAAGCCATTAATACCTCGTTGCTTTTGGAAAGTCATATGGTTGGAAATGACAATCTGGGAGAGCTTCTAACTTAATTTCATGATTGTTCAAATAGTAGTATTCATTTTTCACAAACATCTATTTGTTTCTTTCCTTTTTTTTTTTTTTTTTCTTCTTTCTAGTGTTTGCAGGGTTGGGTTTCCTTTATTTTATTTTTATTTGCCAGCAATAATAAACTACTATCATTTCTGCTTCTCTTTCCAAAGAATATAGAGTGAGAGAAAATTTTAAAACAGCATAACTAAATTTTGTTTCCAGTTTACCAGAAAGCCATCATTCAGTTTATGGACTTCCTCAAGACATTTTAATTTATTGTGTTTAATAATCCTCTCAGTGCAACTGTAAACCACAAATAAGTCCTATGTCTTATGAAGATTTTACTGGTGAATCAAGCCAAGCTGCAGATCTTGTCACACTAGGTTATTTTCTGGATCAACTTTCCCATGCATAATTTGACATTTGTATATTTGACATTTTCAAGACTGAGTTTTCATACAAGTCTACGTGTTCTTTGGCATCTGAGTGGGAGGTGAGGTTTCACAAGGGACCCAGAAAATACCCATTGAAATGAATTGTGTAAAGTATTGAAATGACAGGTTTTGTTTGAGAGCTGTGAGGCAGTTTTAAAAATAGTGTTAACAAAGGATATATGCGCAGTTTGCTAGCTTAGAATCTTATTAATAAAAACAAAAAATAATATCTTATTTTACTGCTCTATGCTTCTATAAAAATAGATGTACTACTCTTACATAGAGATTGGGCTCAGAATGTCAAGAAAACATTCAGAGCAGTAAAGAAATATAGGAAATATTAATTTTAGATGTTAAAACTTTGGGGAACATAACATTTAAAATAAATATTTGCAGAAAGTTTTAAGAAGTTTTGAAGCATACACTGGTCAGTGACTAGGCAACAATTTAGAATATGCCCTGTATTTTATTTGCAAGTGTACAATTAATATCGTTCAGTTCTGCTTTACCTTAAGGATAAATTTATGTTTGTTGCAGAAGGTAGCGAGACCTGATGTGAACAGTAATTTGGAAGAACTGGTCACTGTGATCATTCATTATTAATGTAAACAGATTTTCTATTCACAAATCATTTATAGATAGTTTACTGATTTCAAAACTGTCATGCTAAGGGGAGCACGGGTGAGGAGGAGGAGGTGAATTGTCATTTGGCTATTTAATGATTGTTATTGGTAAATCATTATATACTGTCAGTCACATAAATTACATGTTATTTTTCTGCTTACTAATTATTTAAAAAAAAAAAAAAAGAGTTTTGCAACAAAAGTATGATGAAAACTCCTATTGTTAAAGAGAAAGTATGATTCCTGTGGTAGTCCATAGTATGGACATTCTTACTTAGAGGTAAGCTTATTTTTTATTTAAAGCATTCATGCAGTCTATAATCCATTCATTCAGAATGCTTTCAAATAGCAAGAAATAAAGGTCATAAATAAATGAAATTGTCACATGATCATCAAACTGGTTTTGTTTTTCAGTGTTTAGCTCTAGTTAAGAGTTCCTAATCCAAGTTTAGTAATTGATTTTTCCTGTGTTGCTGATAATTTTTTTATGACTCACATTTCAGAAGTGATATGCAAACTACAGTTCCTATTGACTTGGGAGGCTATGAATGCCCAAATTCTCTCAGCTTCCTCACTTCCCCCCTTTGGTAAATGTGTAAAATGAAGGTAGCAATTCCTAATTTTCTAGAGGCTCCTATAGTGACTAAACTATTGATATTATATATAGACCACAGAGTGTAAAATTCTACCTACACAGAAAGGAAAGAAAAAGTCTACTTAATATATATTTTTGGTTCCATACATACACCACTATGCAAAGTAACTATACAGCAATGAAACAGAGCTAGATTTTGATTTACCTATCTGGAATGGGACTGGAGATATCTGTGAATAGCAAGGAACAGTTAAAGAAGCACATGTACCTGAGTTCTTGCTCTCTTAATTTCATACAGGACATAGACTATCATATGGAATTCATATGAATAGGCTTGTTGAGTTCTTAATAGACCCTATGAATAAAACAGACTTCAAGATTTTGACTAACTGCAGTCACTCAGCTACTTTCTCTTAGGGTCTTCTTGTTATGGAGCTAGGTAGCTATGTAACTTCTGAATTTCCTTTCCCCACTGTGAGAGTCAAAGAAATAATACTTCTGGGAGTCATAGAAGCAGCTGGTATCTTGGTATCTTTGTTTAATGAAGGATGTATGTAAGTGAGTCTCAGTGTATTCATTTCCTTGGTCTGATTTGGATGACACAGGTCATTTCTCAAAAATTCTGGTAAAAGTTGAAGAACAAGGAGTTTCCAAAGAAATCCAGTCCCTTGCTCTGTCTGTTGCTTGTGATAAAGTAGCGCATGGGTATCACAGCTCATGAACTGAGGGCTGCCATTAGGATCCTTCTCAACAGAGAATGAAAATTTCCAAAAACAACCAGGAAAAGCCTTTTGTAGGGAAATCAGATAATGTTATGTATGAAATTGTAAATATTAATAAACTGAATCCCCACCCTGCATGCTTGTCACGGAATGAGTGGTGGTGGGGGTGAGTGACACAATGCACTTCACTTTTGTGAAAGAGCTAGTAAGAGGTTTTATTGATATGGACAATGGTTTCACAAGATTCTATGGCAAGGTCACTTATTAGTTACTGCATGGGGGACAAGAAATACACAGGATTATCAAGGATATCCTCTCGTTAAGTCACGGGGTTCAGATTGGACCCCTTGCTTTCCAGACTCCTTCTGAGAGGAGCCTGGGTGCGGCTGGATCCAGTCCTAGTCCCAGACCTGGTCAACAGTTTATGACTAAGCAATTTTGTGCATAGTCACATCCGTAGTTCAAAAGTTCAAAAAGAGAGAGAGCACGCTATAGTTACTTCCCATGAACTTGCTGTGGCAAGGATCTCTCAACCCTGAGGAGTCTCCTTGAGAGGCATCCCTGCTCAAGGGGTGATCCTGGCTGCTGCCATGCAAGGAGAGCTCAGTGGGCTCTTGGACTGTCCCCGTATTTATGGGATAAGATGATTGACTTAGAGCCATTCTTTCAATTCAGAAATGACTGCTGGGTGGTGTATGCACAACTAGCCTTATCTCCCCAGCAGGATGCAGCCATCAGAACTGTTATTCATGGTTAATGTCTGAGAAGGGGAAGAAATCAGGGAGGCAACCACCAGGATCAGATAATGTGGTAGTTAACACCTGAACAGGGTTGCGTGTGAAAAGTCAGGTTGAGCTGGGGAAGGAGCACACCCATCACAATGCTCTAGCACTAATATACATTTTAGGATTCCTTCCATAGTCCACTGAGGGAAATTTGCTGTCCCATTCTTTTGTTGTTAGGCTACCTGAAAGAGGATAAGAAGAAGTATCAGTACTACTCTTTGGATGCAAATAGATTTGCCAATCATACTGAACCTATCTTGTTTTTCCCTCTCATTTTTGCTTATCACATTTCCCAACTATAAATATCTGTATTCCATGATTACTTACATAATAACCCCTTTTACACTTAATCATTTCCTCCCACCTTATTCTAATTTCAGGTTACAGATAGGTTACCTTTCTGATTTCATGCTTTATTCCACCATACGAGCCGCAGGAGCTGACCTCAGTTACTGCTGCTCTTGCACCCTTATCACAGTGATGACTTGAGACTCGTCTGAGAATGGACCATGTTACCATGTCTTGCAAACATTTTCTTCTTAAAAATCTATCTCTTCGCTAACTCCCAGATCTTATGCTCCTTTATGAGTTGAATGACAGATGACACTTCCATCTAGTTAGAGAAAATTAAATATTCTACCCATAAGCAAATCTCTGTGCTGACATTCTTCATACAATCCAAGGTGTTTTTATGACCTTTAAAGCTCTGGATAGACCTCAACCCTGTAACTGCGTTTGAGATAAGCTGGAAGAAAACTCAGGTCTGTGCTCAGTTTGAACATGTCATTCAGAGAACTGCCTTTGGAATACGCTTCCTTTGGCAGTTTATCAGAATAAAGGTCTAGTGACCTTCAGATAAAAAAAAATCAAATGCTAAACATTTCAAAAAAGAAAAAAAAAAGTAGAAGAATATGCCATATCCACATTCTATTCTGTTCTTTGTAATTCAACTCTTGACTACCATAGCAATAGCAGATATTAATAATAAATACAAAGGGTCTCCTCCATTTGGATTTTTTTTTTTCATATCTTTAAAAATTAAATTTGTTTCACAGCTGATTGTAACACAAGATGTTTTAATTTCTCTATAAAAGCTAGTTCATTCATTTTCTCAGCAGTCTTGTGTTTTTTTTTCCAATCGTTGAATATGTTAATGGCTGAATATTTATTTCCCCACTAGCAGCATAGCATGCATACTTTAACGTGTTGTATTTTTAGTGCTATTTGGAACATATTCTTAAACAGAGAAGACACCATTCTAGGATTCCAGACTCTTCTGAAAAGAAAAAGGGAAATAAGTTAGTGAATACAATGTGCTAACAATAACTGAAAGACCAAATTACTTAGTTGTTTCTGATAATTTTGCCAATTTAGTTTGTATTCTTTATTTGTTGTATTTATTAGTAGAGTTTAACTGTTCAAGAAAGTTTAAACATCTGAGAAAAGAAATGTGAGGCCCTCACAACAATTCTTACAATAAAAATTTGTAACGCACTTCTGAAGATGTATCAAGAGCTGATAATGCCACATAAGCCTGATGACTCGAATGAGCTGTTATTCAGCTGTCACACTGTCAACTGTCTTGTGGCCCTCAGTTTGTATGCATGAAATGTTTTAAGGCTATTGAAGAAAATCAGAGTGCTTTTGAAATGCAGCATTTCCCTTTCATAGGAAAGAAGGATGATGATAAAGGAGGGTTTCTTCTGTCCTTGAGGTTTAGGAAACACTCTAAGGATACAGCATATTTATAGCAATAAGATCTTGAAGTTCTTATACAGTAAAGTCACCTCTTGCCTTTGATAATGGTCCCTCAAACCTACTTCAGCTTCCTCTGAGTCAGTGGAAAACCTTCTAGTGATTTCAAGAGAATTGGATGAGCTTTTAAATGCAGTTATCCAGCTGCACAATTAACAGCCAGAAAAGCACATTCTATAAATTATTTTGCTATTTAAGGATACATTTAGCATGTCCTAGCAATATCAATTAACTGGGAGAAGAATGACTCATCTAAGCCTTCTCCAAATCCATTAAGTCAATATCTGACTCACTTTCTGTGGTATGAAAAATGGTCTGTTCATCTGATTCACTTTGGATTTTTATCAGATCATCCAAACTGTATTAAACTGAACTGCAATGGAGGCAAAAAGTTGTGTCCAGAAAGCACCAGTCACAGTAGAAAAATACCAGGCTAATCAGTCATCAGCTGTAGCCTTTGACCTGATGTTTGTCAGAGGATGCCGTGGCTATCAGCAGCACGGGAGCTCAAGGAGGCAGCTCAGTGAAAGGTTGTGCAGTGTTGCTCTTGGAGATGGAGAGGCTCATCCTTGCACCTGGACCATGCAGCCCCTCCTACAGCCCCTCTACAGGGTAGA
>VZSV01000105.1:1590565-1620330 GCA_013398735.1 Nothocercus julius
TTTATTTTATTTTATTTTATTTTATTTTATTTTATTTTATTTTATTTTATTTTATTTTATTTTATTTTATTTTATTTTATTTTATTTTATTTTATTTTTCTTCTGTGTTGCAGTGAGGGGCTGACAGGCTGCTCACAAATTTCCAGAAGTGACCTCCTTGTGCTGCCTTTGGGAAAAATGTCTTTGCTGCACCTAAAGAGCCAGAAGACATTCAGATGTCATCTCCCTGCCTTTTAGACTGATGAAAAACAGTAGACACAGATGTTCATCTGTTCATCTCAGGTTATGGGATTTATGGGAATGAAAGGGAATAAAGAAGTGAGTGGCCAGAGAGAATGAATTTCCTGCAACAAGGCTTTGAAAGGGATCAAACATGCCTGGACACACTGGATATAGATTTTTAACAGATACCTTAGGAACTGATTTTTCCTAGATGGTCCAACCAAACTGGTTGCTTAAAAATTGAAGTCAGCTTCAAATTATTAAGTGCATGAGTAATGTAATACCGATTTCAAAACATGCAAGGGTACTGTTTTGTTGGTCATCTGAGAAGCGATCCTCAAAGAAGTAAATGTAAAAATCATAATTTGATTGTAAAAATGAGTCTAGGTGCTAGCACTCTGTGTGTGTTTATCTAAACAGATTAAATACACAGGATGTAAAATTGTTTCAGTGAAGTTTTCCTGGGGAGAATTTGCAACATTTTCCAAAAAGTTTGCTGTGGTAATTCTTATACAATCTCAGTTTAGTTCATATGTTCATGTAAGAATGCTCATAATTTATCACAAATTCTTTGTAATTCTAATTCATTAAAAAAAAAAAAATCATTTCTTCTTTGTTCCAAGTATCTCAAGATATCATGTCACAGGAAAAAAAAAAAAAGTGTCATTAATGCTCTCATTTACTTTAGTAGTTTTTACTTCCAATAAATTTTCTTATGCTTTTATAATCTTCTTTTCACTATTTAGAAGCTTTATCTACTGTGATCACATGGTTCAGCATTCTGTTTCAGCCTCATTCTTCTCATAGATTTGTTAGAACTTTGTCTTTTCTGCTTGAGGTGACAAATGTACATTTTAGCTTTTACAATTGCAATTGTGTGATCTTATGGAAGATCATTCTTTTCTTTTCTTTTTTTTTTTTCTTTTTTTTTTTCCTCCTAATCTTTATACCTAGTAGAGCTATAGTCCAGAGCCAAACTGTGTATGTTTTCCTAGCTCCCTGGACTTATACCATCTCTCTGTAAAGGAGATAAGAACTGACTCAGAAGATCAGTCCGAACAATCAAAGAAAACAAAAGTTGGATTTTGCTTTGTTCTCTTTTATTAGCTTTTGGAAATAAATAAGATCTTAGGAAAAGGATGTGCCAGGATCATGGGGAATAGGGGAAGCAAGAACCCCGAGGGCGACCCTTCCTGATACTGTCTCCCTTTCCTTCCCACAGTACAAACAGAAGTTGGTCCAACCTGTTCAAGAAAATGTTCAGTGATAGAGATTTTTAGCTCTTTTCAAGCAAAAATTCAGTGCTTTATTATTTATACCTTTATAAGGATTTTTCTGATGTCTAGTCTAAGTCTTCCTTTCTGTAAATTATTTATTATAGATATCAAGAAACAACAATTTCCCTCCACTTTGAAGCAAACTTTATATATTTGAAAATAGGCATAAAGTTTCCTCTTATTTTTTTTCTCCTGTTAACAAATCAATCCTATTTCAATCTTTGTTTGTAAGTTTGTTGATTCTCTTTGAATTCTGTCCCACTCATCCACTTCTCCTTAATGTTGAGAATATAAAAGCCTTCACCATTTCAGTCTATTCCAGCTCAACTTCAGAAATACTCTCTCAAATCCTAGCAATTCAAAACAAAGTAGCACCTATGCATGTTTACATATCTATGCTGCTTTTTATTGTCCTTAGTTTCCTTTTTCACAGCAGCATAAGATTGCTGATGAACAAAAACAACTCTAAGTCCTTAGTTTTTCTCCTGAGAAACCTCAGTGATGCCATTTTGTACTCACGTGCCATATTCTTTCTGAACAGGGGAACGTCCTGTTTTTTTCATTCTTTCATCCTTTTTTGTTTTTACACAACTTCTCCAGTTAATCAAGATCATCTTAAATTCTAATTCTGATCCCCAACAGGCCTTGCAGTTCCTGTATTAGTTTATGCTCTGAGGCCCTTTAAACAAGTGGATAACTTGAGACCAAGTTCCTTCAACCTCGATACAGAAAGCAACATTCTCTCAAAACACTGAAGTTGAGGCAGCGTAAAACCAAGATGAGGAATATTTTTGTGTTTGAGCAGAGCAAATTTCAGTCTGTCTAGAAGCAGTGGCATTATTTTGAATCTGATCTGTAATAATGTATGTTTCTATATGCGGTTCATTTTTGTTAGACATTATATATTTTGTGTGCTCAATAATTCACTTGCTGTCATATATATGCATATTAATATGCATATGGTCACTCCTGAGCTATGCCAGCATCAGATGTTCGCAATTGTCTCATTTAGATTACTATAGAAGCTTGCAGGCTAGTATTTTTCTGGGAACCAGAACGAAGGTGGTGCACGCCTTGTCTGACTATCGCTTTCTTTCCTGGCAAGCAGAAAAATATGAATGTGAGCCATAAGTTAGTCTGTTAACATTTCTGTGAAAAAAAAAAAAAAAAAGGCAAAGAAAAAAGAAACAAAAATCTCCCCTTCAACTGCTTTAGAAAGATTCTGTTTGTAAACAGAACTTGTTCCTGTTTGAATGTAGATACTTCTTGTGCATTCACTCTCACCCTTTTCTTCATTTTTTTTCATTACTAAAGAAATACAAGCAATAAAACTCACAACCTAGTTAAGCAACATTTAAATGTCAGCCTTTCTGAATGCTCTATATTTTTTCCTTACACAATACAAATCCTGATCAGAGCAGTCAAGTGCTGCGCCAGATTTCTTTTTGGTTTATGATAAAGTCAGTGAGTAATGCATCAAAATAAAGCTAAAGAACAGTATTTCACTTCCCTTAAAATATGCAGTCTATAAACATACTAAAAGAATTACACTAGTTCTTGAAGGATGAATATCAGTGACATTATAATCTTACTTGCATTACCAGGATTAAAGTTTTGTCCATATTCTCATTCTGAATCAGCCTCAGAATTGAAACAAAACTTTCAGGCTTGTATTGAGAACACTCTCTTCATTTGACTTCTTTTAATCAAAAATATAAATCTAAACTGCTTTGACTTTAGCAAATGCAGAGTAAAAATCTCTAGCTTTTACACAAAATGAATTGGAGAAGAACATCCTCAATAGTTTCCAAAGAAATTAAAGAAATCTTATGAAGTTAAATCACTGGGGGATTTTTTAGCCTGGTTGACATTATTGCTGCAGGTAAATCCATGCTGAGCATGTAAAGATCTATACTCCCTTCCTCTGCTTATTATTCCTTTTTCTTTAATCAATCACCCTTGTTTCCAAAGTGGTGCTTTCAAGATTTTTGGAAACTAATGTAATTTATTTTTTGACTCTATTGTAATAATTAAAGATAAGGAGATAAAAGCTGCTTGGAGAAATGTCTCCAGCAAGGACATTTTAAACCATCTGGAAGAAAAAAATGTGGTGTTGTGCTTAGCTTATGGAATTTTAATTGCCCTGAAGCAAATTCAGAAATCATTTTCTATGATTTGTTCTGCCCTCTTGTGGTTATGAAGTCCAGTAGGGCATAAGTATAATTTCCCTACATAAATTTAAACACTTGTTACTGTTTCCAAAACAAGATTTATAATAGACTTCAAGAGATGCACTGCACCCAGAATCTGAGGAGAACAAGAATAGCAGGGGGAAAGGGGAAAGATCTGATAGGTGTGAGTCTTTATATATGAGTAAAGGTTAGATGAATGGTTATAATTCAAAGTAATTTTCCAGAATGATATGTTTTTAGGTTACTAGAAGGAACTAGGAAGCTTTAAGCATATGCAGTAAGTCATTCAAAAAATAATGCTGATGGAAATAGGATAGAACTAAAAAGTAGTTTCAACTTTAAGCACAGCTTTTCACTGTTGTTTACGGATACAATTCAGTAGGAAGGTTGCTTTTCTTTCCTGTAAGAAAAAACTAATTACATTTTGGCTGAATTCATCCAAAGCCAAAATTCATGTTGTGACTTTATTATGTTTTTAAGAGTGCACCTACAAATGCCCAGTTTGCATTTTATATAGATACATTCTGGAAATACTTTTCTTAATATTTGTGGAAGTGCTCCAAAGTTAATTTATCTGAAATTATTTTAGCTAGCAGGTCAGATTTTCAAATCAAAAGATGAAATAGTAGACAAAGTATGTGACGTCTCTGTCAATGACGAGTTAATGTCATTTACAGGCTATGAATTACTGATTCAGAGAAATTTTCTTAGCTATTTCCTGTTTCTACTAAACTGAGAAAATAATGTAATAGTGGTACTTAATTTATCCTCAAGCATTCACTAGAAAATAATTATATATATTAAAAGATTTTATTTTTCTATGGTATTTACTTCTCATCTCCAGTTCACTTCCTATCATTAAATGCATTATTATAATCTGTATTTGAAACAACAAATTAAATATTTTGATTAGTTTCAATATTTCCTAAACCTCACCCCTAAAATGAACATTTTGTTTTAATACATGTTAAAAAGAATTGTACAGCCCAAGGTTTGATTTCATTTCTGTTTGAGATTGTAAGAGTAATAGTAAACTATGTAAAAGGAATTTCAATATATACAGAATTTTAAGACAGTTCCAATATATAATGCATATATGTCATGCATATATAAAACAAAACTCTGTGAGACTGAAGTTTTGGTACTATTCAAAAATCTTTATACATTTTCTACTTCAAATCTAGTCCTGACCTGTAAGCTATACAAGGCTCTATGGTAACTGAACCAAACAAAGTGTTAGATGGATAGGTATCAAATCCTAGCTCATTACCTGACTCAGCTAAAACAGTTACAGAGCCTGTGTAGATTCTGTTTTCAGCTTCATTTCCAATAGAAAAATGGCCTTTAGGATCAAACTCTATCTCTGGTGTCTCCTTCACCCCAGGTTATAAACCTATTGGCTTAATCCAGCCACAGCTGTCAGGAGGGAAAATTTTCAAAGATAATTAAGTCTGTAAAAATAGGCAGCCTGACAAAGGAAAGATTTCTTTTGGTATCATAATTGTATGAAAAGTTGTAACATGATCTAACATAACCCAGTTATCACACCGTATAGTCAAAGTCTTGTTCAGGATAGACTAAGAAGTGAAATGCTGAGCTTTAATCACAGGATACTCCTGAGACCCTAAACAGAGAATAGCTGTCTTTAAAGTTCTTATTCTGCCAATGAGTGCATGTGAGCATTGAATCTCTGAAAAACAGTGCCTTGGAGACAGCTTACAACTTTGTGAGGCACCAAGGATTTGGGCAGCCCTGGAAATACCTCTCTCTCTTCTGTTAATATTTTTTAACACACTTTCTGATGTCAGTGAACTTTTATAAAGATTAGTAGCAGGCTAGCAGAGTAAGCATAACTTGAAGAGTAACAAGTTCACCTCCAATAAATTTATTAGCCTGAACACTTATTATAAAGAGTCTGCTACTGAGGGAAACATGTAGCCACCAAATTACTCTGTGGGAGACTATAAAGTATATGCAGGATTAGCAGAAATATCAGACTATTCCAGTTAAACAGTTAATCATTTAGGAGATGCAAATTTGTTGGAAACAAGACCTCAACCATTCTTTATCTCATCAAGTGACTGTAATTTTATATCCATCATCTACATCTCATACTTCATGCCTGTTAAAATAGCATTCCTTGAAATAACTCTACAGATAAATCACATCCTCATGACTCGCAAAGAATCTGAAGTAGAGGGATCAGAGACTTTCAGGAAGTAGTAGGATCTAAAGAAATATTTTTATTTTTTTTTTGTTAAATAAATGCATTTATAATAAGAACTGCTGCTGAATTTGTGGCTTCTTTTGGAGTAACTTACAGGTTGTACATATTAAAATATAGTACTTTCTCATCTTTCCCACAGAAAGTGATTTGAGGTGATTGAGGTTTCATAGCCACAGCAACTATCAGACAGTTGTGAGCCTTGTGAAGCATCTATAGAGCTTTCTTCTTTACAAGCTGTTTGTCATCCCACCATACATCCTAACTGTGCCAGGCTTTTTACAGAGCATTTAGTTATTTGTATAGCTTTATATTCATCCTATCTAATGCATTTCTAATCAACTCTTCACTGTGAAATTGGTGCATTCTTGAACATGAAAAGAGTAAATCCTCAGGATCCTTGCCTGCTTTTCAGACTAAACTGAGATCATGTGCCATTAAACATTTGTATTCATGAATATTTAAGCATATTTGTTCTTATATTGATTTTGTACAATGCCTCTGGGTGTTCCCTAGAAGGGCTCCTTGTGTAAACCTAAGCAAGTGAATGATTGATGGGGAGAGAGGGTTTGAGAAATCCATAAATATGTATTTACATAAGCAAAGGATATAGCCAGTATGTTAACATTTCATTTTTCTTGCTCTGCTTGCATTCCATGTCAAAATCCTAATGCGAAACAAGTACTAGGGTTCTTGTTCTTTTTCATGTTCTGGGAGACTCTCATCTGTTCATAAAGATATCATAAAGATCCTGCATAAGGTACCTGTTTTTATTACTATTTTAAATAATCTCTTTCCAGTCTATGAGATTTTTTTTTTTTTTTTTTTTTTTTTCTGTTTCAGGAGGATTTTTTTGAATCATGGATCTGCTAATTTCATCATACTAAACCTTGTAAGGTATTTTAATAAAAATGTGTACCATAGCAAATACTGTAAATTCACTACATGTTTGGCTAAAGATGGGTTAAGGGACTGCATATTCCACTCTAGCAGTGAGGTAAAGTTTAGATTGACACAATGTAAAGTTTATACTGATACAGTGATATGCTTATAGAGTTGATATTCACCACTTTGTCACTATAAGTTGACCAGATTCCCTTTCTTCTTGAAAAATACTGGTGAAATGTACAATATTACATATAGAAGTGAGGCCACAAGATACTCAGGGGTCTGTGTATGTCTGTTCTACGTGATATAATTTATTGGAGTTTTGTTTCCTTTGGTTAACGTGGCCCTTGTTTACATGCTGAATGGATTCAACAAAGCATTTTGACAGATAGTAAAATGGAGGATTGCCCTCTGGTGTCGCTATATGTGATGAGTGCTTAGCTGCATCTCTGCAACAGATACTCTAGAAACAGCTGGCAAGAAAGAATTAACATAACAAAGAGACTTTGCCATGCAATACAGCACTTTCTTGATTAGTAGGGGCCATAGGCATGCAGGGTAGAGATGATGATATGTATTTTAGCACAGCATTCCAAAGTCTGTATTCTCTGGGGCATAAGGTCAGATGGAATTCAAAAGAAGACAGCTTCACCAACTCCATTGCTTTGATAATAGAAGCAATGGATTATTTTTAGAAGGCCGAACTGTCAGCTCTGTTGCCAGCTACCATATACAGTCTCTTTCCGGGTAGCATACCAAAAAAGTTCTGAATTCATCTTTATCTGTAAAGATTATCTGTGCTGGTTTATGTATCAAGAAGGTAGCTGTGTTCTTTTTCCTCTTGGAGAGAAAGATAATAGGCTTCACTATTGAAGGAAAAGATGAAGTATTTTAGAAATTATGGGATTATTTATTTTTCCATCTTGTCTGTATTGATATCACTGAATGTTTACCCTTTACTGCTCAAAAAAGACACCAAGAGAATCAAAGTCAGATTTATAGTGTAAACACTGAGGACACCTGCCTAAGTCTTGTTGCTACACTAAGCCATTGAAAAACATCACGTGAGCTTTGCTACATGCAGTAGAAAATCACTCGGTGCAAGCTGCATGAGTGTGAACAGTGTTAAGCAAAGATTATCTTATTTTCCAAATACTTTCAGATCTGTCTTATGCAGCATCCATTAAATCCAGCTGTTTCATAACTAAGGTTTTAAGAAGTAGTCTCATTTACTGTACCTTCTATTGAAGAAGTGTTACTTTCATTGAATTACTCAGATCTACTTCTGTATTTATGTTTATCAATGTATTTGATGATGCAACTGTACAAAAGTTCAGAGTTCTCATAGCCAGCCATGAGAACTATATTCCTTGTTCTAAAATGGCAATTTCTGAGCTATATTTGGAATGACCTCTATTTATAATACTGCTTTGCACTATCCAATTCGTGCTGCCCCTAAAAGGTTGAGCAAGCATCACAATTTATAACTTATTTTCAGACTGAGCTATGGCATCTGAATGATCATCTAGTTTAGCTCTTGTTAAATTAGGATTATCTCAAAGTATGAGATTGCCCACAGTACAGCAACTAAAGCAGGTGATGATTATATATTTTTATCCTATCTACAACTAAGATAAAAATGATCCTTACCTCCTTAGCTGTGCATGATTTCTACCACTTACTTAACGAAACTTCATTACAGAATGATACTTCTACATAATTCCTCTCATTTCTTTTCCTTTCTTTGTTTTTTCTCTCATTGTTATGCATTATCCTTCTTCAGACCATAAACACGTTGCCATGTAGAAAAGTGCAAATGAATTCTTATATTTTCAACTTTCATTCTTTTTACTGTAAATATAATGGCCCAGGGAAGCTGAGAAGAGTGTTTCATGAAAACTAAATGAAGCTAATGGCCTGACATGTGAATGAATGTATGTAACAACATATGTACAAATGGACTCAATGCATGAATATTTGCAGAGTCAGGGCCTACAATTCTTGTGGATGTGGTTCTTGTGGATGTAGGTTTGTGAAACTACACTCATTGGTTCGCTGACAGCTTGAAAGGTTCACCTTTCATAATATATTTTAAAACCCATTAGAAAGAAAGTGTTTTAAGTAACAGTCTAGCAAGTACTCCTGCTTTGGCAGGCAGGCTAGTATCATAACCTAATAGGGTTTCTTTACCAGTAATTTCTTAGATTCTGTTAACTGTGATAATGTGTCTAATGATATCCTTTTAAACCGATGAAACCTGTAAATATTCCTTTCTCAAAGAGCCTGTGTGTTTATGTAGTCTCTGACAAATTAAGCAGGCTATCAGCCAACTTCTTAAGTAAAATCTATCCTTATATCTCTTGTTTAAAAATTTCATCAGTAGTTCTTGAACTAAGTCAAAATGTTATATGCAAACATTAGATTTTGAAAAGCAGGCCACTTTTTTTTTTTTTTTTTTTTTTTTCCTCATTTATTGGGTTTTGTTTACAGGACTGATTCTGATTTTCATGAAGGAAAAAAAAAAAAAAAGGCCAAATATTGGCACATCTGAACATCTGAAAGCCTAATGCATTTCATAATCTACAGAACTGACTAGTTTGATTCAAGCTGAGGGTATCAGATTTGTCAACATGCAAACACTAAAAAGTTTAGCAATTAAAACTTGTTGGAAAGCAAAGGTCCTTGCTGAAGATTCAGTTGTAAATGAACTGTGTCAGAGATGGATATAAATGGACTCTATCATTCACAAAGCTCCTGTCTTCAGCACCTTAAGAAGAAATGCCTGCAGCTGCATCCTGTTGGCTGGCTGACACACAGCCATAGTTCTCTCATTATTCTAAGATACAGACAATGAATCAAGTGCTTTAAAGCCTGTGCTATTTTCTTTAGAACCTACACTAAAGAAATTTAGGTTAAATTAGGTTTAATTTAGGTTAAAAAATGACAAGAATTGAAATCCAGATATGGCATTGTTTGTAGGAAAGTAAGTTTTCTAAAGCTGAAAAGACCATTTGGATATTAGTTGGACATTAGTTTGTAACTAATTCAGTTTGGTTGATTATTTCTTGTTTAATAATGCTTAACACCCTTTTTAGTCTTATCCTTTGAAAAAAAGGATAGTTTTTGTCTGAATATTATTTGAAATATTTTGAAATTTTTCAAATTTAATTTACATATAAGATTTATATTCAAAATTAATTTATGAATTCTATTTTATAACTAAGAAAATTTATGTTCATTCTAGCTTTGGCTTACTTTAACATACATGTGATATCCATTAGCAAGAAATGAGTGATAATATAAATTTTTCAAGTGTTTTCACAGAACATTTTTGAGGTGGGTTTATCATGATTTTCAGCAATGAACCTTTTAAGTACAGAATCACTGATTTGTTAAGGGTGGGAGACAGCTGTGGTGATCATCTAGACCATCCACCCTGTCCAAGGAGGTTAACTTAGAGAAGGGGGCTGAGGGAACTGCCATGTCCAGTTGGGCTTTGAAGCCTCCAAGGATGGAGACCCACAACCTCTCTTGGCAATTTGTTTCACTCTTTAACCACTCCTCCAGTAAAAAAGCTCCTCCAAAAGGTATTGATAGATACACAGAGATGAGATTCCTTTAAGGCTTCTCTTCTCCAAAACAAACAGTACCAGCTCTCAAAGCCTCTCGTAAGTGTGTCCAGCCTCACACTTGTATGGTCTCTATATTCCTCCTGGGTCACCTATCCCTGGTTCCATGTTCCGTACATTTTATTTTTATGTTCGGATCTTGTTCATCCACATAGCATTTCTCCCACCTCTGCTTGACATCTTTCATATAGGAAGGAAACAATTTTGAGTTTGGAGGAGGTGATTTGGAAAACTCATCCAGCTCTTCTGGATACCTCCTCTCCAGAGCCAGATCCTAGGAGGCTCTTCCAAGCAGGTCTCATTTGTTATTTGCCTTGTTCCCTCCTCTCAGGATTCTGAACTCCACTATCTAATGGTCACTGCAGACAAGGCTGCTCCTGACTTTCACCTTTCCAACCAGTCCTTCCTTGTTTTTCAGTATGGGGCCCAGCAGAACGTCTTCCCTCATCAGCTCCTTTATCACTTGTGTCAGGAAGTTACCATTCATATACTCCAGAAACTTTCTGGATTGCTCTTGCCCTACCATGGTGTCCTTTCTGCAGGTATTGGGATAGCTCAAGTCCTTCTTCAGGACTAGGGCATGCAAACATGGGTTTTCTCACATACTCAGCAAAACAGTGCTTTTACTAAAAGTTACTCTTCCATGTATATATAATGTTTACATATTTTTATATCTTTTTGCATGAGGATAACTCATCCTCTCATCCTTCTGTGCAATGTATGTTTCAGACATTGTGAGAATTCCATTTGGAAGACAGACTTATACAATGGGCTTATCCAGTACTGTAGGATTGACACATGTTTTATTTCCCTGTAAATTGTTTGATTTGATGGTGTCTCTAATATTTCTAAGCGGACACTATCTTACTAAAACATCAATACAATTAATTTTATGCTCATATGTATTTTTAAGAGTTGTTGTAATATATATTTTCAACTATCTGGGCTCAGTGTTTCATTATGTTCTTTACATCATGTATCTTACAGCAAATTTTCATCACTATCTGACTCTCTTTATTGTCAGATACTGAGCAATTGAAATTTTACCCAATATGCAGTTTTTCCCAAGATCCTTCCAATCTCTGCATGTTTTCACAAATGCCATTTTTATCCAATTATAAGAACTGATTTTGTTTTCTGCCAATTCAGTAATGTCTTTGGAGAATCATACTTCCATGCTTCCATACTTAATGTAGTCAGTGCCTGTCCCTGCATCAAAAATAGTACAGGGAGTAAACATGAAGTACTGCATTGTGCAAACTGTCCTCAGAAATCCAACACCCCCCCCCCTTTTTTTTTTTTTTTTGCCCTACACTTTTGGCATAGAATATTTCTCTCTCACATTTGTTTTAAAGTGTTTGTTTTGGAGAAGCATGGGTGAGGAAAAAAGAGGAAAACAACTTACGCCACTTCTTGTGTGAGGTCTTCTCACAGCCAAGGACTCACTATGCCATGCAATGAGATTAAAACATAACAAACTATCATTCCTTGACCCAGGATTTTTGTGTTTAGTAGGTATTTTAATAAGGCTTGATTTTATCATCCCTATGGATAAGCCTTTCACATGAAGAAACCATATGATTGCATCCCTACTTCAGGGTGAATAAGAACAACAAAACATAACTCTTAACTCTCTCATCTTGAAAGTCCTTCTGAAAAGATGACAAGGGAAGAGGAAGCTATCATCAAGAGATATCTAGTCTTAGCAGCTTATGAAACTGAATAATCTTCTCCAACTCTTAATTGAAGAGCTGAATTAAGCTGCAGAAATACATGCTGATGTCTTCTATACTCTCCTCAGCTATAGTTGCATATGGAGGATGTGAATTGCACACAGACAATACATATTAGCATATTGGCATTGCAATAAAGGCTTAAGGCTGTGTAGCTACGTTAAAACTTAAAAGTGAAGGCCACAAAAACAGGAGGAGACACAGATATTGCAGCACTTCCTCCTCATATTCCCATCCTACACCAGCTTGCAATATTCCACTATGCTTGAAAGGCATATTGTAATAAACTATCTGCTATACAGCCAGAGGAAAAATACAATATCCTATAGAACAGAAAAAATATATATAAAAGATAAAAGACCGTATTAATCTTTAATCCCATCCATTCTGAAGGAGTCAATACTTCCAGATGCTGGAGTGCTCCTCTTGTTCACTAAGTCTCTCAACAGCTTTCCTAAAGATAATACAGCAGTTCAAATCCAGGGAAGGGCTAATCCACAGCTATTTTTATAAATAAGTATAGAACTTGTACAATAAGGAGATATCTGATTGCTACTTTTTCTACAGAAAATAGATCTACTTTTCTCATTGTGCATAGCCCACTTCCTCAGACCAGAGACATATGACAGACCAGGGGAAGACATTCCCTGAGGCCACCTGGGACTGTAACTTTCCCATTTTGACAAACTTTTCACACTTAAACTGTGAACAGTTTTTTGCAGCATGCCTCTCTGAAGCAAAATCAAATATCATTAGTATTAGTATTTCCCCTGTTCTGGTTATCTTTCCGTAGTCCAAAAGAAAATGCAGCATCTTTGTGGGCGTCCTTGATCAAAATTCTTCATGAAAAGCAGCTACTCTCTTCCTTTTAGTGAGAGCAGTTCAGTCTTAATAAGAACATTTGATCTGTGCTCTTCCCTTTGAGACTTAGAATGAAAGCAGGGAGGAAATACTTCATGATTAGATGACTGATTCTAAAGCAAGTACTACTTCCCTATGCTAATTCTACAAAACAATAAAATGCAAAAGGTGTGGGGAGAAGAAAATGACGCTCTCTTTTCGAACTTCTTCACACACGTGACACGAACTTTAAAGAGAAACTGTCTAAAAATCCAGAGAAATAAATGCAGGTTTTCTTAGTGCAGATCCCTCTACTGTGCTCTTAGAAGTTCTGTATTTCATTTTACTCCACTTTATGTATTAAGCTGAAACGAAAATTATGCCACTTTCTAAACTTTAGGACTAATTCGCTCTATTCCTGACTCTGAATAAGGTGTGCCAGGTAAGCGTAAATCACGTTGGACCTTAAAGACCAATGTTACACACCACGTGATTCGGGCAGCAGGCCTCATATGCTGTAAGTCTCAGGGCTCTTCTAGTTTGTGGCCTCTTTTGCAGGTCACTGTGGGGGCACTGAGGTGCAATCTCATTGCACCTGAATTGCAACTATGCCGAAGCAGAGGAAAAGTCTGCTTAAATGGGCTTTTTTAAAATTCATCTCTGGCAAAAGAAAGCCTCTCTCTCTAAATCCCCTCGTTGCTTCCAGAATCCAGTCCTTGTACAAACAGAGAGAATGTTGACATAAACATATTCTCCCTTATATATGAACATATAGAAACACATAAATATGTATTTATGTATAACTTTTAAATATTAATCCACACACAGAGTCACATGCAAACACGCAGAGGCATAAATGTGTGCATATTCCTGTCTTCCTAGATAGATCAATGATGAACAGATACAGGACTGAAATGTGGAGGAACAACTGTGTTCTATATGTGAGCATTCTGTAATAATAAATTTTCAGTAACAGAAGGAATAGGTTAATATAGCTTGCTTCTAACTCAATGTTAAAAATTATGTTTGTCTAATGAAATGCTGATATGCTATTTAAAATGAATCATTCGATCCTATAAGGGCTAGATAGGAAAGACCATCTAAATATATCTTGTCTTTTTTCTCTCACTATTCTACCTACTTCTCAAACCAACTACAATTCAGGATTTTTACTGCTAAGAAGAAATTAAAGAAAATGTAATCTTTGTGAGTTTTCATGCCTTTGGCAACCACCTGTTCTGTTTGATCATTACAGCATTAGACAATTCTAAGAAATAAATATGCAGCACAGAGTTCACAGAATTCAAAGCATCATTCTTATAACTGAAAATTGAAGAGTGCCCTTAAAGTAGGATGTAAACACTCTGTGACAGAAAACAATATTTCACTAACAGACCAGACTACTTTCTTGAAAATGACCCCAACAGACACAGAATCATTTTTCTTATTCAGACATTATAGACCAAACATCTTACAGCATCTTTTGTCCTCCCTCTTACCCGTGCAAGCTGGGAATCGATTCTATGCGTTGTTTTACATTTTATTAGTCTCTTGGATTAAATTAATGCTTACAATAGTAGAGATACTCACATGAGTACTGGTAGGAAGAATTAACTTCTGTTATGGGGCACTTGGTTCTTGCCAAGCAGGCTAAATGCCAACAGAAGAATTCATTTTAATGGACCGTTTTATGTTTTCCTTTTGTTTCTTTAATTTCAGAGAATGAAAATTGCTCTTGCAAATACAGCCACGGTCCTCTGGCCTGATAGTTGAAGGAAAAAAAAAGATGTCTTTCATTCATTTGTTATAGTGCTCTTTGGAAGAAAGAAAGTACCGTACAAATTAAAGCCCTCCAAGCACATTGTGTCTTTCTTTTTATTCAAAAGTTCAAAGAACTTTATCTTTTTATTTAAAACCAAACTTAAAAAATTCTCAGTAAGTCAAAGGGTCATTTACCAATTCAGACCCAAGCACCAGAATCATTGTCACTGTACTATATTCTCATCAGTGGTGGATACTTTCTCCTTTTTGTTGTCTAAAACAGCATGGACAATTCCAGGTCCTCAGTATGCTGCTTTGAAGATTTTTGGCCAATGTATATTACATTTTTTTTTGTATATGTAAAATCTCTAATTTATGTGCTTAATTGAAATAAACTTTTTGAAAAAGTTTGACTTCTTTTGCATAGTTGAAAAGCAGGGTTTTTTTAGTTCTAGTCTCTTGCACTGTTAAGAGAACTCAAACATAAACATTCCAAGTATTGATAGTTTTCATGTAATGACAAAATCATACAGATGAAGGCAGAAATCAAGTTTAGAACTTAATAATGTGGGAAAATCATGATTACAAACTGATTGATGATAAATCACCATTGCCTCAGAAAAGTCAGTTCTAATCCATTTGAAGTTACTGACAAAATAGCTTTGTTTCTCAGTAATTCCTAATTTTTTTGGATGCAAATTTGGATGTGAATGCACTTAAATGGCCATTTGCATTTGTATTGGAATATATGAAATTATAAAAATAGCAGAGTGTCTGACTTTATAGTGATTGAAACTGAGGACACTAGGTCTGTATTGCAGCCTATATTGCAGCTGTGAAAGGAGAAAAGGTGGGTTTTTCTTCTTTGACTAGAATTTTGGAATGCTTTCATCTTCTCTTTTCCAGACTAGAGATTCTCTAAATTCCCTTTAAGTAATTGATCTCACATCCCTTACAACTTTGTAAGAAGAAAACAATTTTATGTCTTAACAACCTCCATGAAATTTGGTGTGGTTTAGCTCTATTGTATTAATAAGCATACCTTTAATTTACCATGGATCAATTTAAGTGCATATATTTAAGACAAGAGGAGGGGGGATTGTCTTTGCATTGCTTACTATATGTACATTCTCGTGAAAGGCAGTCTAAATCATAGTTAAGTTAAAGTTAGGCTTTTGTTTGACATTAAAGATCTCGTGTAATACCAAACAGCTATATTCAGGAGAATTAGATACATGCAAATTTCAAACAAATAAAAGAAATACTTCCTTACACAACTTTGTCAAACTCATTGTCATAAAATTTGATAAAACTAGAAATGCAAAGAGATTTCTAAAGTAAATTAAGGTTTCATATAAAAAAGAATAGATGAAATTATCAACTCCCATCTTTGGGAAGCATTAAACCTACACCAGGCTACCTGTTTTTGATCTGGAGCTACTGTGGTTGGAGTGAATCCTACTGTGGAGTTTTGCATTGTAGTTGGTCACTGATGGATAAATAATACGGAATTAAAAGGACCGTTTTTGTATTCTACTATGGCAATTTCTATGCTTGTACATTAGACAATATTTTAGATGTTTCTAGACTCACTGTTCTTTAAAAACTAAGTGAAAAAAAGAAAAAAAAGTCTGCAAAACACCTTCAGCTAATACGAACAGCCATCTTGGCCGATTCTCTACTTAATAGATTTCATTAGATGCCTTGTAATGAACCTTGCAAATGAACCTGCATTTGTTGCTCACATTTGCACCTCTGTAGTCCCTGAGCAATCAAATTTAACTTTTAAATTATTCCTTCTTAACTGAAAAATAGAACTACAATACCTCTAGAGGTCCCTCCACACCTAATTATTTTTGGTTCCCTTCTTTTTCATTGTAACTCAAGCAAACCACAAAGCTGTTGTCCAAGTTAAAAGATCAAAAATTCACTGAATGAACTATGGAACTCTGTCTGGGAACAGAAGTCATTAGCAACCTGATATCAATTAGAATCAAATAAAAAATCAATTTTCTTCTTTAACTATTCAAGTATTCCTCCCTCTTACATGCAAATACACATCAGCACGTGCTCTGTTAATCTTCAGACGGAAAGTACCTCTTTTCTCAATTCAGGGATTTCAAACACTAAGATGGTAAGTACCTATATTCAGTATACAGTCATTTGCCTCTCAACATATAACTAGTAGAACACGTAAGGAAATGAAAATACTTGCTTTGCTTTAATTGCTCTTAAGTGAAAATATTACGGCTATTCCAAACATAAATACTGAACTAACCAGAGAACTTGACTCTTTGTTTACTTTCATATTTTTATTCTAGATTTTTTTTTTTTTTTTGAATGCCGTGTTTACATAGATCGTAGACTATTTAGGAAATCAGCATTTGTATTGTCTAAGCCTAAAGCAAAGCCAAATCTCTCTTTCTCTCTTGTTTCCTTTAGCAAACTCCTAAGAATCAAGGGAATGCTTTGTTGACATTGGTGGAAAGTGTTACCTATGAAAAGGCTAATGGGTAGATCTAAAACTGTTTTAAAGAGTTATTGTAATATATGTGACAGGCATTCCTGTTAAATAAGGAGTCATGTCACAACATGGAAAAACACCATCTCAGTTCTGGAAATCGTATTCACAGGAAATAGTAGAAAGTCTGAAGTCATACTGGGGACCACGGGAGGTGTGCTTGATCACAGAAAGCAAAATCCAGACCCATGCTTCCAAAACTTACATACACCACAGTTAAAACATTGAACTAAAATTAGCCAGTCAAGCTGACTCCCAAGTAGAAATTCTGCAAGCAAGGGCAATGAAATGTTCAGGAAAGGTTCATTGCCACTGTAGAACATATTACTGCCTGTCAGGATTTTGATTTTTGAGAGAAGAATAGATGAAGTGTGAGAAATAGAAAGTTTGGCTTCAGGTCATATGTACTTTTAATTAGATTTGGGCAAGTACAATGGTTGCAATATATCTTAAAATATATTGACAAATGTTAATATTTTGCCAAATAGGATTTTTAGAATTCTGTGTTTTCTGAAATTGCAGTTGTGAACTGCAATGTGTGAGCTAGAGCTGTACTAGAATCACCATGCTGTATTTTCTAAATGTTAGTTCACTGAGCTTTCTGTCTGTTCTTGTTACAGAGAATAAGCAGATATTTCTTGTACCCTGAGGCCATCAAAGAGTCTTTAACATATGCATGCTCCATGAATTAAGAAATTCAGTGGCCCTGTGATCACTGTAGTTGATAACTTGGTATACCCAGCTTTTGTGGAAGCCCTGGCCAAAAAAATGGTACCTGGAAGAATGGAAAGAAAGAGCAAGCACAGACTGAAACCATAAAGAGCAGGCAAAATATAGTTCTAAAGGTATTAAAGGATGCTAAATCAACAAAATTATAATAGGGACTATTAAAGGAAAATACTGTGAAGGTAATAAATATCTCATCTAAAGAGATTTAAAAGAAAAAAAAAGAGAGGAAATGAAAAAATAATACATAGAAATAATGCAAATGGATTCAAATATGGACATCAAGGGTCAAAACTGAGTATCTTTATTATTATCTTGCCAAAGAATCACCTTGAAAGGAGTTTTATTGTGCAGAAACATACATATATATAGTCAATATCACAGGGTAGGGTTGACTGTACTAACCCTTAACAGTGAACTGTACCATTACTCTAGCTAGAGCTGCCCCATGAGGAGAAAGCAATGCTGGATAGGTGTTCTAATATTTCATAATTCACTTCCAAAATGATTTCACTACCGGAATTACAGTGAAAAGGGTAACTTCTTTAAGTAACACTGCTAATATATAGCACGATTAGTCGGGATCAAAGGATCATTTCTCTTCTTTACTAGGTCTTCTCTACAATAATTGTCAATTTTCTAGGACCTTATTAAAAATTACAGAGAATCACAGAATGGTTGGGGTTGGAAGTGACTTCTGGAGATCACCTGGTCCGACTGTCAGAGGGACAGCTAAAGCAAATTGTTCAGGTCCACATCCAGTTGGGTTTTGAATATCTCCAAGAACTGAGACATAATAACATCTCTAGGCAACCTGTTCTTCTGCACAATCACCCTCACAGGAAAAAAAAAAGTGTTTTTGTATGTTCAAACAAAATTTCATGTGCTTCAGTTTGTGCCCATTGCCTCTCATCTTGTCTTTGGATACCACTGATAAGAGTCTGGCCCCCTTATCTTGACATTCTCCCTACAGATGTTTATAAACATTGTTAAAATTGCCCCTCAGCCTTCTCTTCTCCAAGTCAGTCAACCTCAGCTCTTGCAATGTCCCTTCATGCTCCAGTCTTTGTAGCCCTTCACTGGATTCACTCAAGCAGATCCATCTGTTTTATGTCTCGGGACCTGATGTGGTCACAGCATTGCTGAGGAGAAGGCAAGGATCATGTCCCTCCACCAGCTGGCAATGCTCTGCCTGTTGGCTGCCTTTGCTGCAAGGGCACACTGCTGCCACATGGACAACTTGGAAGCCCAACACCAAATATGCACCCCATATTCTTCTCCACAGAGCTGCCCTTCACTTGGTTAGCCTACAGCTCCTACTGCTGCATGGGGTTATTCCTTCCCAGATGAATGATTTGGCATTTCCATTGGAGCACGGAGTTGGACTAGATCTCTGGAGATCCCTTCCAACCTCAAGCATTCTGTGATTCTGTGATTTGCTGAACTTACAACATTGTCAGCTCATCTCGCCAGCTCTGAAAAGCAGCACAACAATCTCATATATCACCCATTCCTCATAGTTGTTCCTCCTTCAGTGTAGTATTACTCGTGAACTTGCTGAGGGTGTACTCAGCCCCACAGCACAGGTAATTAAGGCCATTAAGATGTTAAACAGTATTTGCCCCAGTATCCAGCTCTAGAGGATGCTGATAGGGATGCTGATAGCTGACCTCCAGCTGCACCTTTCAAAGCAAGGATGCTATTAGGAGGAAGTTTCATCAGCATATAAATGGAAAAGCATTAATACTGCTTAGCACTATCTATGGCTGTTACCTGTGGCATCATAGAAGTCAGACAATAGCAGGGAAGCTCCTGAAGTAGACAGCATGCTACAAGAAAGGAAAATATAGCAAGATTTAAAGAAATTTTCCTTTTGTAGCTTTAGAGCCATATGATACAACAGTCTGCTTTGTCTCTGCTATAATTTTCTAATTCCTTTCTTCTGCAAAGGAAACTTTATGATGAAAACTGCCTCCAAGGATACTTCCAAGTCAAAAGGCATTGTTTTATTCAGTACCGAAGTCCAAAACAGACAATGCAGTGGGGGTACAAGTCTGCATTTCCAAATCACTTTCCAAGACTTTTTTCCTTTATTTCTGGGAATGCAGGGAACAATCCACTCCTAAAACAGTTTAGAATATTTGCAATAGGCTTTGGCTATGTTCTACTGAGTTCATAAACAAACTCAGCAAAACTAAACAGCAGCAGTAACAAAAAATCAGGAAAATAATATTAAAAATAATATTAAATATGTTTTTATTAATGCCATATATCATATTTATCTTTATAACTCTCGTTCTTCATCTGGAAAATATTGATCTTTTCCATCCCTCCTCTCTTCCCCTTTCTTTTTCCTAGGAAGCACAAGTCAGCACAGCAATATATACAGTACACTGATTTCTCTTGCTTGTCAAAAACATAACTGATGATTTCATCAGTATTATTGGCACAGTTGTTACAAAGCAGGATTTCTTAACTTTTTTTCGCTCTGACAATCTTATTTCTACTGCAGTAACATAAATATGCTGCAGCATCATGCTTTATCAGTGGCTGCTGTTAGATTTTACAATTTTCAAATGCCAAAAAAAGTGTATTTTTATTTTCAAAAGATGTATCTAGAACCCTAGAATCAGAGGTTTCTGTCTTAGAAGTTGTAAAAAAGATTTCTTGCTAATTGTAAAATATCGTTATCTCATTAAATTCTGGGTATAAATTACTACAGAAATTGCTGGAATGATGACAGGAACTTAATTACAAGTCCTGATCCCATTTACTATGATTTTAGCTGCTTTTGAGCATAAGCTGTCACTGGTGAATAGTATAGGTTTAAAGAGCCTGAACATGTGCATAGACTTCATGTGTACCTAAAAACAGAAACTGAAACATCTGGAAACCTGATCCTGCTTGAGAACTTCATTTTAAAAGCAGTGCAGTACAAAGGCATCTTTGTGCTTGCCCAGGGCCAACTGAGGTCCAAAAAGGTTCAAGTATGCTCCCCCCTCTCCCCCTGAAAAAAAAAGAAAAAAAAGGGGGAAAATTTAGGCCTTTCTATATTTTAAAGGTTATTTCCTAGTCAGATTTTTCTCATGTTCTTGTCTTGCTATACATAAATTTAAGGGGTTTCCTGTGTGATAAAATTCCCAAATACAGTCCCGCCCAGATTATAAACTAATATATTAACATGATTACTCATATAATTTTAAAATTACAGTCAAATTTTGTTTCAGTAAAAGTAGAAAAATCCTCATTTGAAACTTATTATGCCACTTTATTACTTAATTACAACCTTAATTACATCTACATCAAAGAAATAAATCAAATGCATTATAAAACTAAATACATTATTATTTTAGGTAACTTTAATTTTAGTATGATTCTAACTGACACATCTATATGCCATTGGTTGCTTTCCTTCTTGTTTGAAATTAAATACTATCTTTCTTGTTTGTCAGGAGAAATTTTTTATTGCCCTAAAAGTTGTAAAGTAGTTATTGTTCTTGATAAAATCTAACTCTATTACTAAGAGAACGGAAATTTCCTTATAAGGTTGAAAAAAACTTTGTGCAATGATGCATCTCCTAAGTAAAAACCTATTTAATGTGTGAAAGTACTTTGGATAATACAGATTTGCTTAACAATACAAGATTTTTTTTTCTCCTTTCATAGGGTAAAAGTCATAACTCCTTGACATTTGCTAACCCAAGTTTTTTTTAAGCTTTCATTATTTACATTGAAAATCTAAACAAGAAATCAATAAAAAAGTTTTCTTAGTTCTAGTTAATGATCTTGGAAATGAATTTTAAGTTTTTCCATAAAGAGATTTTTTTATGGGTTAAATAGTACAACAGATTATGGAAGATGTGTGGTCTTGTAACCTGTCTGTGAAGTGAACTGAAAGGTGATCAAAGCAGCTGCAGTCAGAAAACAGCATCTTTGGGTTTGAAATAATTTACTATCATTCTCATCCTAATTTTGTGCTTTCTTCCTTACCTCACTAAGAGTTAGAATACGCATTGAAGGATGACGAAAAATACATTAGAAAGATAGAGGAAAAAAAAAAAAAAAAAAAGCAGGTAAGATAATGGACCACCCAATTTAGAAAAGAGGCAGCAGGATGATTATTCTTTAGATACAGTGTCTAGAGAAGTCAAGCTGAGCACTCTTATCTTTCAAAATTCATCAAATTTAAAACTAATGAAAGCAAATGTTGTCAACACAGATAAATTTTGAAACTCCTTGCTATATTAGCATGCTAGAAGTTGTCAAAAGATCAGAATGTTTCAGCAAAGGGGCAGATATTAGCTTACGAATAGGAGCATCTGAAGCTGTTGGTCACAAAATTTTGAAAATAGTGTTGGTATAAACCATGTTTTGGAGAATATCTATCTGCAATTAAAAGCCACGTTGTTTTGTATTTTCCATCGTTGCTTAATTGGTAATCTCCTCATGAATTTATAACTGAATTATCTCGCCATAATCTCTTCCTCCATTTTGACAACTAGAATTGTAGTCTCAGTTTTTATCACTTGGAGAAATTAATATGCTTTAAATAACATATGTCTCTCCCAATCTTATTCATGTATTTTTAAGTGATCCATGCAAGGTTTACTGGCTATTGAAATCCCTCTCATCAGCTGTTCTGCCTGCTTGCTTACTTGTATCAGATATAAGTCAATAATTACTCAGTTCCAATAAAAACTGAAAGTCAGATTGATCAATAGTACCGAGATTTCTCAAATCCCATTCTCCCTACTTAGTCTTGGTCTGTGTGGCACATGAAACGTCATGATAAAGAATTATCATCCAAAGATATTCATGAACTTTCTTGTTTTCTCTTAAACTTCATTTATGTTCTATTGATAGCTTTTCTTTCTTCGTTCTGGGCTTTAGTATGTTTTTAGTCTTTGCAATTTGCAAAAGGATGGATGGCTAAGTAAGTGTGAAATACATTTTGTTCTGAGTGTCTCTAAAATGTATGATGACTGTAAGTACACCTGAGAACAAGCATAACAGCTGGTGAGAAAGGTGTGTCTTGCACTAGTAAAGACACACACGATCATTTCAAGAACAACTAGAGTGGTTTAAACTGTGCAGCAAACATTCACTGCTATTCCACATGCTGTAATAACTGCTCTCTGTCTTGTGGGTATCCCTTCATCAGTGCTGCAGTGATGAAATATTGCTGAAGGTGCTTTCCATTAACTTAACTGATTTTGCACTGTCGGGTATCAGTATGTGCATGATCCAGTAATGTAGTTCATCTGTGTAACATGGAGGAATAACTTTCACCTAAGAGATAATAACAAATGGCTGGTGGGACTTACTTGACTTAAGCTACCAAAAGTAGGTGTTTAAGCCTGTCACTCATGAAATTGTCAGTTCCAAAGAGCTAAGGAAATAAAGTAATTTATGAAACATCATTGCTAGCATCCACAACATTCTAAAACATTGGAAAGGGAGTCTTGGCTCTGAAAATACAAAATACCAGCACTGCTTCTTAATATGGAAGAAAGATGAAAAAGTTTGGGCTTTGTGAACTCTCTCTATAGTATTCAGTCCATAAAGGAGGGAAAAGACACCACAATTGACCTGATGCTGAATATATGTGTGAAAGGCAATTGTATCTGAGCCAGACGGCACACCATAACATTAGTAGTTTCATTCTCAGATAAAAAGACGATAATACGGGTAAATAATCCTGCCCAAATATCTGAAGCTGACAGTGACTGGATAATAATGGTTGAGAGTTCATGGTTATTTGAGTGATTGATCTGAGAAGAGGAATTGAGTCACATGTCTAGGAATGCAGCAACTTGGAAGATATGAAAGTTGTTCTCTAGAATTAAGCTGCCTTGCGTTCTCTCTCAAATGCTGCTTTTGCTGTGCTACACACAGAAGACAACAATAGTTTATTCAGCTGTATAAATTCAAATGATTGATTCTTTTTTTCCACCACAATGATTTATATTGTAACCAAGTTAGTACACTGCTTCAAGCAACCTTACTATCTTTAAAAGTTAAGCAGTCATATTTACCTGGACAAAATTATTTTATACACATCCTTTTCATTCTTCAGTTGGAGGCATGAGAAGTGAAATTATTCTGCCTACCCAAAATCCACGAGTCTCTTCCTAGTGCCTGAATAATTTCTTGATCATTTTAAGATTCTCTGACTACAAGGAGAGATCTTTATTTACTTTATTTACTTGAAATATATTGAAGACAATTGTGTTTTTTTTGTTTGTTTGTTTTTGACCATTTCTCACAGAATTTTAATCCGAAATCATGATGATTTTAGATCTCCATGAAAATCTCTGTAAGATGTTAAGATCTTGAAACATAATAGTGGCGCAAACATTTATGAAACTGTCTTTTGTTTGTTGTGCATAATTTCCTCACCACAATAAAGCTGTTGTTCACTGTTGTATAATTTATCTTAGCGCTGCTTTAATTGTGTTTGTGGCATTCATAGGATAGCATCCTATTTGGGATAATTACTCACTTTGGAGTTGATCAGCAATTTGGTTCATGAGCACCTCTGAAAATTACCCTAAATGTTTGCAGCAGGCATATTCTTGCAAATGAAAGATACTGAGTTTGCAAGAAAGGGCATTTTCTCTTTCCTGTCCTGAAAACATTTGACAGCTGCTCTAGAACATGCTGATTTCCTTACAGCTATTTCTAGATACATGGTCTTTCTGCTCTTTCTTTGTAATTGTGGCATTATCATAAGTTCCTGTAAAATGCTTAATTTCCCTAACGTTTCAGCTTATGTAAGACAAGTAAGCAAATCCAGCTGGATCTCTTGGCAACTTGGATGTCCATGGGGAAGCATGCATTTCAGTATAAATATCCATTATGAAATCATTACCAAGATACAAGTTTCTCTATTCAATTACATTTGCAAGGGATATAAAATCATTAATAAATACAAAAATAAAATAATCCTTTCTATTCATGGCTAGACTGCTAAAGAACCATGGAGATGATTCTTCATAAATTCTCTCATGTCAACTTCACAAATTCTCAGCTGGTGTAAAATGATTTAAGAACAGTTACAATAGCTTAAAATGGTTCTATTGCCCGAGCCTAATTCTGCCACTTTTATTCATACCACCTGACAGCCTACTGTATAAATACCCCATTGAGATAAATGAAAACAACTAACATCCGTAAAAATGAATGCATGAATGCTTGATATCTTTTTTTTTTTTTTTTTTTTTAACTTCACAGTTAGTGAAAAATTCTAATGGAAAAACAGCACATGACAAGACACTTCTGAAAGCTGGAGACTATTATGTGCGATATAAAGACACCTAAGACACCAAAGATAAAACTACAGTTAAGAGTATGGTATCCAGTAAGATCTAAAGTACTAATCAAACAATAACTACCCTGAATCATGTAGTATTTTCCCTTCTTTTCTCCTAACACTTTCCCAAAAAATCTTTTTGCTAACAGGTGGGATATTTTAATTGCTTCAGGAACCTATGAAAATTGATCCACCCACCTTTGAAATAGCTACACTGACAGATTGATTATGATACTTCTCCATGTTGGATAGATTAATTACAATACTTTTCCATGCTGGACTTCTCAGCAGTTGATATGGGATGTTGTTCATCATAATGAAGTTCTGGTCTTAGTTTAAAAACTTATGCAGCATGACAAATGTATTTTTTTTTCTGCTAACGTGTCTATTAAACATGTGGCATTATTCATAATTACTTAGTTTGACACAGCAAAAATATAAATTGCCAAAGAATGGCAAATTTTACGGATGTAATATTATTGATGTAGATGTAGTGTTTTACAGCTCTCTGAAATGCTCATCTTTTGGTTCATTTAATGTATGTCCTCAAACACCAAGAGTCGCATTGATACAGGTGGAGTGCTTTTTATGCATCTTTCTAATCTCTGTTTGCATGACCTCAGTGTGATATCCTTCTGTGATTCAGTATGATATATTGTCTTATAGATCTTTTTTTTTTTTTCTGTAACAAAGGAGTTGTTCCATAAGCAGCAGGAACAATGAAACCCTGCATGGTGTTGCACTTTGTCCCCTTATCTCCAAACTTTCCCCCTGCCTCCCAGTCTCATGACCCTTACATGTCTATTGGGTAAAAGGTGGCACATGCTGCAAAATAACATCAGCCAACCTGCTGCAGCAAATGCAATGCATGAGGTCTCCTGCACTTCTTTTGGCGCAGGAGATCTTGCCTTTGTACTACAAGAAGGTGATTATCTTTGAAATTTGTGCCTGTCTTTCATATTTTGTTGTGGTTGCCCCATTGCTTGAGAAAGGCAAACAGGGTGTTCCCAATTTCCTTAGTAATCATATAGTCATTATGGTTGGAGAAGACTTTCAAGAGCATCAAGTCCAACCATAAGCCCCTCAACACCCTGCCTGCTAAACCATGTCCCTAAGCATCTCATCTACACATTTCTTGAACACTGTCAGGGATGGTGACCATGGGGCACTTCTTGGGCAGCCTGTTCCAAGGCTTCTCTACTCCTTCCACGCAGAAATTTTTCCTAATGTCTAACCAGGCCCACCCCTGGCACAACTTGAGGCCATTTTCTCTTGTCCATCTGTAGTTATTCTGGAGAAGAAATCAACCCCCACCTCACTACAACCTCCTTTAAGGTAGTTAATAGAGAGCAGTAAGGTCTCCCCCAAGTCTCCTCTTTTCCAGACTAAATAACCCCAGCTCCCTCAGCTGCTCCTCGTAAGGTCTGTGCTCTACTTCCTTCACCAGCTGCCTTGCCCTCCTTTGGACACGCTCCAGGAAACTGTGGTAAAACCAGATTTCTCCAAATCCTATAGCAATATTTGTTGATCAGGTCTTTGGTCACCAAACATCACAGAAAGAATTCTTTTATCTCAAGTTTGTGTATTTCTAGTTATAAATTTGATGAGAATGTCACTAATGTCTCATCTTTAATGTCCATTTTTTGTCCATTGTCCCTCTGATTTGGATACTTATTGCCAAGTAGGATTCCTTGTTCTTAGAGGAAGATAAACAAAAATATTTGTTTGAACCAGTGAACAAACTGGAGATGAAATAATTCTTTCTGTGATGTTTGGTGCTTATGTGACAATAGACTTCCTACTTAGTCTTGTCTTGTGGTGTATTTGTGGGGTGTTTTACATTCATTTGAATCCTCATATTTATGCAGTGCTTGAAGATGAGAGACTGCTTGCATATGCTTCTTTATTATTTCTGGTCTTTAACTAAAACAAATGGTAATAGATGTTAAGATATGCATACAATTTATTTGGTTTTATTTGTTGACACTGCTTTTATTTTCACTAGTCGCTGGATTTTTTTATGGATGGTAATGTTCTAAACTAACTACAAGCTAGAGATAAATCTGACAACTTCATCTTCTCTACTTCACAGTACAGGTTTCCTGCTTTGCCCAGTAAGATTTATATTTTGTTATCTTTCAACAGTTTTATCTAGCTATTTCCTCCCCACACTGTCATCTTTCCATATTATTTTATTAACAACATCCATTTCTGCAGTTGGGTACTAAGACTGGGACTCACAGGAGCTCCTTAACGGGGAAAGTTCTTAGACCAAAATGTTTCCTTTTGTTGTCCTTTCCTGAACAACGACTAAAGGCCTTAGCCAAAAGCATCACCTACTAGGAGACTTCCCTGACACTTCAGCAGAAAAGCTCCTATACATCAATCCAGTTCTCATCCAAAAGGCTATGCTGAAGCTGTCATATTTTGGTTACTCAAAATGATATGAAGGATATAAATACACGTGAAAACAAACCTATTCATTTGACAACAGGTTACAAAACATCCTTACTCTTAAAAACAGGGTCACCTGGTATATTCCTGAATAATAAGCCTCTGACTTACGTAGTATAGATTAACCAACGTCACAAACGTCTCCCTCCCCTCCACTTGTATTTTCTGTATGTGCTCTACAGTATGTTCAAATGTCATCTTCTGAAGGAAGATTCACAGCTCTATCATGCATCTTGTTGATCCCCACAAGATCTGCCAACTATATAATTTCTTCTTCCAATATTTCATAATTTTGGATGACTATATTGCAGCAAGTGTCAAGATGAAGATACTGATCATGCTATTTTATACCTGTTTTCTGCAGACTCATTCCCTCTGTTCTTCCCTCCTCGTTCCAAAAATGCTGTTGAAAAGGATGAAAGGGGGGTTTGAAAAATTATCAGGAATGTGTTAATAAGTTGGATTAATTACTACCACTGCTCCATGATAATATAAATCCAGTTCTGTCTCCTCACATGTATCATACAGGTGGTAAGGTGACAAGTTATAAAAGCAGCTTTGGAGATCAGAGCTTAATTAAAACAACAAAAAAGAATTACCTCTTCAAAGTCAAGCTGGATAAAAATTCACTCCTTCTTTCTACTTTGGGGCAGTTTTTTTTTTTTTTTCCTTTTTCTTTTTTTAATCAAGCTGGGTCTCCGTGAGGCAGCACTGACGAATGAAGCATCAAAAAGGGCAGGCAATTCCTTTTTAATGGTTTTATTGCATACACCCCCGTGAGCGGGGGAGGCATTTCCCGCCCTCCCTACTAACAGAAAAAAAAAAAAAAAAATCGAAACGAGCAAATTCCTAGACAGCCAAATGAAGAGGTATAATAAAAAAATACTAACAATAATAATAAAAAAAAAGCCGGCCACGTTAGAGAAGCGGCAGAGGACGAGGCTCCCGGCTGTGGCACCTCCCCGCGCTGCTCCCGCCCGCTGCAGCGGCGCCTCAGCGCCCGCGGAGGAGCGAGGAGAGGCTCCCCCCACAGCGCGCAGCGCGGCGCAGCGCGCAGCCGCCCCCTCCTTCCCTTCCTCCCGGCGGGCGCCCAACCGCCCCCGCTAGCCGCCCCCTAACGGGAGCTCCGCGGGAGCCGTTGGAGCCGCCCCAGCGCCGCAGAACGCCGCAGCACCGCTCCAATCCCCGGCTCTGCCCTCCCAGGAGACGGCGGTGCTTCGCGGGGGGCTCCTCGGTCGCCGCCGCCGCCTCCTTTCCCTCGCTTCTCCAGCGCAGCCTCCGCGCCGCTTCCCGCCGCTCGGAGCGGCGGAGGAACCGCCCCCCTGGCGGGTAGTGCGGCCGCGCTTGTGCCGCGGAGGGATCCGCGCGGCGGGCGCCGTGTGCCCGCCCCTCGGCCGCCGCCGCCTCGCCGATATAGTGCGGCACGGAGCGGCGGCGGGAGCCACTTGGCGAGCGGCGCTCCGCGGTGCGGGGCAGGCACGGGACGGGCCGGGCTGGGCGGGCGACGGGGGCTGCTGGGCTGAGCACCTCCAACTTGGGAACTGTCCACGAGCGCGAGCTGCTGAACATGAGCCTCCTGCCTCTCTACCTGCTCGGATTGCTCCTCAGTGGCGGGCAAGGTAGGAGCGGGGCTGCTGCCGCCTCTTCTCCTTTTATTATTATTATTTTTAAATTCCTTCTCCTGTTATTGTTATTGCTGCCTCTTCTGCCTGCTCGCTCGTCCACTTGGCTTAACTGGGAAAGAAACGTGGGGAAAAACAAAAATAAGAATCGCAGGAATTTATTTCTTTGGAAGCCCACTAAAAAGGAGCTGAAACTTGTCTTATTCTTCCCTCCTTTCTTTTTATAACAGTCCCCAAGGAGGGGTGGCGGTGGTGGGGAATCGATTATAAGAGAAGAAACCTAGAAGATGCTAAACGCACTTGGTCGCCTTGGCATAGGAATTCGATGAGATTTTTTTTTTTTTTTTTTTTTTTTTTTTTTTTT
>VZSV01000105.1:1630007-1641448 GCA_013398735.1 Nothocercus julius
GTTTTATTCATATTTTTTTGATTGTTTTTATTTACTTGTTTGTTTTTCTGTTTTGGTCTGTGGCATTGTGCTAGAAGTAAAAATTGCTCCTAAGACATTCAGTATTCAGATCATGTCTATGTATTTGTAAGCATTTTGTCTGAATGATCAGATGTTAAATGCTTTTTGCCAGTTTATGGCAGTTCAACGTTGTTGTTCAACAGCTTTCAGCATTTGGTTTAAGGAATTTTCCCTAGTCCCTCTGCATTACATTTCTGTGGATATTTTCGGATTGTACAGAATCTGTACATACAGAATTTACATTGCTGGGTTTGAGGAATCTCTTACAGGGTAATGTTTTTATATGCAGTTATCCTAAACTCCTTGCTGACTTAACCTTATTTTACTGTTCCTTCAAAAAGAACTTGTGGATGTTTGTTTTACATCACGGTAGAAGTAGGTTTCCGTTCGGAGTGTGTGATACTGGTGAGAGCCTATTAAATTACTATTTGCATGCACCTTGGTGCTGGTAAAATAAATTTCTTACATTCACTTTTCTTTATCACATTATATCATTAGTATATGACAAAAGACTGTGATCTAAGTATTGAGACCTGAGGCTTAACCTGATTTATACTAAGCAGCCATTTAAGTGCCAAATTGTGATGCCTGTATTTATTTTTATGAACAGTTTGTTTGCTATATATAAGAGCAAATCCATTTTGCTGTTGTATAGAAGCCCTCTTGCTGTTGGATAGAGGAGTTCTGGTACCAGACTTTGTGTGCTCAGGAAATACATGTATAGTCATGTGGACTAAAAAAAAAAATATATGTATATATTCTCTGTATTCTCATATAAACATTATTCTAAAATGTGTGTGTGATCAGTAGTTATTAATCATTCTAATGCACCTTGAATGATATTGCAACCATTTTCCAGATTATGAATCCCACTCAGTATAGTCCTGAAAGTTTCCTAGGTATTCTCCATTTGCACCCTAGTCAGTGAAGGTTGGTTTTGCAGATTTATTTGATGGGTGGATTCGAGCATCAGGTAGAGACATAGATGTGGTATTGCAGTAGTATGTTACATTATATATATACTCAAGCAGTAATATCCTTAAATGATTAAAACCTTTAATTGATTCTCCTTTTGTGCTGTCTCTTATCACACTGCATCTACATGTGGCCTGCAGGCAGCAGCAGGGGTATCTGTATTTGTCAAGCTTATGAAGCTATTCATTTGTGCAGTGATACTCCTGCCAATAAGAGTGGGTGTCATGAATTCTGTAACTGTGTCAGTGGATACGTTTTGCTCATGACAACACTGGTTTGCTGATCAAAAAAGTGTGGGAGAGGAACTTAAGTAGCAGGACGTAACATCTAATCTTTGCTGAGGGTGCATGCTTTTTTCAAAGACTTGTGTTGCCTTGTAAAAAGGTAATTATTTTTGTATTCCAAGTGTATTTTGAAGCATTAAACACTGTTTCATGTAATGGCTTTGAAAGACATCATTTCCAGGTTTGGAAGACCTTCCTTTACTTGCAGGCGTTTTCTGCATGACAAGTCTTTACTGTTTAGCTCCGAGTAGCCTTTTTGTAAACGGGACATCTATGCACTGAAGACAGAAAAATAAGTCAATTGGGCTATTCTTGGAAATAGAGTGAACGTTAAGGGCCGTGTTTGGAGAAAGTAGGTGTCCGTATGCTCTGTAATGTCCTTCGCTGTAAAATCTAATTCTATTCCTTCTACCTACTGCTTGCCTTTAGGAAAACCGTGGTCACATCTAAAGAAGGTGAGGCTGTAGGACCTGCTAGAGGTCACCTAGGCATTCTCACCACTGTTCACTGGATTCATGGCAATGTGGACTTGCTCTTTGTTTTTCCATTTGAACAGTAACTGCATGTGCAAACATAAGTGAATGTTCCCAGTTCATAAGTAACTTGTTCTAATTCTTAGGTAATTAAAAATCAATATTTCAAAATTCTGTTGCATGAGTCTTCTGGATGTATCTGTTTGTTTCATAGCTGAGAGTATCTATGATAAAGAATTGTTAAAACAGCAAAAATGGGAATATAATTTGTTCTAATGAGTTGCTGAGTGAAGCAAAAGAGACTTTTCATAGTAAATTTATGTATAAAAAGCATATTTTTATAATCACTTTGAGTTACTTAAATGCATTTGTATAAGGCTTCACTTCTGACTCCATAAAGTGTTACTATATCTTGATAGTCTAAAAGTACTTCTGGAGGAGCGCATGTCTTGCAAGAAATACAACGAGAATGGAAACAATTAACCTTCTCACAGATTCATTGAGTTAACTCTGGGCTTTGCCCTACATCCGTTTTTTTTGGCAGAGTTTCTCTTTTCTAGCAGTGCAGCAGTGTTTCCATTCACTTGCATAACACTGTGCAACTGCATAATTTTTTATTTTTTTTTTTAAAGGGATAGTTTTATGGAAGTAAATATTTTTATCTAGTAAAGCTTTGGATACTAAACCGTTAGTCTTTTATGTTTTGTAATTTAAGTTGTCTGTAAAGCAACCTGGCAATAAAAGGGCTGAATCTGAGGAGAAAAAAACAACTTATAATTTGCTGGAAATTACAAAAGAGTAAAATACTCATGGTTTGGGGTGTGCTTTGTTTTTGTTAGTAGAGTGCAGGTCTCAAAGTAGCTGTCTTTTAGAAAAGTAATGATCTGTCCATTTAATGTCATATGTATAAACATCCACACAATGAAATGTGTTATTATAACTGACACAAATGGCATCTTTGTTGTTAGCCTGAAGAGAAAAACTAGAGAAGGCTAAGTAAAGCTGAAGACTTCATGTTTTTAATTTGGGACTAGTTTCTCCAAATTGGAGCAATCAGGACAACTTTCATTTTGCCTGTGAAGTTCTCTGTTAAATATATGTTTCATAAGTGTATCTGCTCAGTGTTATTTATGAAGTCTAAAATTGCTTCTACTTGTCTCTGGGACATATATGCCATTCTGTATATATCAGTAACATATTGAGGAACTCTCAGTATGAAATACTTACCCTCTTAATACCTGCAGTCTGAACACTGGAGAAGTGGGGAACCCAGGTATTGGGTTATGTCCACATTGTCTTTGCCAGGTAAATGCAAACTCATTCTGCCTATGCTTCCAGTTAACACAAAACTCTCTCCAAATGAAAAACTGCGAAACTGCCATTCCTGTGACACTGCTAAACAAACTGTTGTCAGGGCTTATTAGCACAGCACTGGGCTAAAGCTAATTACAGATGCACATATTGCTATTAGGTTGTGTTTGGCCAGCTCAAAACATGCATCTGCCTGCCAAAGATTATGTTGACATAGCCACAGCAAGATGAGGGGTGCGTCTGCTCTGCACAGGGGGACAGCACAAAGATCCTCAAGCTAAAAAGACCTAAACCAGTAAATCTAGATGGCACAGCAGTCTCTGTGGCACACAGTGACTGCTCTTGTCAGGAACGAGAAGAAAACTCCAGGCTTCTATAAAATGGTTTGATGTCCTGTGTGACAGGATCCATATTGATATACTAGTATTGTGTCCAGAGTTAAGCTGAGTTAAGGGAACTCTCTCATATGCATCCACAGTCCTGCTAATGGTCACAGGCGCAGCTGGCTTGTTACAGTGCTGTGCCTTCCTGACACAAGGAGAGGAGATGTCACATCAACCAATAAATTCAGTTCTGATTTCTGGAGCTTTAGGATAGTGTTCTAAACACTGGCCCATCTTTATAACACTTGATGCTATTCCATGAATTCCAGGAAACCACACTGACCTTTACTATCTTTATTGGAGGCCCTTACTGTGGGATGCTCCTCTGAGAGTGCCCATGCAGTGTATATGCATGTTGTAAGAGTCAAACAGTATCCTTTTGGCAGACAAGTACTACAAGATGCATACTGGTATAATTGAGAGGAAATGAACTATCAGTAAGAAATGAAAACCCAACTATATGAAATTATCAATTCTTTAAAAGTGTTTTAAGTGTATTACTTAGTTTCACTTAAACGGTTTGTTGTTGTTCTTTCTACAAATAAAGCTATGGATTGAATTTAATAGGTTTAATTCCAATCCTTGGCAATAAAACAGAAAGATATTTGAAGTGGGAAAGGATTATTTCATAAAGAGTCATGACACATTAGAGTTATTGTTAGAACACCACTAGCAGCAAGAGACCTTCTCCTATTGCCATGTTTTGTGACTTAATACAAACGACTTAATTTGTGCCTCAAGTATTGCCATTTGATACAATTTATTGTGTGCTCTGGATCAACTAACAGGCATCAGAAAGGGGAAGAATGTTAGTGTTGCACCTTAGCCACTAAGCCTCACTTAATATATTGAATCTTGTTACAGTTTTGTTGAAACTTGTAAAACAGGAATATCAATACCTGCTGCTATTTCTTTGTAAAGTTTGGGTTTTTTTTGTACATGAGAACTATCAAGTGAATCTGAAATATTTCTATACATAATGAGAAGAGTCATGCCCAGTGGATATTTTTCCTTAGCTGTATTGAGATACCCCATTTTATTGATGTGAAATGAAACATAAAGAAACATTATTAAGGTCAGATAGGAAGGTCATTATGAGGTTAGAGTTGAACTAGCTAGTTGATTTCAGTCCAGTGCCTTAACAATCATACTGCTTTTGTGGTAAAATATGGAGTCAAAACTGACACTAAAATATGCAGTGATTTTAAATTATTTGCCTTTTTGTTGTATAGGGGATTCTAGTGCATTGATTCTAGTAGGGCTTTGTCTGAGACTAGGTTGTTTGGCTCGTATAATGATTTGGAATTTTTTGAACATACCAGGAAGTATCCCCTGAAACACGTGTTTAATTCTGCAGAATATGAAGTGGAGGCATCAGTTTTTTTTTTTTTTTTTTTGTAATAAAATATAAATGTGCTCATTGGTGGGAACTTCATGGAAAAACCTTATAGCCTCTATGTGTAAACATTTCTGTTTTCCACTCAGTATTCTCTCTGCATCAGAAGTTACCATGAAATACTTTTCAAGACTTTTTTTCGTAGTTTCAAAATGTATAGCTCTCAAATCTCTTTGAATATTGAAAGAGAACCACCAAGCTGTTTCCTTGCATCTCCCAAAAGGGTATTCCTTCTTGGTTCTGACTTTTAGACTGCTAATACTTCATAACCGGTTGGAATCAGATGAAAGATGCTGTCAGTACAGATAGACTCAGAATCTGACCATCTTTTCTTCTTCTTCCTCAAACTTCATTATTAAAATGCTGGAGTAGGTATCTATGTTTTTGGGGGTTTTCCTCTCTGTGTTTGGATAGAAGGATGGCCTTTCCTTTGCCTTGTGGAGTTTTGTTTCCTTTTGTTTAAAGTTGGTTAGTGTTATGCAGCTGTCTTTGCAATGCATGTCCAGCTCTGCATAGAGTTCTAGCGCAGACAGTACTAGCACACATGCTGAATTACAGTATTGCTAATATTAAGAAGTAATAAAACTCTACTTTTTTGATACTTGTTAACATAAAAATAGGAAAGAAAGCTATTTGCAAGTGTTTTGAATTAGCATGTTAGAGGGTGCCAAATGCTGTTAGAATCTGTGTGGCTGCTTTAACTCCCCATGAAAATGGGAAGGTCTCAGGACTGCAGGTTGCAGTACATGTTCCCTGATCTTCTCAGAGAGCTTAAAAGAGAGAACTGAGTAATTAGAGAGGGGAATATGTGTGTGTTCCTTTCATTGTTTGTACAAAAAGGGGTTATCTAGTGCTGCAAATGGGATTAGCATAATTTATTTAAAGGCAGGTCTTGAAGACCTGGAAAAGAATTATGGAATAAGAATANAAAAAAAAAAAAAAAAAAATGCAGCTGTGCTTATATACTGAATACTGGATCTATTTGGATACAGCAGTATTTCTGTAAGTGTTGTTCAACCACTGTTAAAGCTTGAGACTCAAAGATTCTGCAGACATTTTAAACCTACATAATAAGGGCTGTTGAAATTACATATTTAAAACTAATCATATTCATTGATTTCATGAATTCATCACCACCTCCTACTCCTACTGAGCATCTATGAATATTCCCATGTACGTTTCTTGCATAGATGACTTGCAGAGATGATGAGGTGCTTCCCAAATGGAGAGAGAGAGAAGTGATTTCTCTGAAGTCAGTAATATGACTCCAATTTGACTCCTCTTGTGCTTGGATATTCTTCAGTGTTCTCTCTCAAAGGTGCTAAAAGGAATATTTGGGGAAGTCTCCCTGCCTGCAGCAATGATGACACCATGTAGGAGGCAGAGAGAAGTGCCTCTGCAGAGGTGCCTGCTTCAGGTCTGTGACATATTCTTACACTGCCCTGCGCTAAAGAAAAAAGGACGTGCTTCTCCTTTGGCTTTTCTCCTGTAAGTGCCCTCAAGACTCCTCACATATAGAAGAAAGTAACCTCCCCTAACTCAAACACATTAAATTATTATTCATATTGGTCATGTTTACCAGCAGAGTAATGAGATACAGAAAGAAATGCAGCTTGGTCAGAGTTACAGAGACATTCACTGTCAGCAACATGAATAGCACTTGCTTACGTTAACCCAGTTTCTAAACAAAATGGCATTCTGAACCCTGAGCATGCTTTCTCAGAGTTTGAGAGGTTCTAAAAGTTCTTTATCAAATAACGTCTTTTAATTTTTAAAGTCTTTGAGTAGCATATTCTTCAATGGGATTCATGACATTTTGGGGAAGTAGGAAGACTGTAAATGGTTGTAAGTGTGTGTATTATTTAATTACTTCTTTGTAAATCATGTGGGTATAGCACTAAAAAGTAGCCGTTCTGTTACATATATAAGCATAAAAACCACTTTTATGTTTATATTTTAATACTTGACAAGAACAACTGTTTTATTAGAAATTATGATTTATGGCATGTAATATGCATCATGTTTTTCTAATCCTAGTTGTCAATTGTTCATTATTATGGACCAAAGCTGTCATAAACTGGGCTCTTTATTTAATCTCTAGCCTCAAATGCAATCCAGTAAAAGAGAGATCTTTTCCAGTATAAAGTTCTTCGTTGTCATGTTGCTGGTGTGTGTTTCTGACCAGAATGCAAAGTAGTTTTGATCCATACATCCTTTTTTTCCTGTACTGGGATAGCTGCCAAATCTATGTCAGCGATTAACTTTTGAATGTGTCAGCTGTAACAAATACAGTTTATTGTTTCTTGACTAGTTAAAAAGACAGGAACAGCTCAAATGAAAGAGAAGTACTGTGTATTTTGTATTAAAAAATATTCAGGCTAAAGAGAGATGAAAAAAGTCAGCTGTAGGAGAGACTTTTAAAGTAGGTAAAAACACTTGGCTGGTTAGTCAGATGAAAGCTAGCTGAATTATTGGATATTAGAGATGTCTGATAAAATTATGGTCCTTATAGGTTCTTTTCAGTAAAGATATTATGGTAGTCAATATTTAATCCTTTATTTAGCTCATAAGCAAACAGCCCCTGCTAGCCCCCGAAACAATGAAATCAGTCTGAAGCTATGAGAATAACATCTGAGATATTGGGCTGAAAAAAGAATATCAGCAGAAAGGAGAAAAACAAACAAACAAAAACAAACAAAAAAAAACCCCACACCCTTAATTTATGTCAAAGCGGCTGAGAGTATGGAAGTTGTCCATGCACGGCGAAGTGCACAATCACAGTTTAGAGATGTGAGCTAATAAATGCTCCTCTTCCACACAGGGAGACATATAAAAATTATTGATATCTTTTATTTGCAGCATCAAGTTGCAACAATTTTATGTTCATATTTTCCCTTTAAATTGTTTTTGGCAAACAAATTTTCCTCTGCAGGTGAAATGTAAACAGCTTGTTGTAAATATTTTAATAACACAGTGTATTTAAGTGCTTAAGCTTCGCATAGACT
The DNA here is from genome assembly GCA_013398735.1 of Nothocercus julius. Classification (NCBI taxonomy): domain Eukaryota; kingdom Metazoa; phylum Chordata; class Aves; order Tinamiformes; family Tinamidae; genus Nothocercus; species Nothocercus julius. Next base: position 1,637,895 of record VZSV01000105.1, read on the forward strand.
GTTTTTACCCTCTAAATTTTAGATCAATTATCCTAGCTGCTGTAATTGAATTTTGTAATAAAATTTCTTATTTCATATGTGCGAGGTTTTCTTTTCCATCATTTGTTCTTAAATGTGTGGAGTTTATTTGTTTTTTCTTTTGGGGGGGGGGGGGGGAGGGAAGGGATGTATTCTGGCAAGGTGATCTTACCATGAAAATACAGGTTGAAAATGAAGACCAAAAGGTCATTTTAGGAGGTGTCATGTTGAGTATGTTGCATAAGAAAGCAGATTCTGTTCTTGTGTCACTGTGGTGACAGCTGCTAGAACTCTGTGAAGATTCAAAATTGTTTTTGTTGACTGGATTAGTTGAGTAATGTTATTTTCAAATTGCAGTAAGTAAGAGCTTTGAATGTCTCCATGAGGCAGAGCAAAGACAGAGAGGCCACACAAGAAAATGTCAGTAATCTAATGTGAAGAAAAAAATTCTATTAAATATAAAAGCAAACAAGCAAGAACTCTACAAAACTGTACAAATATGGATCATACTGGCTGTGTGCTTTGAGTCTGAAGTAAAACTTTAGCTATTGACAGCCAACTATACTGTTGGGTGAATTTTTAAATGAAACGAAACTGTTGAAAATTCTATCATTTGCTCAAATACATTTTTAAGTAAAAGCTATTTTTTTAAATACTCTGTTAAAAGAAAGTGAAGAAAAAAGGTGTTCTATCCGCATAGCTAGAAAATATTGACTTTACTGTGCAGGTTTGTGGAAGGAAGAGGTATTTTTCAACTTACTGACATTGCTGGTGCTTACGCAGTAATGTCTGCACCTGATGTGCAGGTTATGTATTCATAGTCCCAGTCCTTAACTACTTTTTGGTCTTGCCCTATTTTCATTCCCCCTACTTGTGCATACTCCAGTTCCCTTCTCGTGCTAGAGTACTGTTTCATTTAACATGGGATTACAGCTGGTGGTATCCCTCAGCCATGAGTCAGAACATCTATATTTATAAGTCATAATTTTGCATATATGTAGAATAGTGGTTGTGAGTCATGAGGAGGATTTGTTTGTCTGTCCTTAAGTTACTCAGTGTGCATGGTGGAAGACAGAACTGCCACTCTTCTCCTGTAACACATCCCTTTTCTTATACTTTTCCTCTCCTGGGGGAAGATTGAGTCTTGGGATACAAAATAGCTCAAGATACATTAATCAATAAATCTAGTTATCCCAGCTGGACATGTGAGCTATCTTATAGTCAAGTTAGACACTTAGAGCTCATCTTTTTCTGAAATCTCAACCACTTTTCTTCATTGTTTCCTACTAGTAGGAATTTCTTACTGCTTCTTGTAATGCTCCTGGAGCATGCTCGTTGTGGAACACTCTGAGCTATTCCCTGGCATCTTGGAGCTCTACTAAGGGGCTTTCATGTTAGTTAATGCAATACCACAACAGAATAGGAGGTGTGGAAAAAAGTATTAAAGAGGCAAATAAAACCTGAATTGTAGGAATGATATGAAGACTGCACTGGAAGTGAAAATGAATAAGCAGATAATCTCCACCTTTCTGATCTCCAGAATCTGATAAGAAATTTTGCAGATACAGTAACAAATACTATACCTTTGTTTTAAAGGTAGAGGAAAACTATCTAGCCATTACAGGTGTGCTGCATTGACTTGTAATAGCAGCAAAGATAATCATTAGAAATGCAAAAGGATGAATTAAATACACAGGATTTTTAGTGGATGTGGACCTGAAAAATTGATCTGTGGGTATAGAAGAAGAATCTTCTATTTAGAGAAGCCAAATAAATATCCCAAGCTGTCACTGAAAATATAAAATCAAATGATCAATATTGTATACTGTGCCGAAATGATCTGAATCAGTGTGACTCATCTCAAAGAAAGAGCATTCTGCTTGTGGTTTTGGTGTGTGTGCTTTTAAACCATCAGTGATCATTCTGCTATCTGCAAAGCACAAATATTCAGAACTGCCAATTCAGTGAAGCATTTTTGAAATAGGTAGTTTTTTTTCGAATTTTAAGTTATTTTATATGAAACAATAGTAGGAAAAAGAGCTGATTCTGTTTAACACCTTTTCACAATGTTTTCATAAAGGAAGTTTGATTTGCTGCAGTGTACAGGAATTGTATAATTAATGGAAAAAGTGTAATATAAAAATGTATTGATAAAAAAGAAACCATGGATACGCTTATATCATGGAAGACTTGTGGTCTGGATTCTGGTACTTGTGGAGATAGATACTTGTGGAGATACTTGTGGGGATGTGTGGAGATAATTTTTTGGACCGCAAAGACCTCTTCACAGCGAGTGCTGAGTTGTGCAGTTTGTTCTTTGTGCTAAGCTGCCAAGAGTTTCATGTTAGCTATATGTATAACAAACCAGATACTAAAAAGCTGTATTGGGTGGGTAGGGTACAATTGCCAGAAATCAGTCAAAGACTTATTCTTTTAATGCATCTTCTAGCACTTCACATCACAAAGTCAGATGAATGTCCCTGTTGTCCAAACGGTGATGTTGTTTTCTTCCATTTGTCTTTTTTTTTTTTTTTTTTTTTTTTTTTTTTTTTTTTTTTTTTTTTTTTTTTTTTTTTTTTCCTCCTCTTCTCTCCTCTCTCTCCTGGCTTTCTCCAGGAATCCAGATAAATAGTCTCCCAAACGTGTTCATTTTATAGTTTTACAGTTCTATGAAAGAATTTGCCATTTTTAGTGCTAGTTACTTGATAAGCACTGTTATTCTCTTTTCTTCTTGAGCAATGTGAGACTTGTTCCATTCACTCCTTAAAAAGGAAGAACAAATAAAAAGAGGTATTAGACTGATTGTTTAATATCCTCTGTTACCAAACAGAAGTAACGTTTGTAGAACATGCTCTCATCTACTCATCTAGATTTTGTAACCTTTTCTTCCTTTTTTTCTTTCCTTTTTTTTCCATTGATAGGTTACTTATTCATGCAGATCAAAGGATTTTAGACATCGTAATAACTTGCACTATTCTGTGATTTATATTTCAACAGTATCTAATTCAATTAACATGGAAAATAAGTTACACAATACTTGTAGCACTCTTCCAATAAGAAACATCTGATTTTCATCATTGTAATCAGTGGAGGAAAGCATCTAATACCACTACCAAAATTAAGTTCATATGATTTTTTAATATATCAGAATATGCATTTGTATCAGTAAGTACAGAATTTATTTGTAATTATATTTTGTGGCAAACATTATTTTCCATTTTTTTTGTTTGAAATTCTGTTGATTCAGTTCATTTACCATCTAACAGTTGCTTTGAATGCCCATCCTTTGGGTTTGCTTAAGAGTTAAGCTGTGTTTTTTAGCCTTCTACAGAATGTTTAACATAGCACTGCAACCTGTATTCTCTCAATGTACTAGTTTAATTGAATGAAAGACTTCTGATTTAGAAATAATTTGCTGCTTTGAAAATCCATGGTCTTCATTTTTTAATTTCTTTGTTACTCAGCTATTAAGAGTTATTTAATGAATACTGTGCAAATATTTTGTTAACTCACTATTTATTTGCTAACTGCAACCT
>VZSV01000105.1:1642742-1653027 GCA_013398735.1 Nothocercus julius
TTTTTTTTTTTTTTTTTTTTTTTTTTTTTGTCCTTGGCCTTTATTTGACTTAATACTGGTGGTAGGAAAGGTACATGCCTTACTTAAATGAAAGTAGAATCAAACTTAAATCATGTTTGTTTCTGGGGGGGGCGGGAATTGGATTGTGAAAGGCCTCCCCCCTCTCCATGTATAAATAAGCAGCTTCTTATTAAGTCATCTCCACCTGGTGGCAGTATGTTATAGCTAGCAAGAGAGGAACAGACAAGACTGGAGCACTCTTTTTATTTGCAGAAACAAAATATCAAAGCTAGTTTGATCAGTCATTTATTACCCTTATTTGAGGGAGACAAAAATCCCTCACCTGTACATACACAGAAAAATTTTAAAGCTGAACTCAGCCTTGTTACATGAAACCATATACAAAACAGAAGCAAGCACCTATGTGCATGTTCAGTAAATGTCTTCTGCATAACTGTCTTCAAAGTGCAAGTCATTTGCGACAACCTGAGCTAGCATACCTATGTTAATGACTCTGTTAGTTTCATTTGAAAAGACCAGTGGAGATTTTTTGATGGGTAAAGTCAACACTTAGGTGATTCACATCTATATTCTGTTTATTCCTATAGTTATAAAGTGCAGATTAGACTGTGCAAAGTTTGGATAATATCTTTTCTTAGAGTCCAATTTTGTAGTCTATTGCAAAGAAATGTTATCTGCTGAAGTGTTGAATTGCCAGTTTTCCTCAGAGACAAAAGATAACCTTTCCATAATAATAAGCATAATATTAACATCTTCTATCAAATATATGTTTCTAAGAATTTAAGAACAAAATTTTTCATATTACAATTGTCAGAAGTACAAGATTTAAAATTGAAGTTACATAATAGATTTTATATTGAGAAAAGTATGATATATAATTAAGATTTACATATAAAAACAAAATATTTGATTTTCCACTATTAATTGAGTATGGTTTACATTTCTTTCCAAAATTTTTTTTGAAAAGTGTTATGAACCTCCAGAGTGGTTCTGAGGATATTTTTGAAAGGAAGCTAGAGACCATTCTTTATGACCATGCTTTTCTGAAACTTTCTAAGAGCAAAGGAAGCTAAGCATCCCTAGATGCTGTGAAATACTGTGGCAACTTACACTTTCTAGGGATGTTTCCTGTAAATTCAGGTGGAATTTTGAGGAAATGGGTAGGCTTTCCCATGACAAATGTTTAGATATTTTAGATTTTTTTTTTTCTCTAGACAGAAACTGTGAATAATACTATGGTAATCACAAAAACACTTTTGTAAATCTGAATTTTTTTTTTTTTTTTTTTGGTGGGAGAGGACTAAAAATTAATTGCAACAGACATAATTGGTCAGAGCTGATTGGTTGCTGAAGACCTATAGCAAATCATGTGGGGTCCCACTAGTTCTAAAGCTCTTTAGAGCATTTGCTTTTATGCAGTGTTATTTTTCTTCTGTTACAGTTATAAGCAGTTAGTCAAATACAGCCAAGAGTGTATTACATATTTCTATTTTTTGGAAATAGACCTTGGCTGTCCTTTAAAAAGGAAAAGTCAACCTTTCAGGTTGTTGAATTTAGGTGGTAAAATGTATTAGTTTTGTGAACGATCTTTATTTAGGGTAATTATTTTGCTGTAGCTATTTATAAAATAAATGTCTATGAAACAATTTAAACTCCAGCAATTTAAGCTTCATTGTAATCATTGTTTTAAGAAAAAGCCTAAAGAGTAGTCTGGCAGCAATCTAGAAAGAAACTCACATCTTGGTTTTGTTTCAAGATTGGTACGTTGCTCTCCCTCTTGCTTGTTGGGTATGCATGGATACATATTTTTTGTGTATAGATGAAGTACTGTGTAAGCCATGTTTGGTGGGAGAACTGAAAAAATTGCCCTTGCTGATGCTGTTTTTAGGCAAAACAGGCTGGAGAAACTGCATGTGGTTTATGAGCACTAAATAGAAAGTGTAAGGGATGTAGGGTAATAATGATTCACTGAAGGCAGTGTTTACTTGTGGTGATGCATAATATTTTGTAGCGCTTGCCTTATTGTTTCTGTAGGGTAAGCTGCATAAGATATGAGTTCTGGGAAGAAAGTGGAAAGGCAAAGGATCCCAGTCAAGCAAATAATATTTACATGTCAGAGTAGCCAGTCTTTGTTAAAAAAAAACATGGATGTGGTGATTTTACATACTGCATTCATACAAAGGATTAGCTGAGGTTTAAAAAAAAATATATATGCAAACCAGAGTATCTTTTTTTCCTATATACGTAAGCTTTTTGGGTGTGTGGGGAAAAATAATAATAAAAAAAAGTCTTCTCAGTGGATAGAGAGATCAAATATTTTTTGTGCTTTTTTTTAGCAATTTTATTATTGCTTAGAGTATATGAGTTGTTTTTTGTTAAGCCTTGCATAGAATTTTTCATGGATTTTTTTCTCAAAACACCTTTTCCTTTAAACTATTTTAAACTGAATTATCTGAATTAATCTCTGAGAAAGGGACAGACTTCTAAGCACCTAGCTTTTAGATTAAGAACCAAGCAACTATATTTCTTGAAATCGTGTTCCTGCTTTTACTCTGCAGCATTTATTGACTTAGAAAAGGATCTTATTCTGTAAGCTGACTTTTGTATTTTAGAAAACCAAATTAACTGAGTTTGCTCCAGATGGACTGTGATCTCATAGATACCTGAGATAGTGTGATCTCAGATGTGTTTGGAGGGAGTTATTTCTTTTTTTGCTTGGGGGGAGAGAAAACATTCTTTCCTTGTTTTTAGTTTTAACTGTTTTGAGAGCATGAACATTATTTTGTTCCCAGCAATTAACTGCTTTTTGAAGCTTTTGAACATTAACACCCATGGATAGTTATAAAAATAATGAAAGAAAATGATATAATAGCTTACATTTTTATGTATCTGACATCATGTATCCTCTCATTCTAATTGTATCTGACAAAGTTAATATGAACTTTCTTAATATTACTTTGTGGCAATTGAATAGTTAAAATGTATAATATTGTATTGGTTTTGAACACCTTAATCTATGTTCTCAGTGCTGCCTCCAGCATGAATTATATAAGCAAATTTTGTGGGTAGATGTCTTAGGTTGATAGAAAGTATCTTACATTGTGTGGCACAGGAGCTATAGCACATCACCACATCCCTGTTGAAGTGAAAGGATTTTCAATTATTTATAACTGTACAGTAATTAGGACTGATTCATCTGCTGATTCTTCTAAAATAAACTTCTTTTTAATGTAAGTACAGTAATAAACTGCCCTTTTTCTTTTTCCCCTTCAAATATGTCAAAACGTTTTGAGTTTTAGCTTTCGTGCAATGTGAACAAGCTGAAATTACCAGGGCATATTCTTGTCTGACACTCTTCTTGATATATCTCAGCAGAAACATTATCATAAATAGGTAGTGTATTTATTTCATACCTTTCTCTGGCTTCTAGGTGAAGATGAGACAATGAGATAAAATATCACCCTAACATTGCTTTTACTAAAAGGAGCAAAGCTGGCTGCTAGTTTACTGCTGGGATGCTTCCATTTTGGGAAACTGAATCATGTCAGAAAGACAGACAAACTGTTATATGTAGCATTGCTTTACTGTTGGCTATGAATCTTGGAGGTCATCCAAGGGTATTTCATGGCGTGTCTCAGTACAGTGCCTGGTACTCCGGCTTTGAATAAGCATTTCTCTAATTGCAGTATTATTACACTTAATGTGAAACTGGCAAATCACTTTCTTTTTGTAACTCTAGTCTTAAAAAGCTATGTAAACTTTTTTTTTTTTTTTTTTTTTTTAAAGGTAGTAGATTTGTTCAGAATAAATAGAGTGTTGATGTGAATGTTGACAGCATTTAGGAAAGAATATTTTTTTTTAGTGAGACTATATAATTAAAATAATTATTTTTCCTTGTTTAGTGAAACTCCTGTCACCTCATGATGACTCTTGCTGGTGTCATTCCCCAGTAGGAAATGCAGTAGTGCATTGCAGACCTCTCCATCGTCATTCAGGCAACTATTTAATTAACTGACCTCAGGCATACTGCTTTGTTTGCCCCTGATTTACTGTGATGTGGACAGGTTTTTGTTTAAAAACAAATGAATAAATCAACCATCTAAGGCACCATATGTTCCTGAAAAAGATAAAACCTGATACTAAGTTCTATTTTATGGAAAGTCCGTGGTAGATACAGCATCTCAGCTTAAAGGGAACATGCTTTTAAATGTTTAAACATTCTTAAACTTTTTATTTGTTCTCTCTGTGGAGCTGAGATCATCTGAAAATTTGATGTGCATGTATTGTAATGCTCAAAGGGGCCTCTCTTATAATACTTGATGTGAACCAGCATATGATCACATCTACATCTACTAAGTAAAACATATGCTACTTTAATACATCTACAATCATATTAAGGTATTCATACTTTTATTCCAGGTGGAAAGCATAAATTGCTCAGTTCCAGCTGTCTGTAAGTTTGCCCTGCATACAAAAGAAGCAATATAAAAACTTTATCTTCCACACAGCAGCAACACATTAAACGTGCAGTTTCCATGCATGTTTAGTTTGGAGATAAAAAAGTTCTTCTACCCAGCTCCATCTTGCAACTGAGCAGTTCTTACTTGAATATTCTAACAAAGTCTTTCTTCAGTGTTTTATGACTTTACAGTTAGCCATAAGAGTGGGAATAAAAGGGCAGGTCTAAAAGGAGAAGGTAGGGTAGATTTTTGTATGTCTGACTGGATTTGAGAGAATACAGCTGAAAGGTGTTTTGAGATTCAGAGGAAGTCTTAGTCACAAAAGATAAGTTGGCTACGTGCCACAAAGACATATAGAAGGAAAAGGAATTCTAGCATCCATGAAAACTTTTGTATCCTACTTTCTGGTCAAAATGCGAGAATCTCAAGCCTTCATCCTTACTTCTTGCTGCTGCTGAATCCCTTTTAATACATGTTGGGATCTGAAGGACACTGACAGTGTTGAACAACTGCATGGGAAAAGAGATGCTCATTCTGCACCTAGCCTGTTACTTGCCCAGAAAATGGGGACGCGCGCGCGCTCTCTCTCTCTCTCTCTCTCTCGTTCGTTTCAGCTTCATAAGATATAGTGCCTCATATGATCAGTAGACTGAGCATTAGTTAGATTTAGATAGATTTAACCTTTGCAGGTGTAAAATATGACAGCTTGGAAAGTAATAGGTTTTGTGATGAAGTCTGTGTGTGTTAAAATCTGTACAAATCTAGCACAAGCTTGAATAGTGATCCGTGGGTTGGCACTGCAGTCCACGAAGCAAAATTTCATCCTTAGTTCTGTCCTCCTTTAAATGTCATCTGCTAGAAACACTAAAAATCTGGAGTACCCTAAAAAGCTACCTCCTCCCCCTTCCCCCCCCCCCCCCCACTGGTGAATTACTCTAAGTATTAAATAGTTTTGAAATTGTTCAACTATTCTCCCTATAAAAAGATAACCAGGTTAGCTAGGTTAGATGTTACAGATAGTTTACTTGCCAGTATATGGCAGTCATTCAGAATATGGAAATAGCTGTGCTAATTGTCAACTTCCAAAGTTTAATAATTAGGGACTAAATCATTATTCTAATGCTCTAATTAAAATCCTCTGAACTTCAGCTACTGTCAGTGGAACATACCTTGTATTAGAAGAATACAAAGAAAATAAATGAAAATCTGCAATGCCTTCCTGAGACACTGAGCAAGTCGTTGAGGTGCATGCATATTTTTCATGTTATTTTTGAGAGGGATACTGTCAAAAATCTTTAAGGCTTTAAAGACATGATCTGTACTTGGGCACAGCTCTTGCCATATTAGCTTGTAATTCCACTGAATTAGTATAAAATTGGTATAAATTAGTGATGAATCAAGTGCACAGAAATGGATTGTTCCTGTGTCTAACTTAATCCAGTTTAATCAGTCTTAACATCTCCTCCTAAATCATCAAAAGACGGTGCACTCTTAAAGAAGGACCACTGAATTCATGATTTTTTTTTTTAAATGCTTTATATCTGTTTAGCACTATTAACAGTTCAAGATAAGGCTTGGAAGAGATTTTTATCACTTAATTTTTAACATGACAGAAAGACATCTGAAATCCAAATTTCTGTTTTGTCTAATGGCTTGAAAGAGAAAATGCTCTCGTGTAAGCAGACTTGGACCAGCCTTTGAGATTTTACCTCGTCTTTGATTCTACTGAGTTTTGGATTTCTAGTTTGCAGGAAGGAACAGAAATGGCAACATTCTCTTGTTTATGCCAGACTATTATTAATTTTGCCTTTTCATTTAGATCTCTAGTAATACCTTTAGAGCTTGAACTCAATAAGATGCTTGTACCTTAGGGCATAATTCACAGGAGAGTTGACTAAACATATAGAAGGAGAATAAATGGAATGTTGGAAGGTGCCCATACACTGCCCTGTCGTGAAGAGCAGTCAGGAAAGAGGCTGAGAAGGATCTAGATTGGGTTGCATTGAAAGATATAGACTGGGTCATTGGGTTACATTTATGCAAATCCTTTGATAATATGGATGATTGTTTCCCATGAAATCTGGAATTCTAGTATTAGGCTCAATATATTAGCATTCTATTGTGGAGTCTAAATAAACTCTTTTAAAGTAAACTTTTACTTTTAAGTAAATTCAAACTCTAAGTAATATTTTAGTAATGCTAGTTTTAATCCTTGTAGTGATTGGCAGACCTCTCAAATTGTCCTGTCACCCAACATCAGTTTCATCTTTCTTGCTGTTGCCAGTTCTACTTTTATAAAATATTCAGTACAATTAAACCTTCAGGAGATTCTATGCATAGATGCATTGTACACAGATGTGCACGATTCTTGGTGCTTTTCCCTAGGAGAACAGCCTAAAAAGTCAAAGAAACAAAGCAACGACTTTGTAAATTTGATAGGAAAATTTCTTGTCTCAGGGAAGGGGAAACTGAATTTTTAGTTCTCACCTTGAAGAGAAAAAAACCCCTCTGCTTAGTTGTTTAAACTTCTGCATATTAGCTGTAAGATAGTCTGCTATTCAGAAGATTTCAGATGGCTTGTTTTCCGCCTCTAAGAAGCACCTGTAGCGATGGAAGAGCTGCTTCCGTAACTGGCAATAATCTGTGCCATCTTTCACTGCAGACGTCAGCTTGTCTCGGCAGCTGTTTTCAGTGATACTTTCTTAGGAAAAGGGAGAAATACGATTGCTTTTTTGCCCCTAACTTCTAGGATGCATTTTTCAAGTAAGGTTAAAGAAAGAAACTAAAAAAGTTTGGCTGTAGGATGGGGGATGTGTGTGCAGGCTAAGGAGGAAAGGAAAAAAAAAAAAAAAAAAACCACGAAGGGAGTGTAAAAAATGTGATTTGCTTTCAGTTTCTTAAACTGGTGAAATTCAAGACCTTATGTCGGATTAAGTTATGGTGATCTCCTTTGCTTGCTTCACTTTTTCACTGGTTGATGATTCAGAAGTCTTGCTTCTTTTTCTCTATGTCTGTTTTTTCTGTGCACTGGTGGGAAGGAGTAGCATCTGATGGAGTAGTTCACTGCCTATTTCACTTCAAATGTTTCTATAGAGATTTTTTTTTTTTTCCCCTTCACCCCATCCCTGTAGGATAAAAGGTCCAGATACAAGAGTACTAGCTTAGTCTCCTTGTAAAGAGAATTCTAGTTATAAAAAGAAGTCTTTGAGGCTTTGAAGACTTGTGTCATCACATTGATTTAAATGGGACTAAATATTTGTGGCTGAAAAAAAAAACATAGAATCATAGAATCATTGTGGTTGAACCCTAATAAGAGAATGATAATGAACATTAATAAGTGTAGTTAGTCAATACATACATGGAGGAAAAAAAAAAAAGCTTTTAATTACTTGAGATGATTTGTGTACTGTGAAGTCCTTTTCATGAATTCAGAACCTGTGTTTATTTTTAAAAAGTCAGTGCTTTAACGATTCTGCATGAGGATTACATATTCTGTGTGTTGACATTTTTTTCCTTTTAGACGTTGTCACTCAGTAAAGCTTAAAACATAAGAAATACTCCTCTAAAGATTCTGCTCTAGATTTTTTTTTCCTTATGTGAGCTATGTATTGTATTCATAGGTACGCTGACCTTTGTTTGTTTCTGTGTATTTTTTTTTCAAAAGAATTGTGATGAAATCAGCAGAAGGCTTGCACAAGCGTTTTCAGATACTTTCTCAGTAAAAAGCTGTATCCTGTAGGAGACATTGTTTCCCTGATAGAAATATGATCTCTGAATTTAAAACCTTGAAATGTAGTTTTGTTTATGAAGCAAATGCGAAAATAAATAAAAGTTGTATTTAATCTACACGTAACAACAGTTCAACAGTATCTCTGGGAGATGAATTAGCTGGAAAATTCACATTTTCCAGGTTATGTTGAGATGTGAAAATCATAAGGCATGCTCATTAATCTCTCTTCTGTTTTCTGTTGATGTAGAATATAAATTGCTTTAATATGTCATGAAAACATGCAAAACATGTTTTGCCATTTCCTTTAACACTTCCATGGTGAGCTGATTGTATCTGAATATGTGATATAAGATACAGGCAATTATATGGCTCTTAACTGTGAGGATGATCTCAGCAGGTTCAGTTTAGCTGAAGTACTAGGCGTTCTGTAAAATTGTGGCTGGTTATAGAAGTGTTTCTAGATGTCTTAAATAAGCTTGACTTCTGTGATAGCTTTTATCAGATTTCTTCTATTGCATGCATTGTACTGTCAAACACTTTTGAAAATATTTGCCTTTGTGAAGGGGAAAAAAAAAAGGTTTTAAAAAAAGGTTTTAGATTCAGTTCTATATGTTTTTATTGGAGCCGATGTATTTTATTAAGGTTCAGTGAGATTCAGACCATTAAATAGATATTAATAGCTAAAAATATTATAAGTCATAGCAGTGAAATGCTTTTGTTTCTTCCTAAAGATATGTAGAAAATGTAGATTTCATATTTCATAATGAATAGTGTGAACTTCCATAATTGTAAGTAAAAAAGCAGAATGAAAGTTTTAAGCAAGTTTTATAAATGAATCTAAGAATTGCAAAGCAGACATTTTTTTCTCCATCAACTGTTTAAATCTCTCACTTCACTTTTTTGAACTTGATGTAATCTATCCTTAATATTTAGCTTCATCCATTGACAATACTGATTACCAATCTCCAATAAAATTAGAAGAGTTTAGAGAATATGTCTATTAATAGATCACAGTTATTACTTGACAAAAATGATGATTTGATTTTTTGCAGCATGGATTTTTCTTTTGGGGTTTCTCACTAAGTAGGGAGAAAACAAATTTATGGTTTGTCAGTGGAAAAGGTCAGAGTATCTTGCATGCAGTCATAAGCCCTTGCCCCTCATAATGAACAGAATATTCTTGTAACTGGAAAAAAAATGTTTGTGTATATGCTTAAAATTATTTAAGGCTTGACCATGCCTTGGCTTGTGTAGTGTAAATATACAAAATTTCTCTACCATTTGTAAAATGAACTATATTCAAAAATAAAATTAAAAAAAGAAATTCAAGCGCTGACATAAGGGGATTAAATTATGTGTGAGTCTAATTCTATATATAAATAGTGCACTGGAAGGCTTGGCACAGAATGTGTCAAAGCTGTCTATATCTTCAGTTCTTGAAAATCTGTTACTGTTTGAATCCTGGAGATATGAGAATGAAATAAGAGCTGCTATTTGTCACATCCTTGTCTCCCATTCTCCCACTTGTCTGCAGGCTCTGTTCTGTGCCCCAGGATGAACCTCCTTCCCAGGCTAAGGAAGCTGTTTGCAAAGGTTGCCGTCCCATGCTCTTAGGTGGATCCTCGCTCTCCCCAGCAGCCCTTGGTCCTGGAAGAGGATCCTGGGGCCACAGAAGCCAAAGCCCAGCCCGTGATGCCAGCAGCCCAGCCGGGGCTTTCTCTGTAGGATCCATCTGTTCCTTCCTGAGCGTTTTCCCTTGGTCACAGGATGGGTACTATGAAGGCCCTCAAGCTTTGCCCAGACTCTGAGATTGCTCCAACACTCCTGCTGTCTATCCATCAGCCAGATAGACAAATGTCCACCCTTGCCCGGTGTTTTAGGCCCCCTCAGTCCTGAAGATAATTGACATAATCTTCATTAAAAAAATACATTATTGATTAAATTTATTGATTAAAGTAATTATTAGATTATTATTGATTAAATTATATTGACTAAATATTTTACCCCGCTTGAGCGGAGGGTTTGGGCTAGATGATCGCTAAAGGTCTCTTCCAAGTTCAACCATTCTGTGATT
>VZSV01000105.1:1654328-1664860 GCA_013398735.1 Nothocercus julius
GACATATATAATTTATTTTCCTTTTTTCTTTCAGCTCTTGAGTCTTTATTAAGAATAATAGTAGTAATAAAAGCTTGTTCTTCTAGAAGAAAATATTTGTGTCAAATTACCTTAGCAAATTATGGTATGGGTGACAGTTGCTTGGATGATCTATTTCTGGACATCCCAGGGTTGAATGTCATTGCTGCAGTATATTCTCAGATTGTGGAAGGAACAGATATTTGCAAGGCCAGTTATGGGCTTTTATTAAGACTTTTTTTTAATTAAAAAAGTTGCAGTGCCACTTAAAGAATGAGAAGTGCTTTGTAATCTTCAAGACTGCAAGATATAAACATATTAAGATCTTTGGTCTGTGTTGTGTTCTTAGAAACTACTGAAGGTAGTTAAGCTCACATAACACCAAAAAATGGAGTTCAGAAACAGTTTGTTATTGATGGCCATTACTGCATTTACAAAAAATCACTCCACTCTTGTTCTGTACAACAGATGTAACGGGGAAAGATGAAAGGGGGAAGATGCTCTTAGTGGCTGATTCTATCAGTGTTCCTAGAAACTACTCATTTGATAGGGCTTAGATGGAAAAGAAAAGAGTAGGAAGGAAGACTGATGCCTAAGGAATGCTTTTCTGCTGCTTAGGTCACGCTTGTCCCTTTTCACTTAACATGCACGTCTGGATATACTGTACCGCTCCTGTCCACAAAACAAGGTATCGCGTAACCAGAAAATCCTACACAAAGAGTATGTGTTTTTTTCCTAAAGTTTGCATTTTACTTGATTGCAGAAGTATCCAGTGGGACATTAATCTTAACTTACTCATATTCTTTGACAGCCTTGCTTGAGAGATTGCCTTGCCTGGCATGATTTAATTGCTGTGTTGTGAGAGGGCATAAAATCTAATGGCTTATGCCATAGGAGATAATAGGAGATGGGTTAATTCAGCAAGTAGCAAGTGAATTTAAGAACAGGTTTATTCTTCCCACTGTGTGTCTGATCTTTTTGCTATATTAGTTAAGATAGTATCAATATGCCTATGTGTAAGCTTCTACACTATAGGCATATAGTGCATATCCAGTAGTTTTGAAATTATGCAGTTATTGGCATTTTAGACATACACATAGGTAATTCTTCCGTGAAATACGGACTTAGACTATTTTCTTCTATTTCTCTTATCAGCAGAAATGGAATCAGTTTTACAATTCAGTGAAAAAAAGAGCCTCAATATATTTTATATGCTGGCATTCCTTAACAGCATATGTTAGAAAAATAGGATAATTCTTTCAGAAGGGACGGGAAAAAAAAAAGTTTTGGGGCTGAGGTGATGGTATAAAGGGACAACCATCTCCTTTGTTTTTCATAACTTGGGATTGTTTATAAACAGTAAGCCCAAACTAAATAACCCTAAAGGGATTATTAGTATTCAAAAATCTTCATTTCAGTTAGAAAGAGAATAAAAGCTAAATTACAAAACATTGTGCTTTAAATTTCAAGGAAAGAATACACTTGAAAACAACATGTGGGAAATAGGCAGCATTTGAGAAATCTGGCTTAAAATAAAGGTAGGATTTTTGTAGATTTTCAGGTATTTTGTACAGAGGGTTTAAAAAAAAAAAAAAAATCTAAGTAAAAGGCCCCCATTTGGATGATGAGTAATAATGACATTGTACTGTGAATCAGAAGAATGATTTAATATGTGAAGAAGATAAAATGTGCTTGAATGTATGTTGTTTTAAAAATCTAGGATATAGTTGTGTACTTAAAAGTACTTGCAAAATTAATAATAATCAAAAAATAAGTTTGGATACAAGCACAAAAAGGCTTTGAAAGCCAAATGAAAAAGTGCCAGAGAAGTTCCTATTCTGTCTGCTTGCTCTTAGAGAAATTATATGCTAAAGTCAAATATGTGCAAAGGCCAGTTTGTCCTGCATTCGCCCTGTGTCCTCTCCCATAGTCTTCCATGCCCTGTAGTGCTTTTGAGACAAAAAGGCTTCCTTGGAGCTGGTTACCTTCAGGCTGTTCTGCTTGCATTTGGGCAACAGTTAAGCACACAGCTGACTTAGGTCAAAGAAAGGGCAAATGTTTTTCATCACACTTACCTGTTTGCATCAGGTCATATTTAAATACAGTGAAAGATATTAGAATAACCAATGACTGTCTGAAATTGTGCTCCAGAAATATTAATTTGAATTGAAAATGAGTTTTCTTAGTCTTCTGACGCATTTCATGCTTTTGCTCATATGGTGAAAATGTATTTTCTACAAGTGAAAAACTCAAAAATTTGAGATCATTTGCATACATGTTCTCCTGTGTAATACACCATGGGAAAGAACCAGTATCTAAAACCTGTTTTTCTTTACTTGTAGGGTTTATATACCATTACTGCGCATTATTTCTCTGCTGATGGCTGTTAATATTAGTAATACTTTGAAACTGGAAGAGCTAGTTAAGGAAATTTCTTTAAGTAATTACTTGAATCACTTTCACTGGCAACTCCTCATATATGTTGCTGTTTAATCTTAGTGAATTACTTCCACTAGAGGATGAAACAAATCATCAGTTAGTAATGTGTGTGTGTGTGTTTGTTTTTTTTTTTTTAAATCAAGAAACTTACTTTGTGTTACTTTCTGAATTAATTCATTTTACATTATTAAGTAAGAATCCTGGAAAAGTCCAAGTTAAATTTCTAGATTTCTTAACTATATTCAGTCTTTTAAATCTTCTAAATAATAATGATTGTGATTGACATTCTCATCAGATTATTGTATGATTTTTATCAGAGCTCTGTGTTCATTATTTTGCTTTTTGCTTTTGCCTCAGGCTGATAGGTCTATAATTACTTTTTCAAATGTTAGCCTTCTGCCATCCAGTGGAACCCTGCTGTATCCCAATATGTATTGAAAACAAATACTAACTGCCAGGAGAACTTCTCAGCCATTTCTTTTAAATATCCTGCTTACAAGTTATCCATGAGGTGGTATTATGAGTTATCCAATGAGGTCTTGCAGCTGCTGTTTCAATAACTTCCTGAATAGGAACAGTGTATTGTAATCATGAAGGTTTGACTTCATTACCATTGTGGCTTTCATGACAATTTTTTGAATGCTTCCCTGTTGCTGTTGATGATTCTATCATGGTAAGTAGCCACCTCATATCATTTAGGTTTCATCAAGTTATTTTTAATTAAATTAAATGGCTCTCATTTGGAATAGAATTGCATAAAATGTAATGAAATGGAGTGTAAAGTGTTATGTTCTATGGATTGCACTGCAGTCATAACCAAAAATGCTAATGGCAGATGTGAGTAACATCTGAAAGTTTAGGCTTCCCAGATACCGGCTTGATCTGTGCTCCGTGGCTTGCTCCTTTCAGCCTCAGGTAGACTGCCAAAGACCTCCTGGCAGGGATATGCTGTGCAACATTGTTATATACTGTGTTACTACTGTCTGTAGTTTTTTCCAGTTTTAAATTCAGTGACTATTTTGTCTAGTTTCTGATAGCCCAAATGGGTTTCTGAGCATCTTTCCTTTTTTTTTTCTTTTTTTTTTTCTTTCTTCTGTTTGAAAATCATGATTATAAGGATTTCACTCATGTGCACCTAAACTATATAATATTAGTGGGTGCAGAATCTTTAAAGGCAAAGAGATGATGTTAATTCATTCTTCCCCGGAACTGCTGTTGTTTTCTAGTATTTCTTTGCACTATTACATTTTGGAAATTTCCCAGGAATCTGCTGTGAAAGCTACCTTGTCCTGACAGCTTGTTTGGGACAACTCAATATACCCTTCTGAAACTTTCACCTCGGGATCCTCCTTTGATGTTTTGCCTGCCCACAGGCTTGTAGCCTGGGAATCTTCCCCAACTGAACATGTCTCCAATTTTTTTTTTTTTTTTTTTTTTTTTTTTTTTTTTTTTTTTTTTTCTGCATCCTTGTCTGCTCTGAAAGCTCCTTCTCTGTCATGCTCATGTTGGCAGACCCTTTGTGCTCTTGATTGGCATAGAAAAAAAATCATTTGCATTTTTTCCATTTTTTTCTATTTATGAACTGTCTTATTGAACTTTTATACTTCTCTCTGGAATTAATTTTTTTTTGTTTGTTTGACTCATTCATAAGGACACAGCCTCTTTTTTTTTAAGCCTTTCTTCTTGAGTTCACTCACCTCCTTTGCCCTGCTGTTTAACAGTTTTCATCATGGAAACCTTAGGAGAGCAGAAAAATGGCTTAAGATGTGCAAAGCAGCACATACAATTACCACCTGTAGGTACAGTGCACCACTCTTAGAGATAATAGGTGACATTGTCGTGATAGACTGCAACAAATCATTATGTTTTTTTCTTTTATAGAAGTGGACATCCTCTTGCTCAATACTTTGTTTTTCTTTTTTTTTGTATCCCCAATATTGTTAAATTCTAGCAATGTTAGTTGATTAACTGTTTCTCAGTGTCATGACTGAAAATTTAAAATTGGCAACTTCATTAGCAGAGCTAAATATTCATCCAGAAGTTAGTAAAAATGATCATATGAAGTAAAATGAAAAATCAAAGCAGCTAGTACTGGTAGAATTATTCTTATATATAACTTTTTTTATCTAGCAGGAGTGAGGTTAAAAGGTGTTTTAGACTGTAAAGCTGTAAATCATCCTCTCAGAATTTTCATAAGAATTCTTTCCCATTACATTAATTTCTTCTTTTATGAACTGTTGACAACTCAAACAGTTTTTCTACTATTTGGAAAATGACAGGCCAAATTCATCCCTGGTATAATGTCATGTAATACTTGGAATTGTACTGTAAAGCTTGATTCCAAAAGATGATAATTTTTTTCTATGCTTTTTTTTTTCAATATTACTATCCCTGCTAAAAATAGTTCTTCCCCCCCCCGCCCCGATATATATGCTAATTATTCAGAGAGCTCAATTTTGTTCTCAAGCTTCATTGTAACTTGAAGAAGAGTTTGGCTGGTAGTTTATTTTGTATAACTTGCCTTTGAGTTTTTTTATTTGCGTAGTTCACAGATTGGCAGAAGTAAGATTTATTTATTTGGAAAGTCAAGGAAAAAGCATTTCCTTTGATTTTATTTTCAAAAAAGCTGTATGTATTACAGAGGTATCTTAAAGCTTAATATTGTGCTACCATAGCAAAAATATTGCCCTATATCTTATTTCAGAATGTCATTCTTGGACATACCCTTACTAGTCTCTTGAAAATTTCAACTTCTACAGTTCTTTCTAAGGAGACTTACAGCTTTTGGTTAAAACAAACAAACAAAAGTCACCTAGTAAAATAAATATATTTAAAAAAAAAAAAAAAAAAAAAAAAAAAAAAAAAAAAAAGCCTTCTTCAAGGCTAAACGCACGCAGTTTTCTGTCTCTCTTTGTTCATCGTGTGGTTCAGCCCTGTAACCATCTTGGTGGTAATCCGCTGGGCCTCTATCTTTGTGTCTGTCTTGCCCTGGAGCCACTCTTGCTGCACCCCTGCTAGTAGAGCCCAAGATGCGGTTGGCTGCTTTGGCCCCAAAGGGGCACGGCTGCTGCCTCCTCTTCCTCCGCAAGTTCCCCCTGCGCCTCCAGGTCTTTTCTGCAAAGCTGCTCTGCAGGCACTTTGTTGTAGGGATTAGGTGGATCCATCCCATTCTCCTTTGCTGAATATCATGAATTCCTGTCAACCGTTTTTTTTTGTTTGTTTGTTTGTTTTTTCCAGCACACCTATGTCCCTCTTGTCCTGGCCTTTCAGCATGTTGAGATGTCATTCATAAACATGCCTGTGAATGTTCTCTCTCTCTCTCTCAACATCCACATCTTTAATAAAGAAATAAACCTTATTGGTCCAGAAACTCTAGCCCAGTTTGTTGCCCACCTCAACAATGTTCTGAGATTAGTATTTATAGGCAGACAGTTTGGTGAAGAAATTATTCAGGTCTTTTTCAAAATAGCTGTTTATTGTTATTTCTTATTAATTATATTATCCTACTCATAACAATATATATGCTTATTTTACTATGTATTTACTATTTTATGTATTTATTATGTATTGTTTTTTGGACTGTTCATCTAAGGCATAATTTTACTGTTTCACTAACATACTTGATTTTTTTTTTTCCCTTTTTTCTTCCTTGTCTTTGTATTTGAGGACGGTTATAAGTTGGAGTTTATTTTTGCTTCTGTAGACTTAAAACATTAAATTGTGCTTTAAATACAGGTGCTAATTATTTTTTGTTGAGGGTTTAAATAATCCTCTTCGTTAACTAATGAAAAGAATTTTGCCTATTAGCACAATAGTCTATTTTTCAGTGTGTTTCCATTTAGACTTGTGTTACAGAGATAGATTACTTCTTCAGGCAGTGAAGTATAGTCAGACAGCCAAGGGTGAGGAAGAGACCAGAAAATAGGATGGAGGACCAGTCTTCTAAAATACAAAAATGTAGACCAAAGACTTTAAAGTCTGTGTAAAGATGCTTCTGTCATAGGAAACATTGTAGGGACAGAAGAAAGTGGTGTACAATGCAGAGAAGTGAAATGATAGACCTGCTTCTAGTACAGAAAATGCCCTTTAAATGAAAAGACCGAAATCCACATTTTCGTTCTTCTTGGAAATATTTCTAAACGTATTGTATAGTGTGGTGGAAAGAATCCTACTTTTTTTCTGCTAGAGTGCATCACATGTGGTAATTCAAATTCAATACCGAAAGAACATAGGACTCTTTAGGCTGGTAATAAGGATGCTTGATGTTGGAGGAGAATCAGAAGTCCCAAACCTTATGTCTGGTTTGTTTTTGTGTTTAGACATCGTACAGAGAATGGAGAAATAATCCAGGGAACAGGAATCAGCATTGTGTTCATCCTCCAACTCTCTCTTCCTGAGGCGGGCATGCAAAACTTTATGTTCCTTTTTACATTTTTCTTACAGAAATGATTATAACTCTGAATATGTAATTCAAACATCGTATGATTTCAGTATAATTTTTAGTAATTTCAGAATAATTTAGAAGCCACTTCACTACTATACAGACCTGCTGATATCTGATTATGGCTTTTAATGAGTGGGTGGCTATCTCAAGTTACGTTTATGCAGTTTTTGTATATAAAATTCATTTTGCGTCAGGTGGGTTGTGATGAAAAATTGTCAAAAATATACAGTTTTAATATTTGGGGATGTCAGTTGTTACTCGATATGTGCTTAGCTTTAAGGATTAACCATGAATTGGTATATACTAAGCACCCTTTGTCTCCCATTTTTTATGTACAGTCATGTAATACAATATACACTAAGCTGTTCAGTTTTGTTTAGAATCAGATTTAGGTAAGTATTTCTGTGTAGAGCATTTTTGCTTTACCAGTATTTGCCCAGTTAAAATCAATACAACGTTCTGAGGTTTCTATTGATTGCACCATGAACTGAGAATGCTAACATGGAAGACTTTTGTGAGCAGAGATTGATACCTAACAGCTGTACTATTTTTCCACTCATAAAGTGTTTCTGTTCTTTCTGAACAGTATTTATGAGTTTATTGCTTTTCAAAAGTTTTGTTCACCATTCAGTAACTAGTCCAGCAGCAGTTGTTTGATCCCTCAATTAAAGTATATTTATAGCTTGAAGAAAATTCTCCACTTCCCCCCCTCTTCCCCCCCCATCCGCTTTCAGTGATAACGCTTTTATTGATCCATCAAACTACTAAAGAAAATATATGAAAGCTGTCAGTTTAAAATTCTCAGTCTTTCAAATATTGTAACAGTGTCTGTATCACTGCCTCTTACTAGGCTTGTGGTTCAGCTTCCTTTGAGAGGAGAGAGACCTTTTATTTGGAAGTTATTCCATTTCCTGAGTTTGTTAACTTGTTGCCTTTCTGTTCTTATAAATTTATTTGGTGCAAAATCACCTTATATAGACCTTATGTATACCACTCCATATAAATCTTCCAATATTATTATTAGATAAAGACAAAAGATACTAAAAACAATGATAATCATTTTCAGTGTTCAAAAATGTAAAATGAAATATGCAAGTCTTTTGTTGTCCTTGAATGAACAGGATTTATGAATAGGTGCATGGAAAAAAATGTATAATGTATTGGGAGATGTCTATAGAGTAGTTCAGGAAATGTTTAAGTGTATTAAGAAACAAATGTCATACCTAGCAAATTCCACAAGCTTTTCCCATTGAGAATGATGACAAATAGTGAATATAGTAGTGGTATTTAAAACAATTTGTAGCCTGCAGTTTAAATGATATTTATAGTTTTGACATTATCAAAAGTCCACATTGTAGGAGTAGGGAGATTAAATAATTGAAAGCAACACTTTTCTAGTGGTTTTCTTTGGTTCATGTTCATTTGAAATAATAAAAACTGCTTTTTTTTTCCTAACCAAAAGCAATTGCTATTTCGACAATGTTGGTAATAGTCTGAATGAATTCACTTAAGTCTTATGGACAGATTTTACTAGATTTGCAGTTTGTTCCTATATCCATACTTATTCTATGGTGTATTTTCTGGACGGCATTGATTTTGGGGAACGTCACCTTAATAAAAACCTAAGGTAGCTTCAGGAATGGTGTGATCACCTGGTCTAAGCAGAGAATACCTAATATAATTCTGAATCTTCTAAGATATCTGAGTTGTATCTGCAAGAGTATTAGGCACAAAACATGTAGGAGAACCACAGCCCTCTGATGCAGTGCCTGGAGACTAGCTTAAGTTATTCCAGCTCATTTAAGATGCTGCATATGAGTAAGTGAATCCTACCTAGTGTGTAACACACTGAGGCCTGTAGCACCCTAAGGGAAACCCATGCCCCCAAAATGGCCTTGGTCCTCAGCGATACAACCAAATTATCTTTGTCCTCATGGATTTACTCTGGTATAATATCAGATATTTTTATATAACTGATCTTGGTTCAAAACTTGTGATAGGTCTAAAAAAGTTTTCTTCTTGTACCTAATGAGTGATCAAATGGATTTTGCCAGTTACAGATTATTTTTATTGAGGGTAAATATTATTCAACCCTAGGAAGGCTTATACATACAGATGGTTCCAACCTGAGTGTGAACACAATGAAAACTCTTAGTGAAACTGCTAATTTCACTTAGGGGGGATGGATTGCTTCTATTAGTTTTTAATCCATCCTAATAAAGACCTTTTTAAAGTTTTTTTTATTATTATTTTTTTTTTGGACTCCTTTTAGATCAGGAATGTTGTGATTACAGGTACATATTGCTTGTTTTTGTATACTTTATACTGCAGTTATTTATTTCACCAGGTTTTCTCTTGATCTTTTTTTTTTTTCTCTTTTTTTTTCCTTTCTTTTTTTCCTGCTTTTGTGGCTTGGACTCATTCAAGTAGTAAAATGTTTAAAAATGATCAAGGAAATATATATAGTTCTACAACTGTGCTGAACAGCTACATGCAAGCCAATGAAAAGGCATGTAGTGGATCACAGAAATATTTTCTTAAGTTATTTTTTTCCATGATTGGACTTTCTTTTAGGTTTTAAAGTAACATTTTTATATCACAGGCTTTTATAGTCTATAAGCAGCATCTTGAAAAAGTCCTTTAAAACAAAGTATTAGCTGTATCTGCTGGGTTTTTATTTCTCTTAAAGCTCCTTTGAAAAAGTTGTATTTAAAGAAGAAAGCTTTCAAGAGACATTTGAAGAAGCTTTCTGAAGATGAAAAGTATCATATCATAGTATGAGAAACTGTCCTTTTAAGGTTTCTATTGCCTTGCAGTAGGAACTAGAACCACCAGAATTATTGTTGTAATAAGTAAATTTATATTCCTTTAACACTGTTGAGATGAGGTTTGTATTTGTGTATACCTGTGTTATAAGTTCATTTTTGTTCATTATTTTTTGTTTTCATTTTTGATAAATGTAATGTAATACAAATATGCTATTGAGGGTAAATGTTGTGTAAAAATGGCTATACAGTAGCTAGATAAATAGTTATATAAATTTGATGTTATTGGGAGTTTTGACTCAGCCAAACTGTACAACATTGCCAAAGTGATGGGGAAACATGTTCAGTTGCAATCTTTTTATAGTTCTCTATTCTCAGTGTGTTTTTCCATGGTGTAGTACTGACTCTTACTGCACTTAGCAGACAGTCATAGTTAGTTCAGTATGAAGCAAGACCATAAAACTCATCAAGGCCCATTTGTTATAAAGAGAACCTTTGCTGCCTTTATTAAGGCAGATTTAAAGTACGTTTAATTTCTAGATTTTTAGAAGTTAATGGTACATGACTATTCTGCTAGGTATTGAACCTCATCTTTCCCCATATACGTTTTTAATACTTTTTCTGTGTATTTGCCTCTATGTAGGTGTCTCATCAAATGAAGGTCTGGCAGAGGGGAAGAAGTGAAGGTTATTTTACTCTTGTATTTCTTTTTCTGAACTCTTTTCCTTTGCTGTAATTATTATGCTTCTATGAACAAAAGCGTAGAGGTATAGAAGTGTTTAGTCATACTATTGGACACAAACATTTCAGAAGATATGCCAAGGAAGTATCCGAAGGGTTCTGAAAGAAACTCTG
Source organism: Nothocercus julius (assembly GCA_013398735.1). Lineage (NCBI taxonomy): Eukaryota > Metazoa > Chordata > Aves > Tinamiformes > Tinamidae > Nothocercus > Nothocercus julius. Next base: position 1,664,850 of record VZSV01000105.1, read on the forward strand.
TGTGTGTGTGT
>VZSV01000105.1:1665255-1675961 GCA_013398735.1 Nothocercus julius
ATATATATATACACACACACACGCACACACACACACATGTCTGTGTCAAGACAAGGACCACAATATATTCTGAAGGGGATGAAGGTTGAACCCTACTCCCTCCATTTCACCATGGAGAAACACTGCTGTGGCCTTTGTAGACCTACAGTATACATGGAAAGCTTTTAGTTTCCTTTGTGGGAATGTTGTATCTTAGCTTTCAACAAATGTATCTTGTCAGTACTTGTGCTTTTATTTTCAGTGACATCTTTCAGTGTTTTTCTGTGGGAGTATCTGTGGGGGGAAAAAACAGTGCTATGTTTGAGCATCAAATATTTTAAATAATGCTCTAGTCTGAGAGAATTCAATACCATTTGCTATTAAGAGTTATCTTTATTAGAGTTCTATTCTGCAAGATACTACCTAAGACCCTTTTCAAAAACATCCATATAATTTCTTTACAGGAAGTATATTGTAGGTCTGATGCCTATGTTATACTATGAAATACATATTTTTATCATTTAGTCTAATAAGTTGCTATGTGTTCTGTACTACTTTCTTACCATTCTTGCTGCTTGCTGTTTTCCTGTGTTTCCCCTTTTCATCTTCAGGGCTTCAGGTCTATTTCTCAGGATATAAATTCCTCCATTTCCATTAAAGTATTTGCCTGAATCCACAGCCAGATGATAGCTGCTGCCGGCTTGGAGACTAAGGAGCAGAGATTTTCTTGATTTAATTAGCTTCATTCTTTGTTAACTGAATTTTCATGCCTGTAAATGTCTTGATCATGAATGAATAGAAAAGGATATTTTAACACAAAATTTGTGCTTACTAGCATTGTTATAAATGACTCAGATAATAAAAAATAGTTTGAGGAACTGCAAAAGGTCAGTTTGACAGAATGAATTATTTATAACTCCGTGTTCCTCTGCTGTGTTCACATTGTGACTGCTTTCCATTTTTTACAATACTCATGAGGCTTTCAAATTATTGTTTTGACCCTAACTTGTTATTTTATTCTGTGTGATGAGTATTTCGTGTGTCATAATACATATCAGTTTCCCAAAATACACTAATTGATTTGTTTGAAGCCTTGAAAAAAAAAAAATATGCTAAAATTGCAAAAGTAGGGGAAAAATCCTTTGCTTTCTGTATGTATTGAAGAGAAACTGTATCTTCTAGCTTGTGATCTCAGCAATCCATTTGGCTTATTCTTTGATTTTGGCAGAGCAGGAAAACAGATGTGAAATTTGCAGAATTGTCAGTGATGTACGTAAAATAAATTAACCATATCAAATCTTCAGCTTCCTTGTATGCATTTCTCAAATGTATGTCTTTGAGTGGAAGTGTTACAGTATTTCCATCTCACCGACAGTGGTAGTCTGTGTCGTGATATCTTGGGTATACATATTTAAATATACTTCTCAACTGCTAGATTCAATATTAGAAGCAACCCTCTGAATTTGGTGTCATTGTTTCCAGTTCTGTTCCAATTTAAATTCTGATGGAACTTTTGCAGGCTACCTGGAGGGGATTCAGGCTCACTGATGTTATTGGATAAATTACTAATACTGATCGATACTGGAAAATATGGTGTATTACTAATACTATTTCATAATGTAATTCACTTTATCAAGATTGGAACTTGATCATTTACGTATCGGTACATTTATTTTGGGACAAGTGGGTTTCAGAAATTCTCAAAATTTGGAGAATAATTCGGTTGTCACTTTTTTCTGCATGTTTCTCTCACTTCCATAAAACAACTTCATATATAGAACTCTATTTCAGTTTCTGTTGCATGGCTGTTAGCTTGGCCATTAATCAGTTTTGAGAAACCTTGTCAAATGCTCCTTGAAAATCTGAGCATACTATATTCACTGAATTTTCTTTATTTAGCACAGCAGTAATGTTTTCAAAGAACTTCAGAAGGTTAGTTAAGCATGACCTGCCATATCTGAATCCATGCTTGCCATCATTAATCAAACTACACTTTATTTAAGGGGGTCTTAATCTCAAATTATCTCTATGTTAGATGGTAAGTTTCCTAGTTTACATCGTTGTGTCTGAGTTTTTTTTTAATATATTCATGACAGTGAGATCTAAAGAGTCATCCCTTTGTCACATAATATTAAAATTATAACCTTGTTTGTTTTTAGAAAGATAAAGGAATCTGCCAGGCATACTCATGTCAGGCTTGCTCTCAGTTATTGGGATACATTTCCTCAAGGAAGAAAAAGCAGTTTGAAATGAGTTAGATAAAAATATCTGTAATTGGCTGTATACCAACATTTCAAAGGCAGCTGGATGGAAGCAACTTTTGCATGATAGAAACGCTCATTGTGATACTGTAACTCTACTTCCATTGTGTCTTAATATGATTCCTGTCTACCAAATACTGCTTTCTTCTGACACTACCGAAGTGTACTGGTGATGCTTCAGAAAGCCCCCGTGCTATAGTAGCTCACTGGGGATGTGCTGAGCAAGTAGCATTATGTGTTTGCCTCTTCTTTCTGAGATGTGTGTCCTGTCACATGTGAAGGCAAGGTGCTGAGATAGTTAGTTTCATGAGAAGAGCCCTTCCAATATAGCTGATGTGTGAGACAACTTGTAGCTTATACCAGACAAGAGCACCACCTCTTTGCACAATGGTTCAGTCTGCATTCAATTGTAATGCAATAAAGAAAAAAGGGGGAAGAAAAAAAAAACAAAACAAACAAACAAAAAAAAAAAACAGTTTGACCTGAGCACTAGATACACTAGGTATATGGTACCAGGTTAATATTAAGGAAAAACAAATACATAAAAAAGAAATTGCTTGGGAAAGGAGCCCTGTACAAATCTATGATGTTTGGGGTATGATTTGGAGTAAAATTCTGGTATCAGTGCAGAATTTTCAGCTTAGGATGTGGAACTGCACAGGCATCTGGATCAGTTTGCCTATGGAAAGCTGCAAGGTTGGGAAAAAAACGCTGTGAATAATTAGACCATGAAGTAAGAAATTATAGGAAAACATACTTTTTTTTTTCCCCCTTGTAATGTTGGTATCTCCACTGCTTTACAGAAGAACTCCATCAGAAACAATGCATGCTTTGAGAGACAAAAATCACTTTTAGTGATTTTTAAAGTCTTATTTTTAAAAACATTTACGTGTTTAGTTTTTTGAGTGCTGTGTTGTGTAGTCTTTCGATTGGTCTCACACTAATTTAGTATATGCTTAGATGTTTGGTTGGGCTTTTTTTGGTGGTGCTCGTGGTGGTGGTGGTGTGGTAATTCCTCACCTTTTACTGCCCTCCAGTAAAGCCTGACAAGACTTTGTCAGCAATCCTCGGCACAGGCCTAGGCATCACGTTGGCAGGGTTTAAGAAGACTGGAACGGATATGGGAGCTGGAGGCCATTAGCAGAATGTCAGAGTAGCAGAGAACATGTCATACGAGAAGCGCCTGAGGGGATGCCTTTCCCAGTGCATGCGAGTGGGTGATTTCATCCTGCTTATTATCCAGGGCAGAACAGTTAGTAAAGGAGCCTTCGCCTTCCCCACCAGACTGGTTCACATCCAGCTTCAACAGCCAAGCCAACCCTTTCAAGTAGATAGCAACCTATGCTGTGTAGCTTAGTAAGATGATTATTAGGTTTAAATATGAGCACTGTTGTTAATTGCCAGCTAAGTAAGAATCTAAAATAGGCTCTTAGTGAGAATGGCAGATGCAAAAGTAGATGTTGTCTAGGATAATGTGGACGGTTAGTTGCTGTATCGGGATATTTGCTTTGCTAACATGGGATGGCTGTCCCATTTTGCCTTATGCTGAGAACCCTGTAACCTCTGAAAATATTTTATCTTGGCTTTTTACACACAATTGGCAGTTTCAAAGTGAATAAACTTAAATGAGAGGCATTTAGCTATGCTCATTACCTTCACATCATGCAGTTTTTATAAGATACTGCTGTAAGAGATAAAAGCATATAGAAATGTGTTTGTTTACAAACAAGACCCTTTTAACGAATAAAGGAATGCACAACATAAAATCAGTACAAAATTAAAATGTAATGTTTACTCTTGCTTCTGTACTACTTCATTTTTTACTTCTATCACTTTTTTTGTTACTTTTGTTTCCATTCTCACTGAACTACTTCTATTCTGACTCTTTTTCTTTTTTCTTTTTTTTTCTTTTTCTTTTTTTTTCCTCTTCTCCATTTTGAGCTTTTCCCTAACTCTTAACATTTTCTATTTTCCAACAAATACAGTATTCTGGACTTCAGGCCCCCAGTCTTGATTTTATCGTTTTGAGCTGTAAACTCTTCAAGCTAGTGTTTGGGTAAACTTTAGTAAGTAATTAGTGAGAACTTCTATGCATTTATTTTCACTCAAAATTATACATTCAGAATTTAATGTCTGTATTCTACATCAAGCCTCAAAGTAATGTTTTAAGTTTTGTTGCTCCTTTCAAAAAGAAGTATACATTTGGTATTTAATAGTACATATCAATTTCATAATAGCCTGTAGTATATTTCTAGGTAAAAGGGTGTGTCCTTTCTGAGCAGCAGACTAATTTTTTCATTCTAACTTGAGACCATATCCTACTTACGTGTATTTATCTTGGAAGTGAGAACAGAAATAACTCTTCCTCCTCTTGAATAACACATATGCGTAAACAGGTTTCTTTGTGCCCCTATCATTTATACCTTGTGAAAATCAGGAGATTGAGGAAAGGCAGTGGGGCTTAAATTTTTGTGTGCATGGTGATTCTGTGGCTGAGGAAATATAATGCAGTGTATGTGTTTCTGTCTTGGATATGTGTTGCACTTGAATATAGTAGTATTTTCTTACTAAATTATTAAATCACCATGCTCTGTACAGTAAATTTAAATCTTTGTTTTAAAACTGAATTTCTTAAGCTTTTCCTCTTCCATTGTATATTTAGGAATGTCTCTATATTTCTGTCCTTTGGGATTCTTAAATACATCTTCCATTACTGCTGTTGGCAATTTTGTGCATCAATTCTTGTTCATGAGATTGTGAATATATTCATTTTCATTATTTCAGCAGACATTTGTGGAGCTTCCTAAAGAAATGTTTTAGAGGGGAAAAAAATCAGTGGTAGCAATTTAGCAATTGAGCATAAGCTTTCAGAAATTACATTTTGGATGTTAGCATCAAAAGTAAACTTACTTGCTGGAAGCTTAGTGCCTTAGAACTTTGTTTTTCCTCTTAGCAAAATGTTTAAAGTGTGATCAACTCTGCCTAATTTATAATAGAATCACACTTTCATTTTTCTACACTTTAGATATCCCCTAAGAGAATACAGTTTTCTCTCCTTGTTTATCATCTGTTACGCGTGCACTACTCGGTGCTAAGCACTAGCTATTGGAAAAAGGCCCGGGTAGGCAGCTGGTAGCCCCAAGGCTGCCCTTCATCTAGCAAGGGTAAGTTAGGCACCAGCCTTAGTTATGACAGACTGATGTCCACTTGGTGCTCTCCTGCCCTGAAGTCCCCTTTAGCGGAGCCTTGCTGGATTCTGTGTGCAGAGTGACTAAGAGATGAACCTCGTTATTTTCACTTCTCTCCTTTGTAAGCTGCGCTAACCACCAGAGCGTCATGGAGTACACAGGGGCAACAGGTGACTTGCATACAACTTTCCCTGGTATATGAGTTAGCAAAGGATTGATGGGAAGCTGGTGACAGTGACAGAATATTTGAAGTATTTAATTTTTGAATAATTTTTGATTTAAAGAATAAAAACAGGACTGAAGGTAAAGTTTTCTAGGAAGAGTTCTTTTAAAAGGCAACCACTATTACCCACGGCTTTTGCTTTTGGAAGATTGTTAAAATGGGAAGAGAAGCATGGTGCTCTTTTCTCTTCACCATTCAAGCACCTGCAATAAGAGGGCTTCAGTTACGTTTTAACTGCTGATTCTCAGGTACTTTTTACAGACCCTTAGTCATTGATCTGCTCTTTACAGCTCTGAGTAGCTTTCATTGTATGCATATGTTTTAGATCTGTTTTATTTTATAAAACAAATTAGAAAAAAGATACACAGCATGTACACACGCTAAAATAATTTTATACCAAAAGATAGGTTTCCTGCCTTAATACCAGTTTTTAGTGTAAGTTATAAATAGCAAAGAAAATATATTTCCACTAAAAATCATTTTTAATATATGCTTTCTATATAATTTTCATAAAAAATATTAGAATGCTACTACAGAAAACATAAAGCTAATTTATGTGGCTTACTGTAAAAATACTGTTATAGAACAGCTTTTCTGTGGAAGTTGCTTTATGTAATGCTATGTCTAGGCTGACTTGAGTAGTTTCATTGGAAACTTTTGTTTAAATAGCCATAGCTGTTCATTCAAATCAAATTATAATAAAGGGTGTAACTGTATAAAAAGTTATAATGAGTAAAACCAGACTGTGCTGATTTGTTTTTGTCAAATAGTATAGCACTGTGAGACTTTTTCTGCTCGCCTTAACTAACCATCAGGCAAAGGCAGTATTTCATGAAAACTAGATTGGCAATGGGACTTACTATCCTCTTCCCCTCACCTTATTGACCATGGCTTTGTTTATAGCTCATTCTATGCAGTCCTGTAATGAAAATTATCAACTTATTCCTTCTTACAATTTTAATTTTAAATGTTGTCAAAGGGATACAAATTGTTATTTGGTTTCTTTTCATACAGCAGAGATTACTTAGGTTTTCTCATGGTTTGAAAAATAGTCTTTGCAGCTGATTTGAAAAGATGTTTGTTCCTTGTTAAAGAGCTAATCGATATTACATCAGTTCTTTTATAAGTTACATACATGAAGTTTAACTCATACACACAAAAAAATCTTAGGGCAAATAGCTGTATTACAGCTACTAAGACTTGATAATGCTTCAACTTATATTAGTGAAAAATAATAATAAAAGCCTATTTAAAAGATCCCAAAACTAGCTTATTAGGTTCAGTTACTTTTGAGCATCTAAGATAAATAAATCTCAAAAAAAAGTTGGTTTTGCATGGATTTGTGCTTAGATTATTTCTGAGCTTCTCTTTAATTGAATCAGGCTAGATACCCAGACACACCTGAATCTTCTAGACACAAATTTAAAATCTTACCTTTCTGAAGAATTAAGTATTTAAAAGTTCTGACCTAAAATCATTGAGTAAGCAGTATACAGCTGTTTGTTCTTTCCAAGCTGATAGTATATCTGAAGTTCACATAAGCTGCATTATACAAGATCAAGATATAGCTTGACTGCTGTACAGCTGATTGCCTTAAATTTTAGAGAAGATGCATATTTAGATGACTGATCTGTTTAGTCTTTCTTAGCCTGTGAAAAGTTCTCATTATTATTGGACTAGCCTTTGAAGGTGTCCATTCTAATGAACCTTCTAATGAAAAAAGAACCAAAAAGATGGCACTAGAAGGTGTTTTTTCTCTACCCTTTTTCAGATTTTTTTTTTTTTTGTTTTTTAATGAAAGCACAACTGAAATTAAGCTTCATGAACTTGAACGTAGCACTTACTGTTCAGGAAGGAACAGTGGATAAACAAATACATAAATTAGATCTGTATTAACTTAAAGAGAGTTCTTAGTGGGATAACAATAGCATCCAATAAAGAGAGAAAGAAGAATCTAGAGAACTCTCTTATGTACTTAAATTTGTTCTTAGTAGTGACTAATGACTATTTGGTCCTCTTGCTCAAATCAAAGTGGAATTCATGTGGGGAAAAAGGGTTTTACTGAGTAGTTTCTCTTTGATTACTAAAGTTGGTGTGTATATGCAAAGGGAAGACCATTGAGTGTGGGTGTTTCTTTCTTCCCACTTCCCCCATCCTAGTTTGCAATTTCTCCTTCTAAGATCATAACTTGTCTGATTAAGGTGTGTGCTTGTTTTTTTTTTAGTGTCTAGCAGCTGATAGAAAACAGGGAATTTTCTTTGAGAATATTTTAGGGTGGTAAGTCGGAAATGAGCCTTGTAGTTCCACAGTTGGTGTTGTCATTCATGGTGTGGCTATATTTAACACCTTTATTATTTGTACTTCATCCAAACTTACAGGTATGGAGAAATTGATGAGACATGGTAGTACCCAGTGGCTTTTATAGTTTCATAACACTTTCTCATCATATTCAGGGACTCTTATTTATTCATGTCATTTGGGAAGCCTTTTTGATATATACTTTCTGTGTAATATGATGAGCCAGTCTTTAATGTAAAACTCTGTAGGATAGTTAACTTTAGTAGTGTCCTGAGACAGTAGGGGTTTTGTGTGCCCAAAATACATGGATAGAAGAGATTTTAGATACAGTCATCACCTGGCTCCATTTGAAGATTAGAGCTATCTTTTTAAGTCAACGTAAGCATAAATGAAAAAATATTGTATTGGGCACAAGTACAATGTGCTTACAGTTGCCTTAACTGCTGAGTAAATGTCTTCATTCATGATCATCTGGGATGTGTGCAACATCCTTGTATTTAACTGCAAAATAACCAAGGCTTGCCTCTGTATTGGATCTTTGGCTAGAGGAAAATGCAAATAATTTCTTAAGTGAAAAATAACTTTTTGGTAGTAAATGCTACAGGATGATGCTAAACTTGGAGGTGTTTTTTTAAAAAAAAAGTCTCTCTTTTGAATGATATTAAATAGAAAAGATGGAAAGAAAATAAGATGATTTTATCTCTTTAGTGTCTCCTTTCATCTTAGTTTCTCCTTTTTGGTCACCATCACTGATCTCTTGCTTTGCCTCATCTAGAAGCAAATTTTCTGCATGCTACTGGAAAACTTGGCAGAAGCACAAGTAGTGGAAAATGAAATAGCCAAAAATATCTGATGAGTTGTCCCATGTGTCTTCAGGCATATATTGAAGAGACTTGATTGTATAGGTGCCTATGATTCCATGCAGGTGAGGACTTAAGAGAGGAAGTGGTTAGACATCTATTTATTTATTTATTTTTCTTCAGACCTTCATTAGTGCCCACTTCAGTTATTGCATAGCTAGTTTTAGCACCATGGTTTCAAAAAAAGCAATCTGGCTGTATAAGCATGAAACATCACCTGTGCATCTAGTATTATTTTTCTCTCAAAATTAGTATGTTATGAATAAATGCTTCCAGATTTAGCCTCATCATTATTCAAAATTAGCATAATTGATCCTTACTATTCAGCTGTTTAATGTCAGTTGCTTTTTTTATTTTTACTGCTTATATTTTCTGGACTTTGTTGTTGTTCATATTGAAATGTTATTTCTTTTAAAATTATGTAAAGGCCTAATAGCAGATCTTATCATTCACTGATAGGTCAATGCAGGCAAAAGATGACCCCCTATTGCTGTAGATTTCCCAGTGTGTAACGTGGTTAGCTAGGTAGGCTATGAGATAAATGCCTTCTGTCACACTGCAGAGATTTCTTTCTGTCATATTTATTAAGTAATAGGTTGGATTGTGCTGTTTTATTTGGAAAAAGCATGTTCATTAAAATTGTTACCAGTTATTATATTGTTATGTGTTGTCAATGTGTGTAGGTGGAGGCTTCTCTTCTCATTCACTTTTCAGCATACTGTCCAGGTGTCTCAAAATATTTAGAACGTCAGTAAGCATTTCTAACCGTGTCCCCTTTAATGCAGTTCATGAAGTAGTGGTATATACTGTAACCACTGAATTGAAATCATTGTTAGTGACTAATTTGTTAATACAATAATAGAATAAAAATATATGCACTGAAAGAAATTTGATGCAATCATATAACCATATTTTCTTTTTTTCTTGGAACATTTTACAGCGGATAACTAAATATATTACTACTAATGTGTCTTCATTCGTGTTGATTAGAACTGTACTGTTTCCTTTCTAATGCATAATTTGCTAATTTTGGTTCTCAAATTTATAGAAGGCTTAGAAATTACTTCTTTTCAATTACAGATTGCAACTTCAAGCTGTAAAATTAAGCTACTAATGTTTCCTAACTTCTAAGTTGTTATATAGACCCAATTCGCTGTCCTTCTCCACAGTAACCAAATCACTGTTCTGAGAGCTTCTTTTCCTTCATAGAATCACTAGTGTTTGGCTTTTGTTTCCCAGCTAAACTCTTGGCTAACCTGGGTCTCTTGTATGGGTTGCTTGTGAAATCCTGTGAGTTTACACCTACTCTGTTACTGGGTATTTATTGGATACCATGATCTTGGTGGTGGGAAGTCACTTGTGTTTTTTAATATGCATTTCAATTGCCTAAACTCCTACCATAGTGTTCTTCTGAGCAGCAAGCAGGGTTTGGCTTCCTGTGGATTCTGAGGTACATGTGGAACATGGCAGTGTGAATTATATTGAATTGCACCCTAAATTTCAGGGTTGCAGTTCAGTCCTGAGTATAAAACTGGTATTATGTATAGTCAGCAAGATGTCCAAGAGTATTTTAACAGGATGATAAGCATTTTGAAATATTTTAGTTACAGGATACTATTCTTTCCCAGTGGTCCCTCGTGTCATTTTAAAGTGACAACAGACATCAGCGCAGTTGGATAGTTTGTAGTGTTTTGCGGCTGTTCTTTTCAGGCTTACGGCAAGCTCTAATAGGAATCATTTGCAACTGAATCAACTTTTTAGCCCTTGTACAAGCCTGTGAACCTTGAAAAAAGGTAATTCTTCTAAAGTTTTAATTCAATGTTGATTTCCACGTGTGCGGTCTTTAACAACTTAGCCAACTTGAAATATATAAAAAAAAATATTTTTAAACAACACA
>VZSV01000105.1:1701405-1734790 GCA_013398735.1 Nothocercus julius
CCTCTCTTGTCCCTAGGGCCTGGGACTCTAAAGGGCTGCCCTTAGTAAACACCAAAGCAAAGCAGGCGTTCAGCAACTCTGCTTTTTCTGTGTTTTTCGTAACCGGGGCACCCACCCCATTCACCAGCGGACCCACATTTTCCCTGATCTTCCTTTTGCTGTTAACATATTTGAAGTTGAAGTTTTTCTTGTTATTTTTAACATCCCTTGCCACGGATGCAAGATCTCTTGCATCTTGCATCTGATCACTCCACTTTGGAGTACAATAATAAACCTCCCGTTCCCGTTGTTTTCATGTCTGAGTCCCATCTGTCAGAAGTCACCCTGGTCAACACCAATACATCCCTGTCAGCCATGGGTGGGAACCCTGTGAGTGCTTTCTCATACTGACAGGCAGCAGATGTGACACCTGACATATTTGATTCCCAACCTTTTTTAAGTTGCCAGCTTGACTGTCACTTGTTTTTTAGCCGTAGATGTTATAATTACTTATAAAAGTTATTTAGATTATTTTAATTATTCAGTTACCTAAATAGTAATTCTCCTATCGTGGTGTCTCTGGCTTTGTTTACGGCGAATTTTACCCTCTAGAAACAACAGTAATTTCAGCCAGCACTTCTCTTGCAGCTGAGGCCAGGTTCGCAACTGATTTTCATGGAACAGATTTACAAACTGTTTTGGAATGACAAAATTACAGTTAGGCAACATTGGCTGTTCAGGTGAAAGATTAACGTTGCCTTGGTTTTCAGTATTTTTCTTAGGATTGGAAAATTAAAGACTTCTCAGTACATTTTTACATGTCCATGTTTGTTTCATCAGTCATAGGCTGAAATCATTGAGCTTGGAAGAGGCAAAAAAAAAAAAAAAAAAAGAAATTGCTCCAGCTAATTTGTCCACCTGCTTCTTCTTCCTACTGGAAATATTTTAAAAGTGTTTCTGATGTATAAAATGTTAGAAGGCAGAAGGTGTATTAAGCAAGAGACTTTTTTTTTTTTTTTCCTTGAATGTCAATTACTGAATGTATTACGTAGTGTGTCAGGAAACAGTGATATATCGATAGAAATTTGTTATTGAAAAGACCTCTTACTTATTTTGACATGTAAGTCACACACATTGATCCCCTTTTAAAGGATGCTGCTGATCCAACATGAAAGAATGAATCTAGATATACTGAAAAGGAATTTCAGCATTTCGTGTTTTACAGGCTGTTGAGGGCTTGGCTTAAAACTTTGGGAATGGGGATGGGAATTGCATAGGCTTCGAGCTCTTTGTTTGAGAAAACTTGTAGTTTCTTGTAAATTAAAGTGGTAGCTTTAAGTGTAAGAAGGGTAGGCAACTGCAGGTTAGTGTCTTTATTTCACCCAGAACAGGAAAATTAAGACGGATTTTCTTGGCACGCATGAGGCAATGGTTAGTGCTGGGAGGTACTTAATTACAGAAGCAGTGTCCCTAGTTTCTAGGGACAGTCTTCTCTGCGGAGGAAAGAATCTCAAAGGCTGCATGCGCCTTCCTTTTCTGCCTACCCAGGAGCTAGGGCCAGGTACCTGCTGAGCAGAAGTTCTTGCAATAGAAGTTCTGGGTTAGGGATGAGACAGAGAGCCTGTGAGTCTAAGGAGAAGAGCCCAGAGAGAAGTGGTCCCAACGCACAGAAGAGGAGAAGAGGGCCCAGTGGGATGGGAGTCTGGGATGGGAGACACCTCGGTGCTCTTGCTGAGCTCTCTGGGCCGGAATTCTGCTTCTGAAAACCTTGCCCGAGCACAGTGTCTTCCTGTAGAAATGTTGGCTGAATTTTCTAAGTCTTAAACTTGTTCTGGACCAAAACCAAAGGTAAAAGCCTGTTAGAATAGGAAGTGAAAGGAGATGGCAGCATAAATTACTTATGGACTGTGTTTTGTCATTGGGTATTAAAGATACTTCAGATCTGTTCCTGACTCTATCAAAAAGTTCTTTTGAATCCTTGGGAAAATTACATTCCTCTTTGTGCCTCAGTTTACTGTGTGAAATAAGAGATTTTATTCCATTTACCTTCATTTATTTTCTTCAATTGATGGTGTTCCTTGTATACATTTACTGTATGGCTACCGACATAGTTTATTTCTACAAAAAGTTCTGAGATGAGGGTATTGTTTGATCACTATTAAGTAAATGCAAATAATAATAAAATACCATTTGAAAATATAAGTGGCAATATTATAAAACTATTACTGAAGAAATTCAAGGGGCAGAGAACTCCACTCTGAGGAGGAAGAAAGGAAGACCTGTTACAGAATGTGCTGAAAATGCAAATACTTGCTAACCTGCAGGAATTTTATCTTGTATCTCCCATTTCCTACATACTGCTTTGAGCCGGAACAACTAGGTGCATTCTGACATAAGGGCATTTAACATACGGTTCAAGCTTAACAGCCAGGAATGAAATAGTCGGTCCAATTAGATATAAATGAGAAGGGACGAAGGGACCTATTTTTTTTTTTTTTTCCTTTGGTGTTTGTGCATTTTACTCAATTCTTTTTAAGTGGAAAAGGCTTAACTAGTTTTTGGAACATTAGCGGGGACAGGGACATCTCGTTATTTTAGTGTCTGCTTTGTTCCCTCACCTAAGAGTGGTATCTTGGCTGACCTCAGAGTACATTAAAAGGAATAGATACTCATTCAGGATAAAAGTTTGGGAATATGGACAAAGCCTAAAAGGCTGCATATGGAGGAAGAGAAGCATTTATGCAGGACAGTTTAATTGCTTCATCTGCTAAATTAGAATATGAATAGATCTTATTTTATAATTTGCACATCTGTCTACTGTCTCATGCTAGTCAGATGCAGAAATTATTAAAGAATGAGAGAATAACTTTAACAGTAGGACTGAGGATTATTATTTATTGTATAATATGGTAATGAAATGAGAACAGTATTTTTAAGATAGCATTCTATTAGGTGCCATTAATAGCACTATTGCTGTCTGCCAGAGAAAGAAATATATATATGTTTTTCTATTTGATCCTTACTATGGCAACATTAAGAGTACCATATTTATTCAATATAGCAATTTAAAATGATAAATTGGAGCCTAAATGATAGGCAGTTCAGAAAATGAAGCTTTCAAGGAAGAAATCTGCAGAACTCTACACAGCCATTGGAAAGGGAAAAAGATCAAAAGGAAAAAGAAAATGGGTTGCATAGAGAAAGGAGAGTATTTACAATAGCGGACAAGATCATGCAGTGCTTTAGATAGTAGAAGCAGAAAAGGCAGGCACTTAAGGAGAGCAAGAGATTACATATTAGCACAGAAATGCATAAAAATGCTTTCTCTTTTGGATGAGCCAAGATTATTTGGCAGCTGCTTTTTACAGATACCGAGAAAGATACCGTGTTGAGACAACCAACCACCACCAAAGACTAATAAATAAACTGAGGAAAATTTATTTTTAAATAAGCTTTTATTTTAACTTTCATTAATTACTGCTCTGGCAATGTGGTAAAATAATCCTAGAAGTTTATTTTGTGGTTCTTAGAAAGTTGCATCCCTTTCCAAATGATTTATTCGATTAAAAAATAGAGAGTCCTTAAGATACAGCTCTTCTACTCACAGTGCTAATTTTCCTTGTCCCATTGAAGGAGGTTAAAAGGTTTGGGGTTAACAGCCACAGTGTCACCATTCATTGGAGCTGAAGGCTTTCTTTCTCTCCATCTGTGAGGACTGAAGATTTCTGGGAAAATGTTCTTTGCAGTCACTCATTTCTGCCTTAGTGTTTTTTTTTTTTTATGTAGGGTTAGGTAAGTTTGAATGTTCACATTGTCTAGTGGCAGAGGAAATGTATTGTCTAGTAAATACCTGGAAGCTTCTTCAGTTTTCAGAAATAGCAGTGAGAATCCTTTTTGAAGTTTCTACTTTGTGTGCAATAACCGTTTTTAGCTCTGGCAACCTGTTAAGCGATGTGAGTCCACACATAAGAGTCAATGTATTTTGTGTCAGATGTGTCCTTGAGTGCTCTGTTGCTGTTCATGTTATCATGTAGATTAATTCTGCTGAGGGATATTTTTTCTTCTAAGGCATAATGCATAGAGTGATGAACATCATTTAACATAAGGAACTTAATCTTCCACTCTTTATTATGACCTTGCAAGCTAAGGAGGAGCCTAATCTAGAAGCCTATAGATTAAGTAAACAGAGCGTCAAGGACTGTGGAGATCATGTGAGTGCACTTCCACCTTCCAGAGAATACAGTGTGCAAGGGCTACACTACTACTAGAGACATCTTTTGGGGATGTGTTTTATTTTGGCATTTTTCTGGAGGTCAGTCTTGTCCTAAAAGCATCTTTAACTTAAACAGACACAATGTATTTTATATCTGAAATTATAATTTTCATACTAAAATTTCTGGTATTTGTTTAATTAAAATCATTTGGTTACCAAGATCAGCTGTCCCCAAAAAGATGTATTATCTTTAGTATTTGTGTTTCACATTTGGGTATAAAAAGATTTGTGAAATATCTATATTATGAACAAGTGCTTTAATGACAACAAATCTTGAAATAGCCAGAAAAATCTATGAATCAGAACTCTTATGTGTATTTCAACATGAATAGTGTTGAGATACTCCCATGCCATTTTTCCTCTCCAAGTGTGGAAGTTGCAACAGGACAAAATGACTTTAAAAAACAATAGAAATGAACTGAATAGATAACCATCCTTTACATATAGATTAATTTTAATAGAAATATTAAATGGAATACTGAATATGAGTGTCAGCTATATGATCTCAGAAATAAACCATATGTATGGTGGACTATGGTTATTCATAGAGAATCCTGTTGAAAATCAGGGAAAGTTTGGTAAAGCTTGTCAGGGTGAGCAGGTGTATTGACAAGCGTGGAGAATGGGGCTGGTGGAAGGCTTCGGTGACAAGGGCTGCGGTTCATGCAACTCTGTTTCAAAGTCTTTTTTTCAGTGCCACACAGCAAACACCCTTTAAAGAAATGTTTGGGAGAAATCCATTGCTCAGTTTGCAAATATTTCAGGTTGCGAATTCTGAGCCCACTTGATTTACTTTCTGGTGACTCGTAAGCCAAATGTTCTGAGCAAGAATCTGCTACTTTTGCTGATTTGTATTAGTCCAACTCCTCCTCTAATCTCCATGGAGCCATCAAGAAAATCACTGAAAGAACACGGGGACTAATTTTTTGGTCCGTCTTTTTGTGCTTGCACCACAGAAGTATTTCGCTGGTAGGGTGTATTTAAGAGTATATGTTGCGTATAATTATAACCAGATAAAATACTATATTCCTGTTTCTGTTGGCTTCACTGTTAGATTTCATATGGCATGTACTCTATCCTTAAAGCCTTTAAAATATTTAACATTTCTATTTTTCATTTCTTAAGAAATATTGTAAAAACTAATGTTGCAAGCTACTAGAAGTGTCTTGCTTGGTCACTTATGCTAAATCTTATTTGATGGAATATTTTGTACTGAAAAGTTGCTAGTCTTGTATAAAGTCAAAACATATGAATCATTATTATGATGTATATGTCACTGTTTGTCATGTTTTTGACTCCTTAATTGCAAATCAGAAGAAATCAGGATCGTAAAGATCAAGAGACATTAAAGTAGGAGACACTTGTTTGAAGCAAAATGTCTTTGCTATTTATATATACCAAGAGCAGATATGATTATGCATATTAATTTTTATTTTTATTTTCTCTCTCTTTTTTTTTTAATAATGAACCAACTTTGTTCATCTTCCATTGAACTGCAACATGGTCTGTTGCGCCCTTACTGTCACTGCAAATAGGTAAGACAGAATGATTTTTCTCTCTTATAGTATGTGGGCTTTGCTGGATGGAAAGAATTAATAATTTTCCAACTTAATATGATTTTTTAAGCTTCATTAATATACAATGCATATTTGCCATGTTAATTAGAAATTAAATCTATGTTTATGTATTTTCCATGCATAGCAGACAAAACACAATGTTCTTATTATTTCTGTTCCTTAGGTATGTCACTTGGTTTCAATTTTTCTGTTAATGTGGTGTTTTGGAGAATCTTTTGTTTTCTGCATTTTCCATTACATTTCCAGTTTTCATCCAGTGCTCCCTTATATTGACCAGTCCTTTCCCCTCTCTTCCCTTCCCCCAGAAAAACAGAAAAGGGAAATAGGAAAAAAAAAAAAAAAAAAAAAAGGAGTTAACATTTTAAGTTCTACAGAAGAAAGGCCTTCCTTTCCATATAGGATAAATGAGATAATAAGTTATACAAACATAGAATGATGTACTTGCTGCTTGAAGAATATTGGGAATTAACATGTCTCACATAACTACTTTTTTAAAGAATTGGTTTAATACTTTCTTCTCCTTTAGGGATAACATTTACCTTCAGAGCAGTTTTTCTGTTCATATTTTAAAATAAAATAGTCATGGACATGGAATGCCTGGGTTTTGGCACCAGTGCCTTCGCCACATAATTTGCAAATACACATTCTCGGGAAACTGAATATTATCTTTCAAAAAGATGCAAGTGAGTTTACAACCAACTGCAGTTGTTCCTGGTGGAAACCTGTATGTTCTGTGGGAGCCACAGTGCTAGCTACATGCGAGGCTATGAAGGAGGAGCTGGTGAAGCCTTCACTACCTTTTGAAAGGAGAGCATTTCTAGAAGGGCTTTCTGGTACGTAGGAGTAAGTCATGCCGTACATGCAGAAGTTATGTTTACAAAATAAATAGCACATTTGGCTCTAAAGGGCATTGCAAGCTGGGGAAGAACGTTTTTGTTTGTTTTCACAATTTATTAGTGGGTTTATTTGTCACAATAGATGTTGTAGCCTTGGGGATTGTTACCAGGAAAAGCTGAGTAGGAATTTAACTAGCTTCTAATTCCCCCCCCCAGATTGTACATTTTTTCTTTTGTTAGTGTCACAGTTTATCTGTTGATCAGTGCACTTATGCTGATGGATTTTGGGGAAAAAAAATCTAAATAAATGACAAGTCCTAACTTAGAAGAAGTAAATACTACTTCTTCTTCAAAGAAGAGAAGTAAACACTTTGAGGAACTCTTTTTATTTGTCTTCCTAAACTATGTTTGTTTCTTAGGAGGAAAGGGGTTTGTATTGATGAATCTAGTCCCATAAAGACTGGGCATTAAATTCTGACTGTCAGTGAAAAATGAAATTGCTCTTTTAGTGCTGTATTTACAAAACACAGATAATCTATATCATATATCTTGAATTTTGTACCATCAAGTCATACCATCAGTGTCTTCTCTGATCTAACGATAATGAGGACTCAAATCCCAGATACCTGAGTTTCTGCAGCCTTTACCTGTACACGTTGGTTGATTTGCCAGCAGTACGCTATAAAATGCCATTTTATAGCCATCTGTTTTAAAGTCTGTTCTTCACATTATTTTTCAGAATATGTATAGGTATTTCTATAATTAATTCAAAATAATCTGATTGTATTTATTTGATGAAATGTTTGAAAAGGTTGAAAAAGGTTGAAAAGCTACATGACATATTTTAAATAGTGGTGGTCTGTGTTTGGTGTGCGCTTGCCAATGGCCTTTCTGTGGAACACAGCCAGTATCGGCTAAGAGATTGCTCTTTCCATATGAGTATCTCAGCCTTTGGCTGTTAGTTGCTAATGATGATGAGCGTGAAGAAGGCAGTCTTGCCAAGATCTACCATAGCTATGTCTTAATCTAGCCAGTAGGTACGAACATAGTTCTGATTAAAGTATGTAAGAAACAAGATGAACTTTATTTAAAATCCTGGCTTCCACACAGAATTTGCTTTTGAAAACATTTTACATGAACTGAAGGTTTTTCTTTTTTTTTTTTTTTTTATTTTATTTTTTTATTTTTTTATTTTAAGCTAAATTAAGATATAGTTTGAATTTTTAGAAGACTTGGTGAAATCAAAGTTTTTACACTTCAAAAGCCCATTCTTGCATATTAGCTAATTTATTGCTATGATCCTGAAAGCGAAAGTGATCTTAAGATCTGTATAACCAGGTTTTGAAGTATTTCATTTTCAATCAGTGTTTTTCAGAGCACCTTCAAAAATTAATGAGGCTGGCAGAAGCGACTTAATCACTTCTTTTGGCCAATCATTTCTGTCTCTGTAAGCAGTTAATTTCTGATAGCTGTCACTTATTTCTTCTGAATGTCAAGCCATGATTTCAGCAGTTGGATTTAGATATTTGGACTTGAAATATTTGGCTTGATTTTTAGATATAAAGACTTCTTTTAATCTGCTCACCAGGCCTGTGAAGTAACCTAGCAACATGAGGAATACCTAGTAATTATTTCTACCCTAAAGGAAAATTTAGTTCGGTGCACTTCCGCTTTCAGACCAAGGTAATGCAGATCTGCCTTATCAATTGTTTGATAGGCAGAAAAGAAGAAAAGTTCAGTGCTCAGTTTACATAGTGATTTAAGTTCTGCATGAACTCACCATGGCATTTTCAGTAATAAGAAAGAAAATGAAATGCTTCACATTTCAGATGTGAAAGCCATGAGGGCAGCTAGATGATAGTTCCACAAAGTATGAGTTTATTTGCACACACAGAGCTACAACAGGCTATTACAGCCTAATCTGGAGTATCTCTTTATAATACCTAATGATACCATTAGCAACGGTGTTTCTTATTTCATACACAGTATAATGTAAGAGAAATGCCTGAGGCTTTCTGCTTCCAGAAATTTAATTTCACATCGAGCCCAGAAGGATTCATCTGTTATTGTGACATTAAACCCAGCTCACCTGTCTCTAAAGCCGAAGCCTCGTTGTCTTGTGCGCTTGCAGTCTTCCTGATTGCCTGTTGCTTGCAGGCAATGTACTCTCGGTGTGAAATCGGGATAAAGTTTGGGATTGGAGTGGGGGTGGGTGGGAGAAACAGATTGCAGCAGCCTCAACGTGACTGAGAAGTTCAGTAACTCACAGTTTAGGAAAAAATACAGTTCATCTCTCTCACCTCCTCCTGGTGATGATGAGTCAGTAACAGCAGTGTCAGGCTTTTCAGTGTTATATTTATTTATATTTACTTGCATCTGTGCCACAAGTATATATACATTTATGTACAGTGCCCACACCTGGCAACCCTTTGACAAGAATTACTTCTCCCTAATATGTGGCTTGTGGGGGAAAAAAATAAAACAAAAAAGCTAGCAAGTTTGCTAGGAGCACATTTTGGAGCTCTTGTTTACCAGGGTAAAAACACCACCAGAAAAAAAAAAAAAAAAAAAAAAAAAAAACAAGGAGGGTTGACTTTTCTGTACGTAATAACATCTCTACCCCGAGAAGGTAGCAAAAAAATTGAATTTTCTCTTGAGAGCCAACTACAAACTAATAAAGAAAAGGCATAAAGGAACACAAACAAAAGCCCCCCAAAACTTCATTCTATAGCTTACTTGCCAATTACTTTTACAATAACTTCAAAAAAAAAATGAATACAAGTTAGAGTAGTATACCTCATTTCATTTTTGTGTATTTTGGTTTTCATTTTTTCTGAGTATTTTAAAAATAAAGCTCCTCAAGCGCATGTGTGTCCACCTCTTCGCTCTTTTCCCGTCACGTTGCAGGTTGGGGCCATGAAGGTGAGTCCAGGGCAGGAGACACTAGGACTACAGGTCCGCGGGCGGGCCGGGCGGGCCGGGGCGGCCTCTGGGCTGGGCCCGGCTGGGCAGGCACGAGCCTGCTCGTGCACTCTGGCTAAGCCGGAGGAGAAAGCAGGTAAAGTGTCAGCCGTGTCCCTCCTCCGCTTCCTCGTTTATGGTAGCTGCGGCCAGATGAATGTGTTCCGGTAGCATATGCATCGGAATCATGAATCAAGGAACAGCAACCTGGTACGTTGCTATCCCACCTGCCAGCGGGTGATTTTTTTTAATGTAGGAAACATTTTGTTCCATGGTATTAAAGTGTATTTGTAATTCTCATGTGCCTGCTGTGTTGCTGTGTTGACTCTGTGTGTGTGTGTGGGTGTGTGTGTGTGTGTGTGTGAGAGAGCTTATTAGATGTCGCTGTGATGGAACTGTTCAAAAAAAGTCTGACAAATCAGGTCAGCATCAAACTTCAAAACAACATTTTATTTTTTTACATACTCATTAATAGTACACACTGCTAATGGTTAGTTTTTACCCATTATCAGTCATTATCATTGGTAAAACAATTAGTCCATAATAAGCTTATTATAATTTACCTGTGAGTATAAGTGCTATAGAGCTACTGCTGTGTAGTTAGTGCTATTGGCCTTGGTCCTTGATGGATCTTAGTCACCAAGATCACAGTGAGAGTTGAGAGTTCATCAGCAAGGGAAGTGACAACAGCATGGGCTGTTGTCTTTCTTCCCACCTTTTTTTCTCCCATCATTGATGTTTTATGCTCTTCACCCCTCCCTAAAAGAAAATGGGATGATGTCATGTGCTCTTCAGAATTACGTGAGGATAATTCAGGATTATTCTCGTTTTACAGGACATTTTCCTCACGATTATTGTAGTTCTCTGCATGTATTTCCTACTTTTTCTGCAGTGTTATATTGGTTTTAACAAACACGTTTTTCTGCTTGTGTGGTTCTGCAGATAGGAGTAGTAAATTTGACTAGGTCCCCAGTTTGGGCAAATAACTTACACTTTGTAGATCTGAAGATCATCAATATAAATTAAGAAGGGGCATGGAAAGTGCTACTCATGGAGGAATTTTGCAGAATGGATTTAATGAATAAACTGTATACCCCTACTTTCTGAACTATAGAAAGTGAACAGTAATAGTCATGCAACTTAACTTGTTAATTAGGCTGCTTGTTTTGCTCAGACAAATAAAGTAAGAAGATACTTCTTTAAGCCCTTAATTCTTGATCA
The DNA here is from genome assembly GCA_013398735.1 of Nothocercus julius. NCBI lineage: Eukaryota > Metazoa > Chordata > Aves > Tinamiformes > Tinamidae > Nothocercus > Nothocercus julius. The sequence continues at coordinate 1,712,253 of VZSV01000105.1, forward strand.
CTTGCCAATGAAGATAGCAAGCAACAAATGCAGTTCCAGGCTTAAGTATTATCCTTGTATGACTGTGCCCGCTCTAGAGTAACTGAAACCAGAAAGCAGCTTACATACCGTTACCCTTCATTTGAAGTTACTGATGCTTGTTGCTACAGAATACTAATACTTCATTACAGTACTTCCTCTAGTTTCTTAACAAATCTAAGCTGACTCTTTTTAAATTACAAATTTTGGATAGAAGGAGATCTGAATTTCTTTTTCCTCAGAATTAGGAAAAATAATACTTGGAACATGTTGTTTACAGATAACCACCAAATGCTTCTTGTTTTATATTCAGTCCATGTATTTCTTTACCTGTAAACTTTATTTTTTTTCCCTTCCTTTTAATTCTAATAATATGAGGATCTAGATTAATTCTTGACTGAAAAGTGTCCATGCTGGAGTCCTGTCCTGTGACAAAAACATTTTTCCTGGTAAGAAAAAAAAACCAAGTCGTACTACCAGAAAGCCAAAATGAGTTGTGTGAAAATTATTTTCAGTAAAATACTTTTGCAGACCTTAGGAATGCAATGCAGGAAGGATCCATAATGAATTCAAATAGAGTGTGTTTTCTTTTTAGAATATTTAATTTCCTATATATTCTGTCTAGCTACATGTATAAAAACCAACTCATAAACCAGTTTGTAAACATGTGTATCTGCTGAAACAGATTAAACTGTAGAAAATTGTATTCAACAGAAGGATTAATGTAATGTAAATTAATTTGGCAGATATGTAAGAACAATCTATTGGCATATAATATGTTTTTATTTACATTACGCATAGGTTTAAATTCAGAAGAATTGAGCAGTCTTAAAATATTCGTTAAACGGCACTGAAGAGCAAATATTTGCAAATATGAACAAATTATGCAGCTATCAAATACAATTTTCTATAATTAGTGGGTAAGCAGAAGTTGTTGACTTTATAATTACATGACAATTCTAAAGGAAGTTCCCCTTTAATTTGTCTTGGTAAATATCTCCAGAGCACTCAGAATTGAAATGCACCACAGTTATACTTCGACTTGTCAGCTTTAAGGCTAGCTAAGCTACTGGGAGAAAGAAAGGAGGAGGCAGAGCAGGAATGAAGAGTAAAATTCTCTGCCATTCAGACATTCATATATTGGAAGAAGTTTTACTTAATAATTATCTGGAATTTTGTCCTGCCGGAGATGAAGCAGTGCCTCAGTGACTGTCTCTGAGATATATAACACTCTGGGGAGAAGGCATTAAGTAAAAGCAGCAATTGCAATTTGGAATTGGGGAGGAAAATGGATGCTTGCGGATGCTGAAGGAAAAAGAACAATGTGCAAAGTAGAAAAATACGTTGACCAGAAAAAGAATTTGGAATAACAAGAAATAAAAAATACTCACTTTCCAAGTCATGTTGTTTTGAAACAAAAGAAAGAAAATGAATGACAATGGGGAAAAATTGATCAGAAACAGGATGAGTATTGCTCTAGGAAGAAAATGCTGTTAAGCTTTAGAACATTGAGCAGAGCTGCAAAAAATAGAAATGGTGGTGAGGTACCTGATGCAAGTATTTTCTATGTGAAATGGAAGAGAGGAATGTGGAAAAAAAATGTAGGCTGGATACAAAAATGTCTCCATTTGAGAATACAGAGCCAGAGATCATTAGGTCAATTAAAATGGAATAATTTCTCAGGAGAATCTGTGGAACAAGTTTCTTAGATCATTTCAAAACAAATTGACCAGAATGCTAGTAAATGCATGGCAGAGTATACACTGCAGTATGGACTTTTCAGAGATTTCCTCCATGTTTATTCCAGCTATGAACTGGAAGACTCTTTTATCAAGGGACAAATGGAGAACACCACCATTTCACTTATTTTGCTAGCTGACATGCAGTCCAACTGACAAATGAACTGTGATAAATCACTATGAATAATTTTTGTGTGTGTTGTGTACTTGTCATAGTGTACTTGCAGTACACCCCAGTTTTCTGTATTCATTTGATTATTTTTTTAAATAATTATTTAATTTATGCTCATTTTGAAAGTGTAGTGAATATTACATTCCACTTATCAGTAACTTTTTATTTTGAGACATTTGTGTATCATACATGACTATATCTTGGAGATGTTGGTAGATACACTGTTACATAATTTTAGTCAGAAATACTGACTTCATTTTCTATGAAAGACAAAGTGAATCTCTGAAAGAACATATAATTCATAGATTAAAAAAGCTGTTTGGAATATAGTTATATTATGTAATCATAGAGATAGAATTTCAAGGGAAGGTTTCTTACTGTTATTTGTTACTGAATGAGTGTCCACCACTGCATATGTCACAGATTTTCTATTATCTGAAGTTCATTACTGTGAAAACAAGAAAGGTAAGCAAGAAGTAAGCATGTGATGCTGCAGAAAATGCTGAAAATTGGCAGAGCGGTTTTCGTTCCCTCAAACCTGATTCATCTGTGATTTTTCATACAAACAAAAGATTTGAAAAGAATCCACATGTGTGCATAATGAATTCTGTTTCTATTCTCATTTTTGTGTAAGAGCAATTCAGCTGAATAGGAAACAATTTTTCTTTTCTCGGATTATTTCACTAGCATCATTTATGTTATTTATTTAAAAGTTCAAGCCCAGTTACCCAGAGTAATACAGTGAAGTCGCTGTTTTCTGACAGCTTAAAAATGTGCCCCTCAGAGTTACTCTTAGTTTTCTTAAGTCAGTAATCTGTTGGAAAGTCAGCTAAGGTTTAGAGTCCTTTATGTCTCACTGTTCTCCTTGCGATTGATAAGACAGCTTCAATCAATATCTGACACTGTATGAAACAAATAAGTGATGAAGGCCTTCATTTCTGATCTGAGAGCATCAGAAGCTAAGTTTTGGATGATTTTTGGCATAAGTAAATCCCAGAATTATTGTCAAAAATAGACTGAAGGGTGGAAATTTATGAAGAGAGAATATCCCAATTTCAGTGGAAATTTCAGTTATCTACTTGATGGCCTTTTAAGCCATATGTGTAGGTAAGGAATCAAAAATCACCAAGAAACTCAAAGTTGGAAAGGAATAGAGAAGGATAGAGAGAAAGAACAAAAGGTTGTGAGCTCTAGCTCACAAAGGTGAAAAAAAAAGCGAAGGAACCCACCCATTCAGACTATTAAAAAAAAAAAAAAAAAAGCGGTGAGAAGAAGAGGAGAATGGAATGTATTACAGCACATGTTATTTTTGAAACACTTCTGAAAAATCCTGAAAACTTCTGAGCAAAGAGACTAGTTGGCCTAGTGAAGTGGTACGCTTTAGTTGAGCAAATGGGTGTAGAAGTAGGAGGAACAGACATCTTTGTGGAGAGGAGCTTCACTACTCCGTTGTGCACTATTTCTTTAAAGAATTGTCTTGAAAAGACCGGTTTTCGTATTCCAAAGTGAAATTAAGAGATTAGGATGTATTTTAAGCAACAGTTACAACATTAATTATTGAAAAATCTTAGCTGGTTTTAAATGATAATGAAAGATAAATATGCACTTAACTTTTGGAAAATATTATTTTTCTGTATTTTCTTTTAATAAAAAGATGAGTGGCACAGAAACTGCCTCAAGGATTTCTCAAAAATGAGAAAGAAATAATTCTCTTCCTCACTTCCCTCCCTAGCCTTTCTCTTCACTACTTTTTATTTAGCCACTAGCAACAGAAGAACCAGCTAGATCTCTTCCTACTCCCCCCTCAACAATGTTATTAATGTGAATCCACCACTGGAGAATGCCGCAGCTATTGAATGCTGCCCTCACCCCTTTGGCTGTTCTCATTATTCCAATTTGCTGGATATGTGATGGGGTGACAGTTGCTATGAAGTTACAAGGACATTTTACAGCTTTTGTGTACCAAAACTTCCTAGTATATTGGGAACAGAAGGTTTTTTTGTTGTTGTTGTTGGGTTTTTTTGGTTTTTTTTTGGTTTTTTTTTGTTTTTTTTTTTCTCCATTTTTTCCATGTTGTCCATCCCTTTTCTTCATAGTGCCTCCTGTGGCAACTCTTCTCAGCTGTAATAACTTCTTAAAAACAGGGCACGTTTATGAACATACACATACAGTGAATGCTCTACCTGCTGTCCACTGGCCAAGCCTAAGCTAGCTGGCATACTATAGTAGTTCTCAGCTGCAGGTGACTGTATAGCAAAATACTGCACCCCATATATCTAAAATAGCCCCCAGGATTCCAAGTTGCTTCAGAATATCTGAGCACAACCTGCTGCACACATTGCAGTGCTACACTGGTCGGTCAGCACTGTGTTTCACACTTTTTGTTTCCTACCAGTAAAACCCCTCAGCAACTGAATTTTTAATCCTAAACCATTTTTCTGGAAGGCAGTTTTCTACATAAATGTCCACTACTAGTCATCTATGATTTTTTTTTTCCTACTTATTTACTCATCCTCACACTGAAAATTTGTTTAACTGTCTTAAACTGACAGCTGCTATACTTCAATCCTTTTATTTTCTGTAAGCCTATACAAACGGAAACCTGCTTTTTGGAGATATGCCTTCTTTCCTTTTGTTTTATCTACAGAAGAAGCAAGGAAGAGGCACAGAAGTGAGAACAGGTAAAATAAGAATAGTTTAGTGAAATCCTTGACTTCAGACACTTGATTTTTTTTTTATTATTTTCATAATCACACATCATCTCTAACTGTATGTGATTCTTAAGCGCAGCTGTCCATACATACATACAGTATGTGTATGTATTATTATAAGAAACATTGTTGCATTTTGAAGTAGGTATAGTTTTTTAGTAATTAGAAAAACTCATACCAGTACAGTCTATATGAAAAATATACTTCGGGGGGGATCTTAATAACTAAGCTCCTTATCTCACTGCAAACTGATGGACATTTGCTGTGGCAGACTTCCTTACAGCTATTCATGGCTTGCTTCAAGCAATGAGTTTAACGTAATGGTGTGTTCTTCTGCTGTTTATCAAGAAAAATCAGTAAGTTAATGAAATATATATATATTTTTTTACATGGATCATTACTACTTGATATTTTATAATGGCTAAACTGAAACTGAAGTGAAACTACATGGAAAAATGGAGAGAAAAGCTCCTAAGTGCAATGGGTACATCAAAGCTGTGTACATTGAAGCTTTGCTATAAGTGTCAGCTTTTCAAGGTATACAAGGATTGATAGACAGTCATTACAGTGATGGTAAGCGACTCTGTTTGGAGTGGGCTGGTTGAGAAACTGTATTTTGACATAGACTGTCTGTGAAATAAGAACTTTCCTAGCAGCTGTAAGCAAAGTAGCGTTTGTGGCATTCTACTCCATGCTTATCTTCAACATTTCTTCTTTCTTATAAAACAATTAGTGTCACTATCAAGCAAAGTTTTATCTTTCTCATTTTATTTATTTATTTATTTATTTATTTATTTCAAACTTCTGTATAAGTACCCTGAGCTTTGTCCCTTTTATCTTTGCATAGATATCCACAATAATCAATAAAAATTCTGTCTGGGAAAAATTTTTGAAATAGAAGAAATTTTATCATTGTATGTGTATGTATGTGTATTGTATGTACCATGTGTAATCATGAAAACAGAGATTTGGAAAGGCTGATCTGTATGTATGAGTGTCTGAATATCTGTATGTGCTGTTTGTTTATGTTTTTCATTCCTGTGTTTATGTCCTTTTGTGTTTTTTTGTTTGTTTGTTTGTTTTTTTTCTTTGATTCAGGAGCTACAGGCATGTATGAGAACCAAACCTGGTGACCATGACATTGCACAGTAATAGCAGTGTGTAGTAGTAGTATTCTTACAGCCCCTGCAGCTCAAGGTTATAAAAGAGATAAGGCTTGCAAGTCAAAATGATCTTTGCTATTACAGTGGGATGTAACTGAGGAGAAAGGTTATATTCTGGAGTGTGTAAGTGCCTTTTTTTTTTGTGGCACAAAACAAAACACAAAACAAAGCAAAACCAAAACTAAAAAAAACAAACCCACAGATTTCTCCCTTAAACATACATGTTAAGATTGATAATGAGAGGCATAATAGGTCCTATGAGATTGCTTTATGCCAGCAATTTGTGCAACTGTTTAAAAACATTGTCTTTTTTAAGACAGTAGAACTTGAACTGCAAGACCCATCCTGCCTGTCTTCCCATAAACAGTAAAGCAGATGCACATCACTAGCAAATACAAGGTAAATATATTTCACTGAGTTGTAACCCTAAGTAGAACATGAGAAGCTTTAATATGTATTTTGTGAGCCTGTATGTACTTATATATGTAGACAAAATCAGAATAAAATTGTGTTTTCTGAGCTGTAAATTTGCCATTCAAATACCAAGGCAGAATGCTAGGGATTTTGGGGCACCAAAATTAGTGACAGACTTCAAAATCAAAAGGATATTGTTCATAATATAAATCCTTGTCTCAGCAAGAATAGCTTGTAAGCTCGGAAGCAATGTATTTTTATTTTTCTTTCATAGCATTAGAATATAACCCTCCTCACTCTCACTTCATCTGCACATGAATTCCGCAACCAATTCTAGAATGTAGCTTGTTTTGTTAAATTGATGAAACATCTTTTTACTTTTTTAGTGAGTAGTATACAATAAATTGAGTTATTAAAATTGCAGTAATTGTAAAATTATCTAAACTATGCTGAACTGAGTGAAAATGCAGTAATTTTATTTTTAATTTGAGTACCATTTTGGGTAATGATGTCTTATTGTGAAAGATGGTTAGTATAAAAGAAATGACAGAACAATTTAAAATTCATTTACTTTGATAGAGATATCAATGAAGTAAAATATGAAGAATTGTGTTCAGCTCTCCTTTCTTTAATAGCTTTCATAGTGAATATACACAATAGGAAAAAAAGGGTAGGAGAAATTAGGCTGTCTTTCTGTTTGAACAGTTGATTTAAGTAATGCTTATCATTCAGAATAATGATGGAAGTCAGGACATCTATTTTCAGCAACTTCCTTTGAAAAAAAAGAAACTATTCCCAGGCTGAAATTAGTGAGGGGAAAAAAAGGCACCCGATAGAGCCCTAGGGTGACTAAGTTGTTTATTTGGCATTGTGGTCAAGTAGTCTAAATGTTGTGATGTTTTTCATAGAATGAAAGCTAGAAATCTATGTTTCTTAGAGCGTAAGTACATTACAGAACTTTGTTTTGAAGATATCCCATATGCTTTTCAGCCAGTAGGTGTCCTTCTAGTGTGTTGATTTAAATACATTATGGTCTGAGCTAAACAATAGACAAAATGATGGCACTGAAACTTTAAACTATTTGTCTGTATATTTGTTTGTTGGAGTTTGTTTTACCTTTTTAATAAATACCTCCTGGATGAAATGCAGTGTGAGTTCATGTGTCATGACAAGGTCCAAAAGTAATTGTTTCAAAATCATGGCATTACATAGTTAATTGGTTTAAAAAAAAAAAATAAATAAAATAACTGGGACTGTAAACTTAACTGGGACTGTAAACAAAGTAGAGCATTTTAATGGTTTATAAAACAGTGGTATTCACCAAAAAATCACCTGTTAAAATAATTGGTGATTTAGATGTTAGTAAAAATGCCTAACATCAAGAAGGTACATATTTCACCAGTAAGAGAAGTTGTTTTGAAGTCCCGCTATTAAACATATTGTCTATGCAAAATTGACTATAAATTGCATAAAGATAATGCTTTTATACTAGCCCACCACTTAATTGAATGAGTCGGATGAAATCTCTGGGCCTTATTTTTCTCAAAAAAAAAAAAAAAAAAGTAGGAACATGGTGAATGTGTTTAGAAATAGGCAAAACTAAAGTCAAAAATATCTCTATTCTAAGAAGTCTGGAAAGCCAAGTTAACTTATGCATGCAATTTATTTGAGTTTAATTCTTGTTAAAAATCATTTGAGAGATGCCAGTAAATGTGTTTTGGAAATTGTGTCCATCAAAATTCATGTAAAGAAATAGAGCCGGTTGAAATAAATACTTTGTAGGTGATCATTTTACTGGTGTCTCTGAATTTGAATTTTATTTCTAATAGATAATTGAGTTAATTCCTTTCTTTTTTTGTTTTTCTCTGAATAGTTAAAGTGTATCTTGGAAAACTGTAAATGGCAATTTTCTGTTTCAGTTTTAGTGGAGATGTTTTGGGAGAATCATATATGATGTAGTCTCAGAGGGAGAAAAATAAGTGGACATATATCACTTCAGACTCTAATATCATGAAAGAAATCCTGTAGCACTAGGAGATTGGGTAGGAGTTTGTAGTTTTGGGGCAAATAATTCAAGATTGATTGTGGCTTCTGTATCTGTTTGTGCCAACATCCCCAAAAGTTTGCAGTGGGTGATTCAACTGACTTTAGAAAGCTCCAAACTGTGAAACCTGAATAATTAGCTTGACTAATAATTTATACATGATCTGTGGTAAAAGTTGTAAGTTAGGATTGAGTCTTTGGAAGTAAAGGCATTTGCCACATAAATGTAAAGGGAGGTGAAGCCTTCAAGATTTGGTTAGGAAAAATAATGTGACACTTGGATCTGGCATGAGGAAAAGAAGACGTAGGTTTGCTAGCAACAGGAGTCCCTAATCTGTTCAAATGATCATACATTGATGAAAAATCTGATTTTTTTTTTTTTTTTCAGATTTCAGTGCAGTCAAAGGGACAGGCTTTTAAAACATCTTTCTTTGCAATTTGTTGCTTGGTCGCATCACTTTGACTGAAATCTAACTTAGGCTTTTAGAGCAGCAGTGTACTGTTTTCTTTCATATTAGTCCATGGTATTAGATCATGGAAAATTTATGTCATTAGAATGTCATTGTGTTATAAGAAAGATACCAGATCAGTATGCAGTTTTTGTTTGTTTGTTTTTAAGTACTCCACATTTTTTAAGAGAAAAAAATGTAAGAATAGTCACAACCAACTCTGAATACTTCCTTAACTAATTTATTTTTTAATATCTGTTACTTTGTAGTGAGTGAAGTGGCACTTGCAAACTGAGAATTGTCTTTCAAATACAGATAATAGGTGCTATAAAACTTCAGCGAATCTCTCAAAAAAAGAGGAGCTGTCTGGGAATACCAAATGCAGTTTTCTGATATCAAGGGGAAAAATGTGTCTCCTTTTAACATGGGGGTCTCTCTTCATTGTCTTCCTTGCCATAAAATCATAGGTGCACCTGTCCCCTCATCTTGAAAAGACCTTCAGGGAAAAATATGTATAAGTATTTTCTTTGAGTACAGTGCTTGGTGTCTGTTTTGTCTTGAGCACATAAACAGGATTTACTATGAGAGAGATTATGCAAACAGCTTATATATGCACAACCTTTTACTGTAATAAAATTTATGTGCAACTTTTAAAATTTGTAACTATCATTTTTAAACAGTAGTAAACCTCCCCCCCAAAAATACTGCTTATGAATTATGAAATAGTTCTGTTAAAAACTAGTAGGCTAGACACCAAATTCCTTTAAGAATTAATAACAATGAGGTGATTTAATAAGTTCCTTTGAAGTTAATTACACTTACTAGGTAGCTTTTTCAAGGCATAGTGAAAGACCTTAAAAGACAAGAAAATGAAATGAAAATATGTAAGCTAAGCTGGACAAATAACTTGGAGCCAGCTTAGTGATGAATTAAATGGAAAAAAAAAATAATACTTCAAACAATTTTCATTGACTTAAATTTAATAAAATAGAATTGTACTAGTTAGAATGAGACATGATAGTGTGAGTTCTAATTTCAACAGTCATGCTTTAAACAGCTTTATGGAATATCAGCCGTTCTGAAATGGCTCCTTTTGGGAAAAAATGTGTTTACAGAATGTAAAATGTAAAGCTGAAATAATGATTTGAAAACAGATCAGAGCATCTTAACTGGTCAGTATTTCACAAGAACAGATAGATCATTCATCTCTCTGGAAGTGGCCTAGACTAAATGGCATTTGTTGGCATTTGCCAGGAAAAAAAGAGAAATGTTAAGGCTTATTGCCAGTGGATACGATAGCTGAAATTCAGTAGGACATTAAACAACTAAGCAATTGCATCAAGCAATTTTTTTGAAGTCCTGTGAACTTTTAGCTTGTTGAATGCAGGACTTTTAGCTAACTCTCACATTGCATGAATTTAATAATAAAGCTTCCATTGCTTGTAAGGACATGAGGATAGGCTCTAACTTTGGAAAAAATAAGTGTAACTGGAACCCCATATTCTTTCAAATTATTTTGAATCCCTGCTCCAAGCTACTTCTGAAAGCTTTTTTGATATCAGTACTTTTATCTTCTGTTTATGTAAATCAAAAGTTGTCACGTCCCTTTGAATATTTTCTTCACTCCATGTATATTTCATATCCAGAGTGGGTGTCTGTGATGTATGGCCGGAGGGAAAAACACTGAGATTTCTCTAAAGTCTGATGTAGAATGGTATTCATTTAAGACTGGAGGTGGGCAGAGGTTACAGGTTCTTGTTCAAATATTATCAAAAGCACAGTGAGGCAGAAAACACTGAGGCAAAAAATTCCTGTTAGTTTTCATAGCAGGTAACTATCATTTGCTGACTCTCCAATTTTAGAAATAGTGCCTGCAGCTGCCCTGCTGTAGATGTCAGCTGTTGTGCAGCACCACTTGCTCTGTACTGTCACGTGTTGTGTAGCTTTGCTTTGCAGAACGCGTTTGGAGATGATGGTCTCGGTAGATGCATTTATTCTGAGTTTTGAGGCATATACTGGGCCTTTCTCTATGGGTCATTAAAGCCTTAAAAAAAATTAAATTTATTTTTTATCTAAGCAAAGTGGCAGTTTAATTTTTAGTCAATATCTCTTATGTGCTTGTAGGTTCATTTTGGACTGTAAAGTACCATAGTGACTGTTTCAGTAGTGAAGTGAGTCAACTTTCTCCCATTTTCAGTAAGCAGTAATTTTAATTCCTTAACAAAACATAAGTCTCATTCTGCATTTTGTAGATAATATTCATCTGCTAAAAGGGGGTTGCATTTTCAAGTCTTGGACATGCTGTATGAAGCATCACCTCAGTTTTCTTGTTTCCAGTTTGACATCCTTGCTGTTATTTGGTGGCCAGTTGTCTTCTTTCGGAAGGGGCAGAAAAAACAGTTAGCCCTCTCTGTTGCACTCCACAATCCTCTAGATTTCTGGTTGTATCTGCCGCCTTCAAGGTGCTCCCTTCTATAGTTGTGGAGCTATCACCTCTTTAAACATTCCTTGAGCAAAACATGTTACGCTTTTCATCTGTCTCTGTAGCTTTTCCAGTCCTAACATATCTTCGTAAGAGGGGGCCAGAACTGCACAAAAAATATAGATAAAATAATTATACTCTCCATTCTCTTATTCTTTCCTGACAATTTTTATCATTTTGCATGTGTTTTTGACCACTCTTAGTTGAACTGAAAATCACAGAATTATGACCACATAGTGACAATAATTGTTTCTCAGTGATTATAATAAACTTATAGGCAGTCCTTTAATAGGTGAACCTGGGATTGTTGTTTTCCCAGTGGCGTGTTCCTTTATATTTATCTACACTGATTTTCGTCTGTCTTTTTATTACAGAATTAATCAGTTTCATAAGGTCCACCTGTAAATGTTCACTGCTGGCCTTGCTCTTAAAACCCAAACATCTTTTGTGATCATAAGCAAATCTAAATATTATCTACTTCTCCCTTTTCTACGTGGTGTTTGACTCATTCAAAAAATTCCAGTAACTCTGAAGGTATCATAGCCCTTTACAGAATCTGTGTTAACTCTTCAATAATATATAATATTTATAGGTACTTTTATGAATTCTGCATTTTATTGTATTTTATTTTAGTGCCTGCTTATTTGAACTTCACAGAAGTTAATCTTTACCATTTTATAGTTCCCACATCTCTTTAGAACCCCTTTTTAATAATAGATATCACATTGAAACCTTCCAGTCTTCAGATATCTAGGTGATTTAAGAGAAAGAGATTACTTATCACACTTATTAGTCCCACTGTTTCATCCTTGAACACTGCTTCATCCTTGAGTTCCTGTTGAACTTGGTTGAATCTTCACCTTTTCGGGTGATTTCTTCCTGCATGCTCTGCCGATTTGTTCCATAGCTACTTCCATCAGAGCTTTTACTTGAGACAAATGCTTTGGTGTGTTCCCAATAGAGAGGGCTTCTGATGTGAACCTCCTCAATGATACACACACAAAAATCTTTCTTTTCTTTCTTTTTTTTTTTTTTTTTTTTTTTTTTCCATCTGTCAGTTTATTTTCTGGAGCACTTGCTTTATACTGTGATCATATATTGGTCATATGTACGCTTCAGCAGGCTTTCTGCTTCTGATGTGTGGCATAAAGAATTTATTATTAATGTCTTTTAACTTTTTGTTTTTTGACTGCTTGTTCTACCATTAAATGCGACCTTCCAGAGTATAGTATCCTTTCTATTTTTAGACAGCTACTTTAAAAAAAAAAAAAAAAAAAATCTTTATCCTCTTCACTTATTTTTGAAAACGGATATTGTATTTCAGTACAACATAGACTGCACTATACATCGCGGCATTTGATGCAATTTCTGTACCTGGAGCGTTACAAATCCACTTTGTTTAAAGGGAAGGGAGAAAACACCCCTTAGGGGGAGGAGAGGAAGAAGGGAATATAGAAGGGGCATTTGAAACAAAATTAGTAGAGAAAGACTCCTGTTTCATTTTTTTCTTTTTTTTAATCCTAATTTTAATGAGTTTTTTTGTAATAATGTTTTTGAATTTCTTATGTAGGCCAGATTATTCAACTGAGTTGTTCATTCCTTCCATGTTTTTAAAGGCAATATGGTAACTTTAAAAATATATAGCCTAAGGGAAAGTTATCAAACTTTGTGTGCTTACTTACAGAGGAAATGCCATGGTAGGTAAAATACTGCTACTTACTAACCCCTTTATTACCCCTCTGGATTCCACGCCTGACCAAAGTTTTATATTTGAAATCAAAGTAATATAAAATTTCTTGAAATTTGTAAAACAACTTCCAAATTAATATGAAAAATTATAGTTGTGAAAAAAACCTGTTCATATCATAATTACTAAGAACTTTAGACATAAAAAAAATGAGTAAGTCAAAAATGGTTTCTTGAACTGTATTATGTTTTCAGTCACGTTTAAGGATAAAAATAACATTTCTTAACATTTCTTTCATGTTGAGAAAATTCTATCCAGAGAAAAATGCTAGCAAATACTATGTGCTTTTACGGAAACCTTTTAAATTTCTGACACGCTTTTCTTGTATTGTGTTCTGAGAAAGCTTATTTTTGGTGATGAGAAGAGGGAAGATGCTAATAACTGTAATTAAGTAGCTTAATAAAACAAGGTAAATATGTAACCCACTATTATTTCATACTAAATTATCTCTACAAATGTAATTTACTGTTTTCAGCTCTAGGAGAATGTTTTAAAAACATGATTTTCCCATCTGCCATGCTTAAAGTATTATTTCAGTGATATTACAATTCTTAAACATCAAAAATTATTAAAATTTCTTTAAGATGAGATAATTAAAATTATTTTAGCTTGTTCTAAAGTTATTCTAAATTGTGACAGGAATTACAATCACATTTCAGTTGGTAGGACTTCAGCAACACACCATCTCTTTAATAGGCTCCTGCAGTATGCACAAGTGTTGATGAAGACATAGAGAAGAATCATTTTTGTGTATACTCTCTGGTCTGTATGTACTTTTATACATCTGTAACAAAATAAGAGTAAAGGTTTTCTGTTCATGGATTACTTATATATAAGTAACTTACAGAGTGTGTAAAAAATAGTACTGGTTCTTAGGGAAGCGTAGAATGGTATCAAAAATGCAGCACAAAATAAATAATCCCGTTCTTGTCCTCACACTATAAATCTGATTCTGAAAAATTACTGATAACAACATTTTTAAATGCTTTATTCAAAATGATACAACAGGGCTTTTTTTCTTATTTAATGTTGGTTTTCGTGTGTCACATTTTGCTGTCTTCTATTTACTGTGTGTGCAGGGGATTAAAATTGGGTGGGTATGCAGAGCTAGTTCTATTAGAACTGTTGCAAACAAAACACAACAAGGCTTGGCAGCATCATCTTTTTGCCTCCTATTTACTCTTTCATGTGTTTAATCTGTAAGCTAATTGCAGTACTGAGTTGAGTTTCTAAATTTTTCTCTGTTCCATATGTAAGAAATGATCAGTGTTTAATTAGTGAGCCAGGCAGCCAATGGACTAAAGGATATGATGTTAGTTCTGGTAATGAGAATGTTTTGAAAGTTTGGTTGCTTTGGCTTGTAGCCAGTTTTCTTCAACAGAACTTTCATTTAAACAGTGCACTGAAAACATACAAAGATCTTGGTTAGATTGGTATCACCACCTATTAGAATTTGAGTGCAAAAAGCCAGAAAGGGCAAGAAAAGCTCACATACAAAATGGAATTTGCTATCTGATGGATGCAGAGGTTTATTTCAAATAGGAATTTATAAACAGAAAATTGACTTTCCATATTATTGTGAGCTTATTACTGAATGTATTTAATATTTTATTACTGGTAATTTACCCATTAATACATTCTGAGGTGAGAAAAATATTTAAAAATTAGAAACTTTATGCTATCCTGTATATTTGCTCGGAGCACAGGAAAGGTTCCCTGTTGGAATTATGCAACTTCCAGTTAATCTACTTAGAAGATACATTCTTTGTGAAAAGAATGAAAATATTATTTCTGAAATTAATAAATACTAAATCTTTTTGCAAGGTAAAAATTATAGGAGGAATTAAATACACTTACTGTGTAGCAAGAGGTAGATATTATAACTAACTGATGAGAGTCTGTTCCTATTACATAAATATTGAAATCTGAGACATTGAAGGTGAACATCTAGAAAATCTACGGAAGACGAATGATATGGCATTAATTCCCAGGTCCTTTTCCCAGGAAGCTTTTTCATGCAAGAGGAAGTCTTAAGACAGTCAGGTTTCTTCTTAGTGTTATATGCACTTTCAGTCCAAAACTTGAGACATCTCTTGGAGGTGGTAGACATGAAGGATATATACACTTGCCTTCCACTCCAGTTTTGGGTTCTCCTGCTCTTCCTTGATTCTATCTTACTGAAGGAGTTTGTTTTACGACTTAATTTCTGTATGAAGAATTAGATGAGGACATTCCTGTGGTGGAGCTGAGGCCAAACCTCTTCACCTACTTGGGGAATCTGAGAATTGTTGATCAGAGTGCCGGAAACTGACAAAAACTCAGACTGAAGAGCTGAGGTTAACTAGGCATTAAGACTCTATGCATAATCTCGTAGCCACAAAGCCTGTTTCAGTAGTTCAATGTGGGGAAAAAAAAGTGAACTGTAATTATTGGCCATTATTGTTGCCTAGTTGGTATTGAGTTTGTGTTTGAAATGATTCATCTTAATTTTGTGAGTATTTCTCATATTTTATATATGCAAACGCTTAGGAGATCTCATTTGTCAGTTTATGGGAGTCACAGTTTTGTGTCTTACAAAAACATATCTGAAGTAGAGCTGAAAGAAGCCGTGTTGGTCACTGAAGCAATGCTGTGTCACTGTAGTACTAAGCCAGCTGCTTAGACCACCACAGGAGCAATGGCATTTCATTAAGATGGCCTTTTTTTTCCTTTTGTATATTAAAGACATGCAGATGAAAGGGGGCAAAAAAAGTTGTTTCAGAGTGAGAAAATGAACATTGAAGCTTTGAAATGCAATGTTTCAAACAGAAAAACAAAACAAAAAAAAAGTGACAGACTTAATTGATGGTAATCAAAATAGCGGTAGAAGGAAATACACTTGAAAATATAACAGACAGGAGAGACTGCCAGAATTTTCAGAATAACACAATTTCAAATATAGTCAAGAAATAGAACCAGATTTTCAAAAGCAATCATTCCAGAACAGAGGAGAGGAGAGAGCTGAAGTGTCAAATCTTAGTAGTGCCTTATGCAGCTATTTCCTCTTAAATCCCAATTGCCAGATTATAGAACTGTGTTACATATACTGGCTTCAGGCTGAAATATATAAATGGATCTAACCTGAGAAAATATGTCTGCTTTACCAGGGCTTTGAAATCCTGTACCATATAGTTTTGACTTATTCGCTATAGCACAGCTAAGAAAATAGCTTCTTTAATGTAACAAACAGTGTAACAGCTGTCAGAGGAAAGTTCTTCCATCTGCATCTACATTGCCTGCAGACTGTCATTCTTTTAATTATAGATAAAATAATCTCAGTGTGTATTGTTTATAAAAAATCCTTTAGGAAAAAAAGGAAAAGCTGTCTAAATGGAGTTACTGTGGCTGATACACTGTTCCCTGTATGTATCCTGATCCACAGAAGTGAGAAAAAAAGCACTCTGTTAAATGGATAGAGTGAATGTTCATTCCAACAAGAGGGCAAAGAATCAGAAAAAAGGCTATGGCTTGACAAACTAAACCTTTAAAGGAACTAGAAAGTGCTGTTAACTAACAGTTTTATTTTTTCATTTTTTGAAATAATTCAAGCTCAAGATGAGGACCCAAGAAGCCATCAACAACAGAATCAGTTACAGAGCAATAAGAAATAACAATCTGAAGTTACATACTGTTATAACCCATTTCTCTAATCTGAAGTATTCTTTATCTGGCTGGTGATTCTTCTGAAGCTATTTTTAGAGAGAATACCTTTGTATGTGTAAACAGCAGAACCTCGGCTCCAGAATGGTGTCTCTGGCTGCTGCAAAATAGAAGTAAGAATGAATGGGTTTGCACTGAATCCAAAATTGCTAAATTAACTTTTTTTTTTTTTTTTTAAGAAAAAAAATCCTTGAGAGTATATAAATTCCTTATTCTGACAGCAAAATTTAATTTTTTTGCAAAGCAGAATATTTTGCCAATATGGGACACCTTTTTGGCAGTCACTAAATACTGAGTGAAATAATTAAGTTTTTGATGAGAAGAAAAATACATATATGTATGTGCAGATTGCAGGAGATTCTCAGTGACTGGAGGAAGGCAAGTGTTAACAACCATTTTCAAAAATGGGTAAGAGTAATCTGAGGAATTTCATGTCACTCCAGGCTCTTCACGGGAGAATAGAAGACAGCAGCCATAAATTTAAAAAGTTTAAAAGTTTTTAAAAAGAAATTCTGTGGATACAACAAAAACTTTTTTTTTTCTTTTCTTTTTTTTCTTTTCTTTATCCTTTTTTGACATGAGAATGGTCAAGCAGTGGGATCTGGCTGCCCAGAGAGTTGTGCAGTCTCCATTTTTTGATATTTTCAAAAACTGACTGCATACCCTGAGCAACCTGGTCCAAATTCAGTGCTGACCCTGCATGCAAGAGAGAGTTGGACAAGTTGATGTCCTGAGATCCTTTCAAAACTGAATTACTGTATGATTGTAAATCCATAGATTCCACTCCTGTACTACATTCCCTATAATACTAACAGCTGTACCATAGAGAAAAGATTGGTAATACCTGCCATGTAAGAACAGTTCTAGAATAGAAGACAAAATTGTCCAGAATATTGGACAATCTAATAAGTGTTTTTTTTTTTTTTTGACATTGGGACATAAAGCTCTCTAAACAAAATAGTGAAGCAGCTTTATGGATGTTTGTAAGGAGTATATGCGAAGTGTGAAGGATAAACTACAGATAGCATAAAATTAGGAAAGTGCAAGTGTGCAATGGAAGCTAATGTTGCTGCCTAATGAGAAAGTGAATCACTGTCAGCAGTGATTCTAGCATGGTGGGAGATTACAGGGAGGAAGAGGTGGATCTTGACATCGGGCAAATAAATGGATGAGGAGAAAATCTGATAGGGCTTAGGGTGAGTGGGATGGAATGAAGATCAGATTAACTTCAGGGAAAACAGAAGAAAACATTACATGCATACCTGTATAGAGCTTTCAACAGATAAAGCAAGTGGCCAATGATAACTTCTCTCTGCTTCTCTAATTTCTCCCATTTCTAAGCAAGAGAGAGTACCAGTCACTTCCAGTATTTGACACTGATATCTTTAGGTAAGGAAGAGCATAGGAAGCAGAGCACATTAAAAAAGGATCTTGACTGGTTCAGTGAACTCTTGATGGACTGAACTGGGCTTGTGCTGAGTGCATGTTGTGCATCTTACCTGTTTTCTGTTAGTGGAATTTTTCATGCAACGATATCTTCTGGATATTATTTGCAAATAACTTTGTCTTCCTAATTTAAATGCTTAAATTATTACTGCTTTATCAAGTGAGATATTCAGGTCAAAGACAGGATTAATGGTATGTGCATGGCAATTATTTGGCAAAGGAATCATTGTTAATAATTTAGAGTCTGTTTATCGATTTTCATTTAAGAAAACAAAAACACAAAGTACAATAAATGTGAGCAGCCTTTGTCTCATTTTCGTAGGGAGACTGAGTTGATTTACTAGCTAAAATTGTAGTAAATTTAACAAAGCTGCTTATATACAGTGAACATATTGCAAAGCAGTCAGAATAACTGGCCTATTAAATCAGAGGGATTTTAATAAACAGTCCTTAGATGCATTTCTCAATATTATGTTAGCTCCTATAGTGACAATTTATAGTGAGATTCACCAATTATTTTAACTTTTATTATTATGCAACTATAAGTAGTGTGTTTTCATTTCATTCCAGTGAACATAAATATTTAATTAACATAAAAAACCCTGATACTTATATTCTGTTTTCATGATGGATTCGTGGATATGATCTAAGTAAAACTATAAAAATTATAAATGATACTGCACTGAGCCACAGCACTATGAAATTGGAAAGATTATCTTGTTTACTACTCTGGCTTATCTTTACTGTTAAGGTTTATTTGTTCTTTGTTTCAGAGTTGTTAGTTTGCTCTTTCAAATTTGTAAGTAAATGTCACATAATGCTGTACTGTACTGAAGATAAGCAATAAAATGTACAGGTGTGGCTAATCTGTTTGATACACTGCTCTTTCTTTTCCTAAATCTTCTGGAGCCTTGCCTGGCTGCGATTATGAAGCAGGTATTGCAGGGCACAATTGAGGATTTAAAGCGTGTTAGGACTCCAGTTCTGCTTCCAAAGTTAAATCAATGTCATATAAGATGGTTCCCTTTAGGATTTTTTGTCTGCAGTGTGAAGTGTAATAAGAATCAGAGTGCCATCTGGAAAGAAATGAAGACACTACACATAATCATCTAATTCAACTCAAGTTTTCTGGAAGCATCCGTGCTTCATCAGAAAGGTCAATGAAGATTTTAACATGGTCATTCCAGAGATAATAGAATGTGCTATTTGCAAATCATAACCTTTTGGTAGCATAGTTTCTCACTTCTGTCTTGTGCACAAAAAAGTCCTCTTATTTAAGTATGAGCGATCTGAAAAATAGGCTATAAAAAATTTCCAGCTTATATAATGTTCCATTTTTTTATCATGTTTTCAGAAATATGCTGAAACTTTCATAGGTATTAGGGTTAGACTTTTTAAAAAAATCAAATGATAGCCACAATATACTCGTTCTGTGCCTACGCATGTTTCTTGTCATATTTTTTGTGCATTTTTTCTTTCTTGTCCCTCATGTTTGGAGTATATTATTAGTCATGTGTCTATCACCATTTCATCTTTCTAAATTATTTTGGGGAGAGAAATGAATTATTTCAATTATTTTTAATATCTGGCAATGTGACATTAAAATAAATTGCCTGTTTGGGGCTACTACCAGCCAGTTTTCTGGAAGTGGACTTTCAGAGCTGAAGTGAGGAGATAAACTTCTTTACAAGTCTTTGCCCAAAGAGTTCAGCACTGAGGCAGTCTTCCCCATCTTTCCCTCAAGATTTTGTGTTGAGAAGCATTGAGAGAGCTTCAAACTCTCTCGAGATTCATGCGAGTGATAAGCACTTGCATCAAAACAGTAGGCTCCATGATAGGATACCAGCAGGGAAAAAGAATATCTTCCTCAGCAGTTTATCTACATCATAGGAACACCAAAAGTTTGATAAGCTGGCTACCTCTGTCTCCCTCCCTTACTCCACTGTCACTAGAAAAGATTTTCTGAGATCACACTCTGAGATAGATAGATTTCATAAGTGATTTTCTTCAGTGCTCTACTTCGTGGTCTGAATGCTGGATTGCCTTCATCACTTCATCTTTTCTGTGAGAGGGACCCTGAATATGAGTTTTATGATACACTTAACCAGCAAAATGGACTGTTCTCATCTTGGTTTCTGGCTAAGCCTGTTCTTCCTGTAAATCTGCTTCACTATGAGAGACTGCATTTCCTACCATTCTAAATTACTTACTGGGCAAAAGGAATTTTCTTTCTCTCTTTGTTCAGTAAAAGAGCCATCACTTATCCATTGTGTGATATCTTGATTTTTTTAAAGAGGTCCTCAGATTCTTGAAGGATTAGGTGTATTGCTTCTGCCTCTGAAAGTCCTGTATCCTTGTGGAAGACAGAATCTGAGCCTCACGTCCCTGACCATCTGCCCTGTATTGATTTACTCAAAGTTACACTCTGCTACAGTCACGCCGCTGAAAATGTGTTTTTTGATGCCACTTATTCCTGTAAGAAGGATGAAAAAGATTCAGACTTTCTGGTTAAAATGCCATGTTCTTCCTGGACAAAGTATCCCCTAGATGCTATTTGCGGCTGTTTGAAGATCAATGAATTCTGGAATGAAGATGTGGATTAATCCTCCCTTTTTCATTTTCTTTCAATGAAAAATTCTAAGATGCACCTGCAGTGTTACTGTACACATGGCAGATATGTGCATGTCTGTGACTTGGTAACCAAAGAGGTGTTCTCTACAAGTAGCTCAGATTCCTTGAGATGAGTAATCCTTCCATATGCATCCTTTGCATCTTGCACTCTGTCTTTCTCCAAGTGCTGTCAAGACTATCAGCTTCTGGAATTCTGCCAATAAGAGGGGCCAGAGATTGTTTTCAGTTCAGCACCTATAAAGCAGATGCTCTAAAAGATGTATTGAAGTTCTCTTAGCAACCTTCTAGATTGCCAGTAGTACCAAGATATTATACAACAAATAACTTTAGTAGAGTTACTTAGTAGGGTGGTCTGTCAAATTTGAAATTGCCCACAAGATAGTGCTGCTTTAGTGCAATCCATGGTGCATTTGGCTTAATTAGCGCTATAACTTTCTCTGTCTTTTCAGGAAAAACAAACAAACAACAACAACAACAACAACAACAACAACAACAACAACAACAACAACAACAACAACAAAAAAAAAACGGATTACATTGCATGTACTGTCCCAGAAGTCCAAAAAATATTAATCAAATTTCCTAATCTAATTAGACTCTTTCATTTTGTAATATTAATGCTGGATTGCAAATCTAAATGACATCAGCAGTTTCAGTTCTTTGAACCTGCAGTTGCCAAACCTAATACAGTCTGCATAAATACAGATTAAATATCTTGTTTTTTTGTTATAAAAGATGAATTATCTTAATGTGATGAGTTTTCTGACTTACCCTTTTTTTTTTTTTTTTTTTTTCCAGAAGTACTAGTGTTCTAGTAAAATATCATGATCAGTGAAGTACGTTTATGTATTTTATTTTTCTCCAGGAGTGTAGTTTATGGGGAAAAGAAGGCTCCTATTTTTTTTTTCAATCTAATGAATAGATAATGAGAAAATGTTCAGATTGGTTGTGCTGCGCCTTTGTAAACAGTAATAGGTTTGCGAGACGTCTGCTTCTCAGTGGATTAACAATGAAAATAGTTCTCTTGATACTTACAGCAAATGAAACATCAGCAGAAAGATGCACTGCCAAAGGTCTTAAGTTGTTATAGTCTGCAAAAGTGGGTGACTGTCAAAGTATTGTTGCTTCTTAATCCTTATTTAGGTTTTAGTTGTTGATGCTTTCCATGTTCATAAGGGATGTCTGTACAGTTAAGAAAGATGAACACCTGCCATTAGTTCAAGTGGTCCTACTTTGTCAAGGCAGTTAAGAATATTTGATTTTATTACTTTTTTTTTTTCCCCAGCAGATTAAGTGTGAAAGAAAACACACTCTTTTTTTAGTGAAGTAATTTTTCAAGTATACTTAGTCTTAAATGAAAGTCATTTTGTATGTATTTTATCTTGTCACAATAATTTGGATAATATTGATTTGTATTTTAGTTACTAAAGACCACAATTTTTCCTCATGTCACACCTCTGACTAATTTTGCTTGCCTTTGGTGGAATTAAAAAACCAAACAAAGATATATTTCTACCTCTTTTTAATAAGCTTCATTTTTTTTAATAAACTTTTTTGCAGGGAAAGTTTCACATATAACCCCAGTTTCTATACTTGAAAATGAAACATCTTCAGAGTTTGGTTATTCCCCATGATTCTTCTTTGATAGTACTTTGATTCACTTTCATTGTGTTTTAGAGCTTGCAGCCAAGACTGTTCTAAAACTTTATTGCATCCTTGAGTCAGTTTTTTTAATCAGTCAGCCAAGGAACTGAAACTTTAGTGCTCTTCAAGTCCCAATACATTGCTAGTAGTCACAATATTATTCCTGGAAACAAACAAACA
>VZSV01000105.1:1743029-1793668 GCA_013398735.1 Nothocercus julius
ATCTTTATATAATTTTTCAATATTCTCGTTGTTGGCAATTGTGTCTAGTTTACAAATAAGGTAATATTAAAATACAGATAAAAATACATTACAATATTACAGGGTTTTATACTGTGGTAAAATAGTAATATTTTTGAAGTACTTCAGTGGAAGTTTTTTTTTTTTTTTAACACATATAATTATAGATCCAGATGATTCTAAATAGTATGAGTTAATAACACTGTAAGGTATGCCTTGTAATGCTTTTGTTGTAGACTAAAGAAGTAGAAAGTACAAGCCATATAGAGAAAAAAATAAAATGGCTAATTTTCTGTGTTATGCTGCCAGTACATTTCTTCCCAAGCAGAATTTTCTACAGTAAGAAACTTAGTCTGATACAGATAACATTTTCTGTACCTAGGATTTATTCAGGTTGATATTGGCATGTCTTGGATGGAGGTTGTAGTGAGGCAGGGGTTGATCTCTTCTCCAGAATAACTACAGATGGACAAGAGGAAATGGCCTCAATTTGCACCAGGGGAGGTTCAGGTTAGACGTTACGAAGAATTTCTACATGGAAGGAGTAGAGAAGCCTCAGAACAGGCTGTCCAGGGAAGCGGTGGGATCACTATCCCTCGCAGTGTTCAAGAAACATGTAGATGAGGCACTTAGGGACATGGTTTAGCAGGCAGGGTGTTGAGGGGCTTATGGTTGGACTCAGTGATCTCAAAGGTCTTTTCCAACGATAATGATTCTCTGATTCTCTGATTCTATGTTATTAGTAATAGTGGAGAAGGTTAATACCGGGTTGGTCACTGTTGCATTTCAAAAACTAGATGTGAATTTTCCAGTGCCTTGGTGAAGGGAAGGAAAATAAAATATATTTTTCAAAATAAATCGTGCTGAAAGAACTGATGACAAAAATCCAAATTACAGTACGTTTGGAGTGTTTGAGGAATATGTCTCCTTAAGAAGCATGCAGTCAAAGCGAATGATGCCAAGACAAAGGCTGCAAGTTCTCAAATCACAGAACCACAGAATGGTTAAGGTTGAAAGGGACCTCTAGAGATCATCTGGTTCCAACCCCCCTGCTCAAGCAGGGACACTTAGAACATCTGGCACAGGGTCACCTCCAGGCGGCTTTGGAAGATCTCCAGAGAAGGAGACTCCACAGCCTCTCTGGGCAGCCTGTGCCAGGGCTCTGGCACCCTCACAGGAAAGAAGTTCTTCCTCACATAGGGGTGGAACTGCCTGTGTTTCAATTTACACCCATTCCCCCTTGTCCTGTCACCAGCCACCATGGAGAAGAGCCTGGCCCCATACTCCCTACATTCACCCCTCAGGTACTTGTACATGTTGATCAAATCTCCTCTCAGTTGTCTCTTCTCTAGGCTAAACAGGCCCATCTCACTTAGTCTTTCCTCATAAGGTAGATGCTCCAGTCCCTATCATCTTTGTTTCTCTACACTGGACCCTCTCTAGAAGTTCCATGTACCCCTTATACTGGGAAGCTCATAACTGCCCCCAATACTCCAGGCGCAGCCTCACTGGGGCTGAGCTGAGGGGCAGGATCCCCTCCCTAAACCTGCCGGCAATGGTGCTCCTGCTGCAGGCCAGGATGCCCTTGACTTTCTTGGCCACGAGGGCACATTGTTGCCTTGTGGTTAACTTGTCAACCAGGACTCCCAAATCCCTCTCCGCAGAGCTGCTTTCCAGCAGGTCAACCCCTAATCTGTACTGGTGCCTGGAGTTACTCCTCCCCAGGTGCAGGACGCTGCACTGATCCTTGTTGAACCTCATGGGGTTCCTCTCTGCCTAACTCACCAGCCTGTCCAGGTCCCTGTGAATGGCAGCACAACCCCACGGAGTGTCAGCCACTCCACCCAGTTTTGTACCGTCCACAAACTTGCTCAGGGTGCCCACTGTGCCCTCATCCAAGCCACTGATGAACAAGTTGAACAGCACCGTGCTCAGTATTGACCCCTGGGGGACACCACTGGCCATAGGCTTCCAACTAGACTTGACCCCATTTATCACCACCCTCTGAGCTCTGAACAGAGACACTGCCAAGATCTACATGTTTAGCAGCAGAGAGTCCCTATAGACTCTATGTCCTGATGACATCTGTCCTCAAAAGGACAGGTTTCAGAAAAAAGCTGAACGGGGCAATCCAGATTCCCCCATTGATTTTCTTGGGAGGTCAAGCAGACCACCTTGGGTCACATTTCCAGAACCTCTTTGTCAACAGAAATAAAAATTTGGATTTTTTGTAGTTAAAATTGAAATTCTGATTTGATTCTGCAGTTCCATGAAATGAGAACTTGGTGCTTTTACTTCTATTGAAGAAACCTCCTGACAGAGACCTTAAATGCTTTTTAGGCCATGGAAGAGTTTCTATGAGATCATTCCTTTTTGCCGAAAAAAAGGATATTTTGGGATGAGCTACCTTACAGTAAGAATAAAAAAAAGGAAATCCATAAGCAAAGTAAACACAGTCCATATTTTAGAGATTCTTGGAAGCAGACTTAAAATTCTAGTTATTCAGCTATAGGGATGTTGGTTAGTCACTTTATTAAGATTTAATTAGCTATGCACTACTCATAACATTGATGGTTGTAGTTTACTTTCTGTTCTGTTTTAATATATTCAACTTCTTCAAAAGAGAAGGCTACCATAGGCTACCATATTTTTAGCAATAGCTCCCAGGAGAGGAAATTATGCAATTGCAGTGGTTGGTGTGTCTGGCCATCTGCTGTTTTTAATCTCACCTACAGAATCTGAACTCGAAGACTAACTTCAGCATCTTTCTTGGGAGAGGTGAGAGGGAGGTAATTGATTGTGGCTTTCCTTACAAAGACTCCATTTATTTTCAAAACAGTCAAGGTGTACAGAACTGGTAATGAAGTGATCTGACTCCTTGCCCCATCTCTATTAGAGAGTACTCTCTTTTAGCAACCCCTATTATCTATTTTTGAGAAAGCACTTAACAAAATACAGGAATAGAAAATGAAAGCAGGTTATTAGAAGCAAATATTATGTTACTCCTTTTTAAAACATGCTTGATACAGACCTTTTGTGAGGATGAGCTGTGTACATTTTGATGAACTCTTCATTACTACCATGAGGCTTAGAGGACATCTTCAGAACTGTATTAACAAAATGTGTTCTATTGCTGATTGAAATTCTAAAGAGCATCAATAGATTAACTGAAATCTTAACATATCCAAGCCTTTGGATACAATTTTTAAGTGATCTTACAGGATCTGCCAGGCTCAAAATAACATATCTAATGCTGTGCCAGTATACACTAAAAAATAATTCTAGTATTTTTCATTATATCAGAGATGTTGAATTTTAGTTACATGATAATTTGATATATGTATTTATATAATAAACACTTTACATAATAAATAATTTTATATAATTTATATACATATAAAGTATATATATATAACGTATGTATTTTTTGTTTTTTTGCAAAAAACTTTTTTTGACAAAAGTCCTTATGCACCTTTTAGTGTAAAGCTTGAGATGTGCCTTGTTTGGATTCAGATTATAAAGGTCAAAAATTTAGAAAGACTACTGGTTCCATCTATTGCTCCTCTGCCATTTGAAGGACCACTTGGGCTACCATATGATTTTGTAGGAGTTTTGGCAGTGATTCAGTTTGGCTTTTTCTCTCACTCCTGCAGTGAGTATGTATTCTGCTGCTGTTTGAAGACAAATATGAATGTACCCTTCGATTAGAGTGTTCCTGTTCAGTTATTGACTTGACATGTTATCAAATTTGTGCTGACTATCCCCAGCACCAACAGATAAATGATAATTTTTGAAAGTTTCTATCCCAGCAAAGCTAGAATTAAATTAAATGAGAAAGTATGAGTCATGTCATACAGAGCCTTCTTTTCAGGTGTATTTCTAAGATTTGTGCTTTTAAGAAAAAGTTCTCGGTTTTAGACAAGTGTTTTTTCACTGCACTGTGATTTACTGTTACATAATAAAATACTGTTCAGTGGCGTAGGGGGAAAGCAAGGTGCATTTGTGTCTCAGATCATGCTAAATAACACGTAATTGTTGAGGTTGGAAACAGCCTCTAGAGATTGTCTAGTCCCTGCTCAGAGCAGGTTGCTTAGGGCTGCGTCCAGCCAGGTGTTGAATATCTCCAGGATGGAGTTTTCACAATGTCTGGGAAGAGAAGGGAACCAAGAAGGGAACCTGTTCCAGTCTTTGATGATATTCTGAGTTAAGTGTTAAATAATAATAATAATAAAAAAAAATCAGTTTAAACAGGATTTTCTGTATTTCAGTTTGTGTCTATTGCCCCAAGTCCTGTCATTGGACTGAGCCAAACTCTTCACTCCCCACTTCATATACTTATGCACATTGATGAGATCCCCACTGAGATTTCTCTTCTCCAGGCTGAATATTTGAATCTCTCTCAGCCTCTCCTCATAGATGAAAGAGGTTTCCAAGTTGCAGCATGCCTGTGATACAGTGTATGAACCACTTTTTGTGAAGGTACATATCTGCATTGCATAAGAGGGGGGGAAAGGAGGGTATTTTTTAAAAACCATCCAGTGTATAAAGACTTTATTATTATTATTATTTATTATTATTATGTTCCTTTTCAACTGAGTACTCCCATCTGGATCATCAACAAGCATTTTCTTTTCCTTTAGAGCAATGAATGTTTTTTATAAGATTTTGTAGTCAGCTTGTCATGACTGAGATTTTGAGAATACAGTAGTAACTAGCTGGCTTTATTTACGCAATATCCTGTTTTAAAATGGTATATTGTCTCTGCCCAGGTAGTAATGGCTCATTACTGTTTTTACTACAAGGGTAATAGAAAAATATTCATCAGAGGATTCTCCTAATTCCTTTTCTGAGTATGTTTCAGTATTTATGCCATTGTTACCCATGTAACATGTATTATGACACGTCATTGGATTGTGATAGTTTTCTTGCATCATGCTTTTCACCTCTACAACATCTGTTACACCCCAGAAGGCAGTTTGAACTTCATGTGACTTTGAGCTCTTCTCATCAGGGAAAATGACACTTCCACAGATGCAGAAAATGAAACTGCAATAACACAAAGACTGTTCCGTCTATCTAAAAATAAAACACTCGGAGTTCCACAAGCCAGAAATTCAAGTAGGACTCCATACTGATGAAATGAAACCTTAGAACTTAATATCAGGACTTGATTTCCTACTGTCAAATCCAAATTAATGCTAATATGGTGAATCTGAAAGTTATTCTGAACTACTTCCTTAATCCTGAAATTTGATATTAAGCAATTAAAAATGTAACAAACATCTCTCAGCACTTTAATACCATGGAGCAATTATGTTAAATAATCTATTAGTAGCCTATTTACTATGAAGTTGAACACTAATCAATTTCTATAGAGTTTAAGTTTTTGTAAACTGAGATTGAGGATGATTCATATGATTTACTGATATTGCTATAAAATAAATTGTAGAGAAGCAAGAAATTTACTAATTTTTCATGTTCTTCTTCCTGAAAGCAAACACCCATGACCAGTGTAACTTTACTTACTATTTGGAGTCAAAGAATACTATATTTTAGAACATAATTAAGATCAGGGGGCTTATTCCAGACAGAATTAGGACCTTTAAGAAGGACACAGCTCTTCTTTCACTTATGTCTTGCAATTATCCTGTTTCTCTAAAAAGCCGCAGCTAAAGTCACCTGGATTACCTGCTGTAGCTGTCATTCTGAATGACTCTTACTCAGAGTTCCATTTTGATCCCACACTATGCTTTGATTTGAAGTTTTATAGCTGGGTGGCACATGTACTGAAGAAGGAATGAACCCTTGACTGTACTTCTTCCCAGAGCAGCTGATGCTGCTACATGATGGTCCACAGTGTTCTACCTGTAGTAATCTTACAGTAACGTACTGCAGATACGCTCTGCTAGTTCTGTAATACTCTTGGAAACATGGGAAGAGGCTATTTTGGCAAATCCAGCAAGAAGCTACTGCTTGTTTCTGACTGCTGTTTTAGCAGAGTTATAAACTGCTTCTGCTGACTTGAATTTTTGGAACAGCTTCCCTAGGCTGTCCCTAGGCATAAAAGCATCCAAGTTATTCATAAGTATTCAGAGACTTTCAAAACAGTCTGATACAACCTACTGCCATAATTTAATTTATTAGGCCTTAGTGCACAGCAGGAGCTCAAATGGCATATACATAGTACACCATCTTCATCACAGCTTCTAATAACCCATGTAAGTGGTTCTCATTGAAATAAGCTTGGAAGTAGTGCAAAGTGGATGCGCTCTTTCTTTACAATATTTTACTTTTAATTACACATCATACTCTAGGTAAGTGATGAGTGAGTCTTCTTGTAACCTAGTAATGGACTGTTTGCCTGACTACCTAATAAACACAGATTGCTAGATTCATCACTTGGGCAATATTTTCCTTCTAATTTACACACAGAAATATTTTTCAATTTATGTGAAGTAATGCCAGCAAAAAGCAATGGGTATGAGGCATGAAATATCGGGCAGATGGCCGTATATTTTTTTTATTTTGTAAATATTAAAGTACCATATATGGAAAATATGATTTCATTTTCATTCCAGAGATGAGGCTAGCATATCTCCAAACTAATAATTGGACTTGTGCTAAGAATTTTTAAGTGGAGTTCAGCATATTGGTAAAGTTGTATTATAGTCTCAAAAGTATACTTCATTGATGAAGCAAAAACACTCTCTGACTTTTCACTTCTCTTTGCACATTTTCCTATGTTCTACTTCACATTTATCATATAATCTATTGCATTTATGTAATTCAGCATCAGTTATCAGAGTTGTTGAAACTGAGCAATGTAATTGGCCTTGAAGTTAGACTGGTGACATGCATATGTGGTAAATATGGTAACATACTTGTTCCTGAAGCAACTCTATAAGACCTGAACAATATAGTAGCAGACAAGTGATGATATGAGACCTAAAACTGAATCTTTGATTTAAAATACATATTAAAATACCGGGCTCTAATCTCTTGAAATTCTACAACCTCTGAATTTGTTAGCACCTTAGTTTCCAACTTGTTGTATGTCTAGAAGTTAAAGTGAGGCTTACTGTTACTGCCATGGTTTTGTGAAATTACAGGTTAAGGTAGCTTGTAAAGCTTTTGAGTAGCCTTCTGAATGATTTAGTAGTTACTGGTGCTTATCACAACAAAAGTTCATATCCTTTTCCTGTACTTAGGCTTGTCCCTTACTGCTGCTCCTGTGGATGTAAAGGCCAGTGGATGTGAATGAGAACATCAGTCTCTTGTGTTACATTCTCAGCAATCAGGGCTGTGTCAGTTGCTAAATGAGTCATCATTGGTTTCCTTGCTTTTGACATGTGAATGGTGCTAGTAGCTCTTCTGGTGCTAACACTGGTATTTTTTAAAGTCTGTTTTATTTTCTTCCTGACTCCTTGGCAGTCATGCCTCCTTCCTGGATGCCTTTATGGATGGACAACTTCTGATGTAGATGAACAGAGTGCTTACTTTTGCCAAAAATAGGTGGTTGTTTTTGTTCTGCTTTTTATAGATATTTTCTTGAAAAGTTATGTTGAGGTCATCTCCTCGGGAGGAGATCCACAATTTACATGTCACATATAGAATGTGTACTGCACAGATTTTTAGAAAACAACTATTTCTGTTAATTTAGTTTGGCAGAGTGATACTGAAGTTATCCTTTCCTTTTCCTTTTTTTTTTTTTTTTTTTTTTTTTTTTTTTCCTGTGTGTGTGTGTGATGTGGATATTGAACACAAAATTCAAACCTGGTCCAATTCTTGCTTATCCAAGCTGATAATTTGAAGTACATAAGTTACTATCAAATGCATTTTGTCATACTTTTCCCTTAGTTGTAATAATTGCCCTATTGTTATGTATAGTGTGCTACTTACACAGCAGGGGGTTTTGCTTACCTTTTATTTAGTTTTTGGTGTTAGCATAACAGAGCTATTAATCTTCTACCAGGCTTTTAAGTTCCAACATATTCATAGGGAATAAAAATGAGAACTTGTCATACTGAAAAGTTAGATTGGGTGGTAATACTATCTCTAAAAAAGTTCTTTTGTACTTTCATAGTAATTATACAAAAGAGTGGTATGCTAGGGACATTCAATCTACTCTGTATTTACTAACGTTTGCTTTGATTGATGTTTCAGTTTTCTGAAAAGTGTTTACACATATGCAGAATAGATGATAATTACATATTCCAAGACTCAAAACCTAAAAATCTTGATTTTTTATAATCTGAAATACATCTCATTTTTGTCATGTATAATACTGAATTAAAACTTAGTAAGTGTTCTTCCCCACAAATTGAGTCCTTTTCTATCTATTTTGCTGTTGACTTTGGTGCATGAACATTTATTGTCTATTTATTTTGAGACAGTAGATGTTAAGAAGCTACAGCTGCTTACAGTAATGACAGTGCAGTGATTGAGACTGTAAGAATGCATTTTTATTGCATAAATAATCCCATCATTAATACAAAATATATTGGAAGGTTATTCACAGGGTCATAGGACCATAAGATAATTCTGGTAGAAAAGGACCAAATGAGGTTTCAAGTCCAACCTCCTGCTCAAAGCAGGTTCATCTGTAGGGACAGAGGTCACTGTTCAGGACATTAGTGAGAGCTTGAATGTAATGGAGGCTGTTGTTAGGTTTCCCTGCCATGATCTCATCTCTAGGATAAACAAACTCTGGTCCCTGAGCCTCTCGCAAGGAAAGTGCTCTAGCTATGACCATCTTGGTGACCCAAACTTATTTCATTTTTGAAGAAGCCTTCATATATTCAAGGGCCCAAGGGTGGATGCAATATTCTAGATGTGGTCTGAGGAAAGCCAAAGAGAGATGATAATCATCCAGTCCTTTACTGGCCATGATCCTATTAATACAGATCCAGGATGCTGTTGGTTTTCCTTGCTGCCGAAGCACACTTGTCTGCCATGTCAGTCCTCAGTCTTTGTATCTGACTAATCGCTCAGCAAGGAGTTATTCCATCCCAGACTTTTGTGTTTATCCTTGCTGATGACCCCTATCCTCATAGGCTTCATTTGTACCCTTTCCTCTGATCCTGGTCAATATGATCTCCTCCAGATCATTGATAAAGATGTTAGACAAGAGAGGTCTCAAGATAGGCCAGTGAATTACTCTTCTTATTATGGGCCTCTAGTAGAGTACATCCCATTAATCACTACCCTCTGAGCCCAACTATCCAATGTTTTACCCATTTAACAGCTTACCCATGCAGACCATAACGTCCTACTCTGGATACAAGAATGTTCTGGGAGATACTGTCAAAAGCCTTGCTAAGGTCAAGTAAATGCTACCCACTTTTCTCCCCTCATCCATAATACCATTAATTTTAATATAGAGTACAATAAGAAGATCAGGCATGATTTATCCTTGGTCAGTCTATGGTGACTGTTCCCATTAGCCTTCTTCTCACTGAGTTTTCGTTGTGTATGCCCACATACATTCATTTCCTCTTTTTACTCACATCTTTTCCTCAGGTTTAGGATATCAGGCTATTATTCTTTGTGTAATATCTTTTTTTTAGTTTGATTTTTTTTTATCCATTTCAATATACACTCTCTTTTGGAAGATACAATGTTAAATCAAAACTTCTTAGATTTTTCATATATTTCATAGGGTACATGTTATAGAAAGAGAAAATGAAAAATTTGAAAATAAGAATTTTTTTAACTGATAAATGCCAAAAATATGCTAACAATTTTACTTGGTATTTTTCAGCACTACTTCAAGTTACGATTTCACTTAGCAAAGTTGAACTCAGTGTGGGTGAATCGAAATTCTTCACATGTACAGGTATGTATTCATTTTATTTGCAGGAATGGGGGCAGGGGTTGTTAAGTTACAACCTTTTTCATAATTTGAAAATGAATCAGTTGGTTTAAAATAGTAGCTTATAATGGCATGTTTTTTGTATTCACATTGACGTGCGATAATTGCAATATGTAGCAGATCTTTGCTGGCATAATATGTTTCAAGTCTAGAAACTGTTGATTTCAGAATCCAAATGATTGGAGTTACTCAGTTTGAAATTTGTCTATGTCAGTGTAGGTAATTTTTTATCTACTGACATGCTTGCTCAGTTGAAATATTTTTATTTATCTAAATTCTGGTATTAGAATTTATATAGGTAATCAGATGTTGAATAATTGTGTTTGACACTGCAGAAATACTTTATTTTTAAAGTAGTTTAACATAATTGCTCTTAAAATTCTACTAAGACACTTATTTTACAAAGTCATTCACTTACAGTACAACACAGGTTACATTAATAGGTTCTTAAATTTATTTCTTAAATCTATGGATGGAATATTTATAGAGCAGGTCTAAGAAGCAGCAATTCCTTCAGATATTGAGCAAAAAACTACTTATCTTTCCCTATCTTTATTTTTTGAAGTGAAATATTTTAATCATGCTGTCAAGTATGTAGTGACAAAGGTAGGAAACTGTGGCAGAAAGTGAAAATGGCAGTAGATTGTGAGGAACTGGAAGAAACCTCATACTGAATTTTATGGCTGCTGCTATTACATTACCACTGTAAAGACAATGAAATAGACTAAGAGAAATAAACCACAAAAAACAACATCAACAGGAACAAAGGAAGGAGTAGCTGGGTCACTCTGTTCAGGCACTGCTAGACAAGTTCAAGAACTTTGCAAGCAGGATAAGCACAACTTAAAAATGTGAAGTTTTTGGCTAACACACACAAGGAATGACTAGGATTTAATAGGCTGCTCAGCTAAGTGTTAGTATCCCTCCACCCGGATAAGGCTCAAAGAGTCTATGCTTTCCAGGCAGGAGGTGTCAGTCAAGAGGAGAGGAGAGGGGTTCACGTCTGCAGCCTCCTGGAAGGGATCCATGGTGTTGCTGAATTGCAGGCTTCCACCAACACTGGCCCCTGGTCTGAATACCCTGGCAGACCAGCTGGCTGGTGTATTGGTCCAGCGACTGCTGACCAGTCTGTTTTGTTCATTTAAGATTTTATATCCTTCCATGTTGGCATTTTTAATCCTCAGTCCTTGAGCTACTTACTTTCCTGTCTCAACAATCATACATCTGCCAGATATGTTATCGTCTTCCCAGAGGCTTTAACGTAGCTCTTCCTTGCAATTTACTAGTTCTTTCAGAGCCAAGGCTGTGCTGCTGGGGAGGGAAGAGGAGGTTATGACAAGGATGGGATAGAGAGTAAAAGGATTACAAAATCTGAATACAATATCTGAATATTGCATAATGCCTACTTGAACTTGAATGCTTTTTTAATTTTTATTATTTCTTTATTTATTTATTTATTTTAGCTATTGGTGAGCCTGACAACATAGACTGGTACAATCCACAGGGAGAGAAGATTGTTTCTAGTCAGAGAGTGGTTGTTCAAAAAGAAGGTGTTCGATCACGTCTAACCATATACAATGCAAATATAGAAGATGCTGGCATATACCGGTGCCAAGCCACAGATGCTAAAGGACAGACTCAGGAAGCTACTGTTGTTTTGGAAATTTATCGTAAGTAAAGTATTTGTCAACTAACGAAAGAATATGTCTTGAAAGCCACCATTACTCAGGAAATGAAGCGTATCACAATATCCTCAAAGATCTGAACCTTACCTTCTAAATAATAGCATCTCCTGCAGTCTAGCTTATATATATTATGAAGAAAACTCCAATAAAAAGGATAGCCATTTTGTAATGTTGTATATCACTTCTGCTTTGTATTTCAAAATAGCATGTTATAAAGATGCACTGTATGTCACTAATGGAGAAGAGCACATAAAAGAAAAAGAGTTACATCAACCTAATTCTTGCTACCAATGCATATTCAGCTAATTAAAAATATATATAACTGAATAAAGTGCAAAAACTGCAATGCATGTCATTAAAAAAGTGAGTTTTAGACTGAGTTTTTTTTTTTTTTTTTTTTTGTTTTGTTTTGTTTTGTTTTTTTTTTGTAAATCTTTTCCTATACTTGACCTTATAATAGAATTTTGCAAGAAAACGTTGAAGGCTAATATGGTAAACAACCAAAATACATTTCAACTTCAAGTATCTAATTGAAGAGTATATTTGAAATGTAAATGCACTGTAATACAGTGAGGGATTTTATAAGCGTTTTTTTTTCTTTTCAATTTAATTAAGTAACTTTGCTGTGTACTATACCCTTTAGATCAATCAAAAATACCTAAGAGCAATATGCTAAATGCAATATTTTTCAAAGTTATAAGGCAGATCTTTGTGGGTGAAAGTATGGGACATATGCCAGCTGCTTTTATGCCGACTTCTCTAATTTCATTGGAAAAGAGTCTTTTAATATTCATAAGAAAATATGGTTTCATTTGGACTGGATGTTACAGAATTGCAATGAGACAGTAAATACACAATTAAATGATGAAGTACAGTTTCTGAAAGGTAAAGATAACACAGATAAGAAAAGGCATACTATTTAAAAGTAAATGGAATTGATAAAATAATCATTAGAATGATGATAGAAGTTACAAGCAATTACATGATGTCTTGAAAGCTGACAGTTCAAAGGATTTCAAGTTTTGTGGAAGTCATTTGTATGCCTAAAGCTGCCAGTCACTCCATTAGCAGACTGCTGAGCAAAGTTGAAATCTTTTGAAGTGCTTGCTTGTGGTAATTTTAATAATTCAGAGGATGGACAAACCCAAAGACCCACACAATGAATGTGAAGATTTATGGGAACTGACATATTAAAAGTTGAATATAAAATTCAATATTTGTGATATAGTGCAAGGAAAAAGCAGGGTATACCATAGAGTCCAGTAATTGACACCAGGTCACTGGTGTCAATGAGAGTTTTTCTCAACTTTGTAGTGACTTAATTAGGGTCAACTATTTCAGGCATTTATTTAAGTGTGTAAGAGATGTGTATAATAAAAGTGTGTTCCCTCTGTCATGGGAATAATGCGGATTATTTGCTGTTTGTTCCTGCACTCAT
Organism: Nothocercus julius; assembly: GCA_013398735.1. Classification (NCBI taxonomy): domain Eukaryota; kingdom Metazoa; phylum Chordata; class Aves; order Tinamiformes; family Tinamidae; genus Nothocercus; species Nothocercus julius. The sequence continues at coordinate 1,756,042 of VZSV01000105.1, forward strand.
ATCAAAAGAGGCATGAAGAGAAAAATACAAGGTGAAGATGTGTCTTCTGTTTTTCAAAGCATTCACTGAAATGGAATTGTCAATCTTTCATTCTAGAGAAGATAAATCAGTTTCCCCTCTACGTTGAAGAAATTGTTCCCGGACACTTTTTCATGCAGTGGATTTTTGTATTAGCTGTTTTATGACATCATGGATTATTATTACCATCAAAAAAATTGTTTACTAAATTCTCATAATACTGAATTTATTCAACCTATTAATAAAATTTGGTATGAATATTTGAGTTTGGAATAATAAGGAGCCTATCCAGCCTAAAAAAAAACCTTAATTATTTCCTCAAAAAAACTTCAAATGCTTTTCAGTTAATAAATTATTCCATAAGACTTCACATGGGCTTTTAAATCCTCATATTTTACTTAGGTGACCATTTTCACAATTAATGAGGCTACAGTTCCACCTTTCAGGCTTTCTCAAGTCATTTTTGTGGGTTTGACGGAAGTTTTGATGGAGTAAAATCATGATTTTTTTTCAGCAATAGTAGCATGAAGAATAACCACTTAACGGAGTAAAGTAAACAGGACTATTTAACTGAATGGTTAGCCCTCTAAAAATTAGAATATCAGGATTGGGATCTGAAACACTGAAAACAATAAAAATATTAATAAGATGTGTTCAGTTTATACACAAAACAAAAATATTCTTAATACTGAATGATTATAAAATAATTTCTACAGACAAGCTGGGTGCCCTGTATACAGAATCATTTGAGTATAATCGGGGAAAAATATGTTATGGAAGTAATTCTATATTATGCTCAAGGAGAAGGCATAAGAGTCACCTTTATCACCTTTATATAATTTTGGTTCAAGTAATCCAGAAGTGATTTAGCATATTTTGTTCTCTTTCTTTTCAGAAAAGCTCACTTTCCGCGATATAACATCTCCTCAAGAATTCAGGCAGGGACAAGATGCAGAGGTTGTTTGCCGTGTTACTAGTTCACCTGCTCCTATTGTCAGCTGGTTGTATCGGAATGAGGAAGTCACAGCTACTGCTGACAGTTAGTATTTTGGTAACTCTTTAAATTATACATTATAATTAATATTGAAATACTATTTTAATTATTATTTTAAAATATTATTTTGAAAGAAGACTAATCATTTTCTAGTGTAGCATGTTAATAAAGGATTCCTGAAAGTAACCTATATATTTCTATCTATTTCTATCTCTATTTCTATTTCTATTTCTATTTCTATTTCTATTTCTATTTCTATTTCTATTTCTATTTCTATTTCTTTATAATGGTTTAAACATCACTTGGAGGTTTATATCCCTCCAAAATGGTATCTACCATCTATTATGGTAGATACCATACATTGTAAATGGTATTTACACCGTGAAAAAGTAGAATAAGAGAAACTGACTTTAATTTAAATAGCAGAATACTTTCTTTTATTTTTCACTCTATAGCAGAATAGACAATAGTCAGCCAGTACTTGAGAGGAAGTGAGATTTTAACTTCTGTAAAAATAAGATAGAGTGAACCTCATGAATGTTGCCAATGTCTATATCAATTTATCATGAAAATGGAAAAAGTGTATGTGGGAAGTCTTAAGGTTAATTTTTTTTCAATGCCTTATGACATAAAAAGACTGAGTTTCATTCTATATTTCCAGGTTCAAAATCTCCAATGAAGAATCAGTACCTTTATCCCATTCACATAATTTAAAATGTTTGACCTCTCCTTCTAAATTTAACGAATCTTTGACGGTTACTAGTATCTGTATTTTTATGTTCCATTTAAACATATCTTCCATTTGAATGGCTCTCCAGAAGGCCAATTCACAAAATCTGAAGTGAGAGTTTAAAGATTTGTCCTGTGTAGAAGGCATATATCAGGTGAAAATATCACCTCACTAATACCTAAGATATATAGCAATATCTAATTTAGTATGTACCTATTGTCTAATATAGTAAATCTAATACAGTATGTACCTAATACCTTATCTACATCATTGCTAGACCATCCTAAGATCTTTTTAGTGTTGCAAATGAAAATGTGACTGTGGGAATGCTTGTTTATTATCCCTTGGTAAAAGAAAAAGAAAAAAAGCTTGGGAGATCAATGATGTACAAAAGTGTTTTGCTGGTCTTAACTTGATTAAAATATGATAGATTGGCTAAAATATGATAATGCAAAATACAAAGCAAAAAATTCTGGGAATATTTCAAGGATTTCTGTGTTGTTCTTTTCAAGAGCTAATTTGCCATGACTCATAATTTCATTGTGTGGGAGTCAGGGATGCTGTATGAGCTGTAAAGTGAATGGGATTGTTTTCATTGCTCAGATCTTATGTGCAGTTTTAAGTGACTTGCTCTGTTTTTGTGCAATGCTAGCACTTCAAGGGATTTTAAATACTACCTGTTCTACAATGCATAAAGCGAGAACAAAAATGTATATACGCACTTGCATATTAATTCATAGGCCCTGTTAGAATTACCCTTAGAAGAGCTAGCTGTCATTGTTAATATACGTATCGTAGGTGCTAATCTATCAAAGGTACTTATAAATTACCTACTGTCTGTGTATTTAACCAGGTGTTTATTCTGACAGAGTTCAAATCACAATGGTATGTCAGAATTCCACTATCAGATAACTGAATACATAGTTCTACATAGACATAGTGTAAGTGTGATATTTAAGCATCATGTATATAGAAAATTGTATATTATATCTGACTGGATAGAAGGTATTGAGGATTGGTGCATCCTTTATGTTTTCTATATGATTTGTGGTATTTTCATGTTTTCTATTCTCAGTTGCATGACTCCATTAAGTATTTTTCACTTTAGGTAGTAGGACTGTAGGACTGTATTATGTATTCTCAGGAGGAAGTTCTTTTCAAAAATATAGATGTAATTTTGGAAGTCACAATATTAAACAGATGTGCAGTTCCAGGAACTGATAGAATTACAAATGGTAATTGCATATTTTCTATGCCATTTTGACTTTTTCCCAAGAAGTGGGGTGATGATGATCTTATTTTATGAGCAGCATGCTCAAAAAAATTGCAGTCTCTTGTTCTGACAACTACATGAAACAGATTTCAGATGAACCAGTCTGACCCTCTAGATCATATTGGGTAAGCCCTGGCAATTCAGTTCTGCTGTTTCTCCAATGAAGTGTACTCTCTGAGAAAAGGCAAGAAATTTTGAGAGATTTGGTGCTTGAATCAAGGCAGCTGCTTCAAGTCAGTAGTTTGCACAGTTATAATTACAATAATGGAAGAAGTGGTGCAGTGGTCTATAGAAAGGCAGTGTAAGAGGCCTATTAAATGTGCTTGTATGAAACTGAGGGGCAGAGCTGAGTGTTTCCTGTTGCATGGAAAATGTCCCTCCATTTAACATGGCTGCATGCTGCTTTTAATTTGGTCTAGAAGAAGAAATTACTGTGCTGAGGAGCATTCTTTCCTTGGGAAGTGACTAGTTAGGGACATATTAATTCAACTTTTGCCAGAAGTTTTGACTTTTTCCTCAAAAGTGAAGATGTGTATTGTCAGAGTCTTAGAATGAACAACTCTGCCTAACCTTTTTGTTAGAGTTGTGGTGTCTGGTATATACACTAAAATACAGTAAAGCCTAAAAACCATAAGCCCAGGTTCATTCCAGCTATCAGCAGATGGCTCTTCGGCTCTCACTCTGAAGAAAGACATAGGTAATCCCTTTTTCTGTTCATACTCTCTAACATCTGGAAAGTCTGAAAAGAAGGATGAGGTGATGTTCTCCTAAATTGGGCATTTGAAGGTGAGTGGGTTGAGTCCAGAAAAAAGAGTGGTAGACTGGAGATTGTAGTGTCCAGTCAGTGTGCACACCTATCAGCTGTAATCTCTTCAATAGAGCACACGTTTTTTTTAGGATATCTGCGGGAAAGGGCATTTTGTGTTTGTGGTCTGCTGGTCAGTCCTTGTTTGCCCACCAGCTCTGAACCTTCTGAGCAGTTCCATAGTGCACGAGTCCATCCGTACCTAACCTGTTGGTTGCTTAGGTTTTGGTGAGTCTGTTGACCCAACCTGTCTACTCTGAATTGCTTCCTGCTAACAATAATATCATTGTGCATTTAGTGGCATCTTTACAGGGATGTGAACTATTCCTTCACAATCTTTCCAAAGTGTAAAAAATAGGGAGCAATGGTTGCTCAAGAAAATGACATACTCATTTCACGTACCATTTTTCTGTGTCCTTATCATGCCACCTGTATTAATATTTTTTTTTCCTGTATGATAGACAATAGTAGCAGTGGAAAAAATAATATGTTATACCTGTTTTACTCATAAGAATATCTCCTATTGTATACACAACCTCACACTGTAGAAGAAAAAAAACTCCCGAAAAAAAATTATTCTTTGGTGAAAAGACATTCAGCCAGCACTGATAGAACTTTTTCTTTTTCCTGTTATTAAACGAACCTTCAGATACACTTCCTGTTTTTCACATTTTAAAGAATAAAGGTGATCCAATTATCCTGTCCTTCATCTCACACATGAAGAATTTATGATGAAAAGATCACCAAAGTGAAAACAACTCCAAGCTCAGCTGCCTGAGAATTGTGTAGGGACTGGAAAGAAGAAAAAAAAAAAAAGTAATTTGTACGTCGTAGTGTGTGAAATGGCATTAATGTTCAAGCATGACTTTAATAAACTGGACATAATCAGTGTAAATGTGTTGAGGCCATTCATGTCCTGTAAACTTCAGTCAGGTGAAGCGTAATTACATTTTCCCACTTGATTTTCTTACAGAATTTTGGCTATGGAACAGAACGCACAAAGCATAAGAACTTTTTTTTTTTTTCTTGCAGATATTTTTGTACATATGTTCAATAAATAGGCTTTATCTGTACAATTGCATAAGAACTTTATTACCAGCTGTGGTATATCACTGTTTTGAAATATCAGTGCTGTGTTGTAGGAAACCTAGCATATTTTACATTTCTAGCAGAGGGAAAAGGAAAGGAAGACTGTGAAAAATGGCACTGGAATGCCGGTTAAAACTGCAAGCTAGTAAATCACATCATTATCTAATACTGAAAGCGTGAGACTGGTTTAGAAAGAAAAGAATGCTGAGTGGCCAGTACATGGGTGCTATAAGAACTACATACAGTAACTTACAGGATTAATACTCCTCAAAGAGCAAAGATTAATATCAACTAGTTCAAACAGATAGGAGAGAAAATTTAAATTCAAATTTAGTTTACTTTGTAGATTATAAATGTGCTGCTGCATATCCAGCAAAGATTAACACTCTTGTCAAGAATCTATTTCTGCAATACACTTGAGCTACTGAAAAATTCTTTTGGATTAAGGGTTATGCTGGATTTATACAGAAGGATTTTGTTGGACTGATGTCTTTATGTAAATGTCTGCATATGGAAACAAAATATTAGACTACAGTGAGATGCATAGACAAGAATAATAGTTTATGAGTAAAGGACCAGGAGGAGCAAGCAAGGTGAGAGACAATTAAGCATAGTGTCATAAAATAGGCACAAAAACAGTTGATTAATCAAGTTGGAGAGCAAAGAAGCATTTTCTTACTTTATTAAAGTGATCCATTTATCTTATTCCATATCTTTTACCTTTCTGTTGTTGCATATATTCCACCCATTTTGCGATAATTTATGAACTGCAGTTTCTTTGAAAAGTCATTGAAGACAAGAAGCAAATCTTGAATGAAAAATCTTGATTGATTATTAGAAAAGAACAATGTAATTAGATGTGGAATGAAAACAAGTTTGTCAGTTTGCATTTTACTTTTAAATAGCCAATTGTTTTGTCAGTGATCATTTTGATTGTATAGAGAAAGTGTTTAAATATTACTACTCTATGCTAGCATTTCCAGCTTGGTTTACTAATACTGCTTAATCCTTTAACTGCCATTCTAGGTAGATTGTCAGTATTATCAAACAACAATCTCCAAATTCTTAACATCAATAAAAGCGATGAAGGAGTGTACAGATGTGAAGGAAGAGTGGAAGCCAGAGGAGAAATTGACTTTCGGGACATTACTGTTATTGTGAATGGTAAGGATTGAAAAAGCTGTTAAATTGAACTCTTGCTTTGCTTATAGACTTAATTTTAAAATGCATCAACTTTTAAAAAAAGAAAAAAAAAATAAACTGGTAATTGTAGTTGTCCTGTCTGTTTTATTATTTTTTAAATCTCTTATATTGTGTAAATAGAACTCATATTGTTTCATTGTGATTTTATGTAAATAAACACTGACAATCATTGCAAGACTTGAGTTTCAGACTACAATGTGCAGTAATTTAGTTCACTGTATTTTTCAGTGTTTTGCCATTTACTATTATACAACACTTCATTTTTCATAATTATTCAGTTTCACTGCATGGCACCTATTTTGTTGATTTCCCATATTTTTAGGATTCCCATCCTAAAAAACACAGATACATTTTATTAAGATTGGTGGTATTATTTAATATTTTTAACACTTTTATGAATAGTAAACTAGATAACAAGTTATCTTAAAAGTGCCATTTTACAATTTATCAGTTTTAGAAACCTCTAACAATGAATATAAATGCAAAAAGACAAAATGGAACATTTAGCTTAATGTATCAGAGTTCATAAATGGCAATTTTTCATCTACAGATTCTGTTTAATGTCAGTGTTTCGGTGAAACCATTTCCAACATGCCTGCTGGGTTCTGAGTTTTAAATGTTTTGTCCTTGACTGGTCCTTTTTTGCAGAGTCTAGCTTACAGAATTCCTTATGTGAGTTGCATTCTCAGTTAATTGTGAGGGAAAAAAAAGGCAACTTGAGAAGTTTGGGGTCTGAGACAATTGTAGCTTTGTCGATTTACTTGGAGAGTCTCTGGATTGCCAACGTATGGTGATTCTCTTTAGCAAAGAATATATGAGTATGTTCCTTCCTAAATGCCTTCTTTATTAAAAAGGCTGGTCAAGAGCTGATATTGTGAAAGCAGCATGGCTGGATTTCTACAAATGTTGTCTGTTCCAATGTTTTATTCATATTTAACTCAAATATATAGGCTATGTTAGAACTGTGTAAAGTGCCAGATTTCCTTTTGCAAAAATCGTGAGGAAGATAAAAAAAAAAAAATCCCCCAAGTTATTAGCTGTCCTTTTACCCATTGCCCTGTAGGTGAAGTGTTGTTTATGATGTAGGTGACCCCCAAATCCTCTGATTCGGGGCAAAGGTTTGAACCAAGACAACCTTTTCTTTCAAGTAAGTGCTTTATTCACTGGGTCCCCCCGTCTATCAAACTGCCAAAAAAAAAAAAAAAAAAAAAAAAGGAAAGGTACAGAGAGTGGAATAACATTATGAAAGGCTGAGAGGCTGAGAGCACGCCAGTCTTAGATCTCCCAAAAGTAAATTATATGGAATCAAATCCCCCCAAAAAGAGGAGAAAATTAAACCTAATGTTGTCATATTTAGGAGCAAGAGGTGAGATCTCTAAATATGTTTCCTAGTAAAAATGAAACTAGTACTGTCATCATTGTGGATGTGGAGCTTTTTGAGTTTTGGGTCCGTGTAAATTAGTGCTCAGGACAGAAAAGAATGAATGAGTCGCAAAGGAATAAAGAGGACTTTTTGTTTTGACCAAAATTATTTGGGAATAATTAATTGATAATTCAGTCTAAACTCATGAATGGTGTTTATGCCTCAGAGTGGTTCTTCTCAGCAAATTAATGCTTCATCTGTAAAATAATAACAGTATAATACTAAACATTCATAATTCTATGTAAGTGAAATTCTCCTGCAGAAGAATATTTTAAAATACCTGGTGATGTGACAGATGAGACTAAAAATAATCTTTCGGCGTTTTCTTAGTGGACGTATAGAATGTGTTTGCTTAGTATGTTTTGGGCACACCTGTCACTTTGCAGGTGGTGCAAACTGCTCAAACATAAGGTAGTGTTGAAAAAAAAAAAACAGTTGCAATGAAGTACTAAACACAAAATGGTAAGCTATGGTAATATAAAAATCACTTTGGATTTGGCTTTAAAGTTTTATGGAGGTTTTAATTTAGCAAAGCTGTAAGTTTTGTAGCTTATATCTGAACTGAGCATGAAACTTGCATAGCTTTATGAAAAGTTATGTACTTCATACCGCACGCTGAAGCCATCTGAACTTCAGAATAGTTCTTCTGTGATCACCTTTCGGTACCATGCAACCACCAAAATAAAATGGTTTAAAGTTATTCTCCAAATGACATAGGGAACATATTTCAGAAGTTCCTTCACTTTTTGCTAGAAGTTAGATGGATGAATCCATATTTAGATACTTACAGAAGTAGCAGAAATTTTCAGTTGGTGCAGCAGCATATCCAGGTGATGTAGACTAAAAGTGACTCAGATACCTGCATAGAATATTAAAACTTACTTTAGCAATAATGACTTCTTTACAAGCTAAAATAGGTGACTCTAACCAAATTACCTTTTTTTTTTTTGATGGAGTAGTATGGAAATAATTTTTTATTTTCTTACATTACAAATGGAAATTCCTTGTTCTGAAACCAAGATAAAGAGAAAAAGAAACCCAGTCTAGAATTTAGAGGTAAATAGTGGACTCTTATACATACAGACAATGTTGTAGTGATATAATTCATTTTGAGGAAAAGGAAAGAAAAGTCAGTAATGCATGTCTTGAAAACATCTCTTTATTTCTTTACTCCTGTCATCTGTAGGTGGATGTTACGCTAGTTGTCATAACACTGGCTAATTAACACCTGGGAGAGACATAAATGGCAGGGGAAAAAAATAAAATGGACAGTATTTCTGTCAGACCATAGTAGAATATGTTCTTTGTTATACCAGCATCCCAACTAGCTGAACACAACAGCAGTTATGACTCAAGGCACTTCCATGTGGTTTTAAGAAATAAAAACTATAGAACAAACAATATGGGACACCTTATTCATAGTGTTCTGCTTAGTGTTGGAAGAGCAAGATTGAATAGTTTCATGGTGAGGCCTGGAAATGCAGCACAAATGTTCTCTCTTCTAATTTGTGAAAAAGAAGAAAACTGAGTGTATAGTGTATATTAGCAGCAGAGTAACTGTTAAAGTCTGTATGTCCAGATTGTACAAATCTGGAGGTTTATTGACCTAGGGGACACAGTATTTGCAGTTCTGGTTAGTGGCCCATGCAACTTTAGATAGAAAAGAAGTGATCCTTGAAACTTAACATTCATCACACCATAAAAAATTGTGAAAGCAACTTACAATAAGTAAACATGTATTTATACCTTTTACAAAAATTCTGTAGTTTTACCTGGCTGTTCATTATATTGGTTCTGTTTTTGTATAATGCAAAAGATATGTGAACAAAATGCATGCTAACCAGGAAATACTAAAACAAAAATCTTGGTTTGATATACAACATGTAATTTCCAATATATAAAAGCTTGGGGGGGAGTTGCAATGGGTAAGAAATGGAAATACTAGAAGAACTGGATTATCTCTTTGAAAATCACGTTCATTTTTTTTTTTTTCCCACTGCAACACTGAACTTTTTAATGGTATTTCTTCTCTGCTAGAATGTACAGTTAAGTCTAAAAAGCAGTTTTTACAAACTGTAATATAAAATAGGACAAAAAAGTCCAAGGCCTCTTGAAATTAAGTGCTATTTTTAAGACATTTATTTTATTTCTTTAAATTTTCTTTTAAAGAAACTGCAACTTCTGACAAAGATTTAGCTTTAATGAAACAGAAGTGGATTCTTGCCATTGGTGAGAAACCTGTGGAAGTACAACAGGAAGCCAACAGCAAATTAATTACTGTTGCCTTTTTTCCTTTTTTTCTTTCTAGTATAAGTTAAAGCTAAAAAGGGGAAAACTTTGAGTCATTGTTCTTGCTAATACAAAGCTGTTTTGTGAAGTTCTAGTCTTCTTCTCTTGCCCTTCTCACTTTCCATGATACTCCTCCTTTTTCCTCCACATACTTTCTTCCTTACAATCTGCTGAGATTGTTTTAATTTGCCTATATGCTTTACACTTAATGGAAACAGATTCAGCACAGTTGTTTCAAAAATATCAAATGAACAGATACATTAAGTATTATCTCATGATTTGTTTTATCTTTTTTATCATATAAACTGTTGCTTTCTTATGTTGGACTGGTTTATTTGCAGACCGTTGGAGAAGAGTTATTTGCACACTGTTAACAATTTCACTCCCATAAAAAAAATATGTGGTTCCCAGAGCACAACTTGTATTTTTGGAAATGTACTTTCAGAAATTATATTGTAGCCAATGAACTCCATAACATTTCACCATTTTAAGCTAGTGATAATTCTGTAGTGTAAAACACTGTCTGGCCTCAGTGTGTAGTTGAATGACAGCTATATAACTGAATTTAAAAAAAAAAAAAAAGCCTTGAGGTATATCCTCAAATAAATTAAGCTCATAACTCTACTCTCTCTTGTGCATGCTAGATACAACTTTGGTCACTTCAAATACTTCCATCATAAATTTTCAGAACTGCAGAATAAGGCTTTATTTGTATTTATTCTAGTTCAGAAGGTATCACAAGGCATCTTGATAACATTAAAAATATATTGTCAAATGTGGAAGATGGAAGACTAGTAACAGTGATTCATATAGGAAGTTGATCACTAACTGTAACTATAAATTCCAAAATTAGAAAAGGATGCTTTAGAATCCTTTAGAAAGGATGCTTTAAATTTTCCAGCAATATATAAAATCTCTATTTTCCATTAACAGGACGTAATGTTTTATTTTTCAGTTCCCCCAGCAATTACTCTGCTACAGAAAACCTTTAATGCCACTGCAGATCGAGGAGAGGCAATAACTTTATTCTGTAGAGCCGTTGGATCACCTCCACCTGAAATCAGTTGGTATAGGTAAGTTGAATTGAGATCTGCATATAAGAGCACTGTTTAAATGTGTCACAATTTTCTATAACATTCCATTAAGTAAGCTGTGTAGTCTTAATTTATTTAATGAGTTTTAAATTTTTACTAACTATTCCTGCTGTTAACTTCCAAAATTACTTTCAACATTAATAAGTGAATGAACTTGCACCAATTCAGATGCTCTCTAGGTACGAGTAAGTGGAAAAAATATAAGTGCAACAAAAAATATTTTATTAAGGTGAATTCTTCATATCTGAGGAGAAAAAAAAAAAAAGTTCAAACAATGACTGCATATCTCACAAAAACACCCCCAAAATCTAGCAATAGCTTTTGTACATGAATGCTTCAGGCAAAAAATATATACAGTTTTGCCTTAAATAAATGTCCAACATAGATCAATAGTACTATTAACAAAAATAACTGTAAAGATAGTACACTTAAAAAAATGATCCTAATCTTTTCTAAGTGTCCATTTCAAGGAGATAGTCAAAAGCAGATATGAATTTGGACACTGTTAGCATCTGTGAGTGTTTTATTAAACAACTTGCAAGGATGTTTTAGACATTTTTTTAATACAATGTTTTGAAAAATGGAACTGTTTTTAAAGTCCATGTATTTTTTTTTGATGGTGACAATGAAATGAATATGCTAAAACCATGTCATTTTTAAACACTTATCCTATACCAGCTCTAAAAATTTAACTATCAATAAATTTTATGTTCTTTTAATTGTAACAAAAATATGAAGCAGTTCTGTGGTATCTTATCTCGGTGTACATCTCTATTTTAGACACGAATAACTTGCATCCACTTAAAATATTTCAGGAGAATCTAAAGGTCACTGCATTTTCAGGTGCAAAATGAAGTTAGAAAGGATTCCCATCATTTCTTAATCTCTTTTGGCATCTTTAAACATTGTTAGATTTGTTTTAAATGTTAACTTCCTTTGACTGACACCTTTCTTTTTAACATGCCAAAAGCCAAATGCTAATTTAAATTTTCTCTTATGTAAAGTGATTTGAGTGGCAGGAGATGTAAATCAAGAGAACACAAAGTTACTTGCATGATATGGCTTAGAACTGAAAATCTAGTAGCAGGTAAAAGACAAACAAAATTCACAGAGCCAAAGTTAAAGAACTGATACTGAATTCACGAATGGTAGTTGAGTATTCTGATTATATCATGTTTGAAGTCACTGCCCAAAACTTTGAAGAGTTGTTTGAAATCCTACATGGCCACTACGTAGACATGTAAGACACTGATAGGACTAGAGGAAACGGCCACAAACTGAAACACCAGAAGTTCCACAGGAACTTAAGGAAAAATTTCTTGACAGTGAGGGTGACAGAGCCCTGGCACAGGCTGCCCAGAGAGGCTGTGGAGTCTCCTTCTCTGGAGATCTTCCAAACCCACTTGGACGCAGTCCTGAGCCACCTGCTCTAGGTGACCCTGTGTGTGCAGGGGGGCTGGACTAGATGATCTCTAGAGGTCCCTTCCAACCTTAAGCATTCTGTGATTCTGTGATTCTATGTAAGACAACCCAACAGTGATGCTTTACATTATTAAGAAATGCACGCATAAACTGCCACAGTTCATGGATATCTCTGTTTACAATTGTAGTTTTTTAGCATTTTATTAATATGAGAGTCTGTATACAGAATAAATGTCTTGGAGAGACACTTGTGTCTCTGTCTGCTGATCAGAGACTATGGAGATAGATACTCCTTTGATTTGTGATTCACTGAGATAGCTGACTTGTGTAGACCCTTCATTAAATATCTTTTGTGAAGATCTTACGAAAGCCTCACAAGTGAGGGTGCTGGGTGCTGGATTTTTAATGAGTGCATTTCTGTTCTATTCTCACTTCAGGCACTGATGTGTGTTGTGCAATACTGGGTTATGTGTCTCATTCCTTTTCTTCTTCTTTTTGTTTTCCTTTTTTTTTTTCCTCTCATTCCTATTTTTTTTCTTTTGTCTTCTGTTTATTTTGTCTTGTTAAGTCATAAACTCCTTGTAATTAGAGAATATTCTTCGTTTTTGACTTGATAGGAGCAGGGGATTATAAAGTGCTTGATACAAAAGGCCGGATCTCTGTGACAGGACATTCTTATTGATGTACAAGCAGAGAAAGTAAGGTGGGAGGAGCTCAGCTATTTTGTCTGGGTTGAAGCAAACTTGATTCTAAATAGTATTCCAGTGTTAATATCACCAAATTTTTGAAATCTCTGCCCTTTACTGTTCAGGTCCCTTTTCATTTGCAATTTGGTAGGAGTTAACAGAAAACTGTTAACAGACAATGTAGAAGACATTTCCAGTGATAACAAATTCTATCAAAACTACTTTATTGGATATTAATATGTGTCCACTATTGAAAACCTTATTGAATCTGTTCTGTCCTTGTCTTGGCCAGAGTTAATGGCCAAGGTGTCATATTGCCAATTTTATCTTGTACAATGTGATTTCTGATGTTCTAAATTGATATTAAACTTAGCTTTATTAAAGGTTTTTAAAGTGTTGTTGTTGTTGTTGTTGTTGTTGATTTTTGAAATAATTCCAATATTTGGAGCAAGTTTTGAGAATGCTGAGGTCAAATTTTATTCCCGACTACCCTACTTTTCAATATGAATTCAGCCATTTTCTTTAGTTTGTCTCATGTTATCTATTTGTGAAATGGGTGTGTGTAATAAAGGTACTCAGTGAAAATGAATGTTTTTTGAATATATAGCTATGCTTAGATAAAGCGTCAACAAAAAATAAAGATTTCCTCAGTGGCAAATGGAGGAAACTGAGCTAACATGCCAATGTTTCTCTAGAAATGTTTTATTTCACTTATAAGTTAGCAAGTTTGAAGTATCTAGCAAAGAATGGCCAGGTTTAGTTACTGTTGCATTTAACATGCAAATGTGCTTCATAAATATTTCAGACCTTGCAAAAATCTAATGCTTTCACCATTTAACTGATATCTCTTGAAGCTGTTGTTGTTTTATTAGTATTAATTGTGTAACCTTTATAGGAGAAAGACTGTAATAGAATTAAATTTGACAGGATAAAGATTCAAATTTACAGGTCATGAACTGGTAATCTTTACTCATGTGAATAGTGCTACTGAAACCGACGTGATTGTTAACATGTGTGAAGATAATTTACACTGGTAAAGTTTAGCTGGATCAATCCCCTTATCTTAACTGACAGAGTTATCTGATAAAAGAAATAATCCTCTTTTACTGCATTTTTTTTTTTTTTTGGGTATATGTAATATCAACATCAATATAAACTTGCCCATTCCCCAGAGGCTCCAGAGAAAAGCTCATAATCTCATTTCTACTTAGAAATCATCATATACGTGGGCAATGTTTGGGATGGCAAGCATTTGGAAACTATTTTTGACCTTGGATATAGACTTCTGTTTCCTACAGAAGTTGTTGGAATTTTTGTGAAAACACCTGTGTAAAAAATAGACCTTTTCTGTTCTGTTATACAAATTCTATGATTCACTTTGAAAAAGAAAAGAAATATCATCATAATGAGCTGAACTGGGTGCATAAGTAGAGTTATCTTCAAAAATGTTACGAAGATAAAAGCTACATGAATGCAAGGGGAATGCTATGAACAGATACTAATGAATTCAAGAAAGAAACAATTTTCTCATTTATAGGGAAAAATACTATTTTAGGAAATAGTGTAATATATATAATTATCAGCACTACGATAACAGAAAGAAAATGAAAATAGTTGTTGCCCAGTTCTTCAAATAAGCTACATGCTGTAAAACTAGGCATATGCATATTGGTTTCATTTCACAAATAGCTTGTTTTGTTTTTTTAGACTTGGCACTGTCAACAAGATTAGCAACATTTACAAAAATCAGGCAATTTTTATGTAGGTGCTTATAATGTTAGGGCTGTTGATGGTTCAACAGAATTAAGGTCGAAAGAAGCCTAGGGAAACAAGGCAAAATGAGAAAAAAAAAAGAAGCAACTGTGATAATTGTGTGGATGCCAAGGTGATGAAATGGGCTGGTCAAGCCTTGATCAGCCATCAGAATTCTACCCAGGTTTATTTTTACTCTACCATTTGGTCAAAGCTCACAGTAATATTGTAATGTCAGGAGATATGACTGCTCACTAAGTTGTGTCTAGCCAAAAGCAACAGAGAAGAAATAATCTCTAAGAGTTCTTTATGTCCCAGTAGACTCTACGTGTGAGTAATACAAAATTATTTTTAAAAGTTGTTGCATTGTTACTGATGTTACATCCACAGTACATGTTGAAAATGTACTTCTAAATGTTTCTTTCATGAAAGTATATATGATGTTGCTTTGTCTTACTGATTTCTCTGTATCCTTCCTTTTATCCTATTGTGCAAACAATATATTGTCGAGTTCTGTTCACAAGTACATGTTTCTACCATAAAGTCAATATTGAACAATTCAGAATAGAGATAATATTTTAATAGATACAGATTTTAGAAATTGACAGTAAAATTGTGAGGCAGGGGTTCTGAAGATCAAAATACAGTCCAGAATAATTTGGTTATGTCTAGCATGTGCACTTTCTTATGAAGAAAAGCTGTCATCCGGCAGAACAATTTTCATCATGCTGAAATCAACTCCCTCGTGCACATACTGCCAATTTATGTCGCACTAGATAACACATTTTTGAGGATCGCATAATAGCACTGTCTTCCAACAAAGATTATTTTAAACTTATTGATGCTTCCATTGCACACTTTTTCATCCAATAGAAGATATTGGTTGATTTTTTTTTTTTTTTTTTCTATTTTTAGGAATGGTAAACTTATTGAGGAAAATGAAAAATATATTTTGAGAGGAAGCAATACAGAACTAACAGTAAGAGATATAAAAAATGTTGATGCAGGTCCATACATGTGCAGTGCTAAAAACAAAGCGGGAAATGATAAGAAACAGACATTCCTTCAAGTTTTTGGTAAGTGTTCCATCTTTACATTATATGTACAAACAGGAGAGAATTTAAGTTATAATTTATGATTTTCAGCTGAACAGTATTCCTTGCAAGTGTCTACTGATGCAGCAGTTGACACACAGTCTCTGTGTAATTTTACTGCTTAAATTTTCATTACTGTTGGCTATATTAACCTTTAGGTATGTATTTTCTTTTGAAAAATGTCTGTCTTCAACATCTGCTACTGTACTATTCAGATAGTATAAAGAAGTATTAAATTGTTAATTCACTCTGATTTTCCTCTAAAAGTTGGCTGCAAAAAAAAGCAAAGTAAAAAAAAAGTGAAAAATCCACAAAAAGTATCATTTCTGTTTTTCTGTTACTTATAATATTACAAACACTGTTGTTGGAGTACTTCTACAGTGTGTATAAATAACTAAATATTGTACTAAAGCGGAAGATCCTGAAAGATGTGTATTTCAGCAGCTAAGGCATATTTTGGGGGACTGTGTAAAATTGCATCTCAATTCCCGGTTAAATCTACTGGTAATTTATGCAAAGTGAAGCAATTCGGACAGGAGAGGTGATAACTACACTAGTAGACCCTACAGGTGGAAAACGTTGTCATTTGAGATGTGGGAGACTGAGGTTGAAGCCTTGATCAACCTGTTAAAGAGAACAAATTAGCTGTTTTTATGTGGCTTCTACTCTGGTTCCCCACTTGGAAACTCTTCATAGCCCTTCTGTCAACTGTGCTTTCTCCCCTCCCCCACACCCTAAGGGAATTGCCTAAACACTGGGAAACTATCCTATTCTGTGATGACTGAGAGTTCTTCTTAATTCCTTTTCAAAGGGAAAAAAATGAAATACAATTTTAAATCTCCCCTTGTCCCTCAAGGTATAGAAAATCTTGAAAGTTTTTGTGCAAAGCAAAAACTTTATTCAATTATATTTCCCAAATGAAAATTATATATATATATATATTCAGTTTCTATTCTATTATACTAAATTAAATTGTATATATATACACACACTCTATTCCTTCCATATATATATATGAAATATATATACATTTATATATATGCGAAAGGAATAGAAAAGACTCATTTTGATGGGAGTTTAAATATGTTTCAGACAGGAATAAATCTGTAGGCAATCTGAGGGCCTTTAAATATGGCTAAAAGTTGCTTAGTTTTTGCCTATGACAAAGTAATTTTTAATGCAAGTAAAGGTAAGTATCAGGGAAGGGAAATGACAACAGAAAAAGATTATTCCCTATATATGTTCTTCCAACATCCAGGAGCTTGAGGACTCCCCAGAGAGCTAAATCCAAATGATTTAATAGATACCATAAGTTGTTCAATCCTTTTTGAACCTGCACAACCTTTTTGCTTCCACAATATCCTAAACTCCTGAAGTTTTTAAATTAGTTCTCCTTTCACTGTAAAAGTATTTCCTGTGGTTCTTTTAAGTCTGGCATCTGTTCATTTATTTGGCTAATAATTCTTATTTTGCAATTCTCATTTTGCAGTAAATAGTAAAATATCTTCTATATATTGAATGTAGTCTTTTTTATATGCCACTAATTCATTTCTTTACTACACTGAAAGCATCCAGTCTGTTTATTTTCTAGCACTATGGAAATGACTGTGATTCTCTGATCTATGTGTTTCAATACCTTCCTAGTTGTTCAGATTGTTTCTGAATGGCAAGGAGAAAACAGCATGCAGAATTCCAGTTGCAGGGGAAACGTGGATTCAGCAGCACAGTGGTGCTTCTGCTTTGATCTCAGTGTCTTTTCTTGTACTCTGTTTGCATTCTGACTATCCCTGAATATTGAACCGAAGTTTCCAGAGAATCATCTGCAGTTTCTCTTGGGTCTCTCTCTTGGGTGGTAATAGTGAATTTGGAGCATATCATTAAGTATGGATATTTAGAGCTATTTTTCTCATGTGTTTTACTGTTGGATATAATTCAATTAGATTATAGTAATCCGTGTACTGTTAGTTTGACTGCAGGGTATTGTATCAAAAAATAAGCCTCTTACCTTGTTTGTAATCTCTAAAGCTCAGTGTGATTTCCTTTGCAAAGTTCATCTCTTTAACTTCGAAAATGTGGCCTAAAGTTGTTTTATTTTCTTCTGCAAAGAACTTTACTTTCCTCTTATCTCTTTTATACAGGTTAAATGCTCATATATATATATACAGTTAGCAACATTTTTTTTCCTCCTAAGTGCATTCAGAGAACTGCGATCTGAAAATGGCAAGGCAGATGGCTAATTATTGTAGATGACTAGTACACAAACAGCCAGTCTGTGTCAAAGTGATCTGCTAATTTATATTACTCCATTCTTTTCCACTCCCTTAGCTTGTTTGTCTTACTTACCTGTTATATGTTATTTTTAATTTAAAATACAAATTCCTTGGGGTAGTGACTGTTTGTTGTACTAAACCAGCGTTCTGGCAGGATTGAAACCTGTAATAACAATATTTTAACCATAAAGCAATAATAGTAACATTATAACATTCAGCATTGAGATTTTTTAATACTCTTCTTGAATGGACATGCCCATCTTATTACTGTTAAAAATCAGCATATGTTTATTTTCAGTGTGTGACCTGGATTTTTGTTTTATTCAACAGTTGTCCGTTATCAGTGTTTAAAGAGGTACTTTGTCCTCATATCTTGAATAACAAAAGATCTGTTTCCTTCACAGAGGATTTCTTGCTGTTCATGATTAGGTAGTGTCTCTCTGTCATCCTGTTATCTCTGTACAGTTCTCTCTGTATTGTTATCCAATACAACCTACAGGATCTCATCTATATTAATGCCTAGGATTTGTGCTAAGGTTTTTGATAAAAATTCGTTTGTGCTTAGTCCTTTTGAATTGCTTGAAAACATGGGTGTTCTTCCTTGAATTCTTTAAAAATATATTTTATATTTGTCTCTGCTTTGTAGCTAATTTTTTTATAACTCTTTCATCCATAAATTTAACATGGAATAGGTAAAGTCGCCGCTTGATACTGTTGTGTGTACAAGACGTGATTACGCCAGGAAACACGTTTCAGAAATCTGTTTCTTAGATAACGTTGATTTCTTCTTGGACTCTACCTAGTTTAGTACCAGTAATTTTCAGAAGAGGGCTACAGCTTAGCTGTTTCATTCAAATGCTGTCATGCGGGATCATTCATAGTGTAATAGTCTGATTCCTCATGTTCTGTGTTAATTAGGAGATTAACCTTCTAGAAAGTGCTCTAGGGATATACTAAGACCCTTACCTGTAAGTCTATGTTTGTATTCATGACTGGTTAATTTAAGGCTGTTCTTCTCATGAGATATAATCAGGACTGTCTCAGGCTTTATGTTTGTTTTGCTCTCAAGTCTGATGAACTTGATCAAAGATAGGGATAGCACTCCTTGACTTCACTAAGTTGTGTACCTTCATAAAGAAATCAGCTGAAAACAACTAGTAACAAATTTTGATTGTGTCCCATGTTCTTCCTAAACTTTGGGAGAATGCTGTAAAGTATACAGCAATGTGCTTTCACCTGTTAAAAGAATTGTCTCCTGTTTGAGGCAAGCATGGAAGAGTCCAAGGAAAGAATCTGAAAGAAACTTTATTAATCCTATTACTTATGAAACAACTTAGTTACTGAGAAAGAGTTAAAGAACTTAAAAGAACAAAGAACTCAAAGAACCAACCTATAAATGTCAGCATCATTCCGATAACATTTCAGAAATACATCTTCAGTAATGAACAGTTCCTCTTGCTTTCAGAATAAAATCATTTTCATGAAGCTGAAGTATAATGCCGCTTCACCTTAAACTCCTTTCATTTCAGTCAGGTAGTTCAATCAGTTTACAATTTGCAGGTACATTATATCCAAATACTTAAATATTCTTGAATAAGAATAAGCAAAGACCTGGAGGCTTGCAGAACAAATATGTCAAAACTCAGTATTTCCATTTGTTTCATGTTTGTTAAAGAGCAAGCAAATTCCAATTCAGTTCGAGAGTGACCTTGTCAATTTAAACAGAACATACACAAGAATTGGCAGAACTTAAAAAAACCAAAACAATATTTCTGTCAATACTTATTTTGGCATTCTGGAATATAGAGTTACTTTCATTCACACAAAATTATTTTAATATTTTCTAGTATTGTAATTAAAACATAGTCAAACAGTATAAAATTACTATTTAAAAGCAAATTATGGTGTATAACCTATAAAAATTAAGTCATCTTAAATATTGGTCTAATTAGCCTTTTGGTCATTAATTATTGGTCTAATAAGCCCTTCTCCATCTGAGCTGTTTTATTTTCCCTAGTAATAACTTTCAGTTAGCTATATTACATGATTAATCGGTGCTTACTCCTTTAAATGTCAGCAGCTCATGTCTGAAATGCTAAGCCAGAACTTTGTGTCTGTGTTCGAAGAAGCTATTAAAGAAATTTAGTATATTGGTCTTAGTTTAAAAGATAGAGTTTTAACTGTATGTTTTAGAACATGCATCATCTTCAGGAAAACGTATGTTTTGTCATAATGTACGTATAGGGAAGGAAGGATAATGCTGTAGCCAAGAGACATGGCTATAGAAGTTGAATATCTGAGTTATATTAGTTAGAATATTTTATAGGTATTTGGGTGATCCTAAGTGTGATAGTATATCTGAAGAATTTTTTTCTTTTTATTTTAATGTGATTTTTGGTTATAGTCAAATTCTTCTTTGTGTTCATCTAAAACAGCTTCCTGTTTTAGGGCTGAGGAAAGTTGCAGCTTTCCTCAGCTAAAATGGTGTCCTGCAGTAACGTCTGGCTCACTACTTCCTACAGTATCCTGCAAAGTTGGATGCAGCTGACATTTTAAGAGCCCCTAACCACACAAAGTATTTGCTTCCAGCACACAAACACACTTGCCTCTGGTAAAATCATCACAAAGCACAATACTTTGCAATACTTTGTTACAGAAGATTTTATCTGTTTCTCATTTTCATGCAGTGAACACACACTAGATCATCTGTAAACAAGAGTAAATAGTTTGTGGACCAGCAACAAAGAACTGTGGAGATAATAGATGAAGAATGAGACCAAGAATGGTGGGGGGAGTAAGAAGTAGATAATGTTTGGGTGCAAAAAATATTTTCTGGGATATAGCATGTTTGAACCTGGTTTTACTATTTTTCTTGGTGATGTTGAATGCAGCATTTGTGAGACAATGGTCATAAAATGAAGGAGGAAACTGGGCATAAGGAAGAAATATCTTCACCATGAGGACAGTCAAGCACTGGAACAGGTTTTTCAGCCTATTGCTTGACAAACATCTGAGCAACCTGGTCTAAATTCATTGTTGACTTTCCTTTGAGCAGAAGTTTGCACAAGGTGACCCCCTGGAGTCTCTTCCAACCTAATTGATTCTCTTTCCTATTTTGATCTGCTAATAAAACCCAACAATACTTTTCTGCCTAGTGTAAACAGTTGTAACCTTGTTAGAAAATGGATTACCTCTCCCTTTTATCTTCTGCTTCATATGAAATACACTCTGATAGAGCTATATGGCCTTCAAGTCTGTGCTGTGGACAGAGCTACGTTTATTACAGTATATACCCTATGATTTTCTTAAAATTAGCTTCTTTAAACACAAAACTTAATAAAAGCTATATGCAAAATACCTCATTTTCAATAAGTATTGTTAATGTTTATGAAGTCAACATTAAGAGCTGCCAAAATTAAATTTACTCATTAAAATTCACTGCTTTGAGGTCTGGACAAATTGAATCACACTCTAGGTATGTGATTACATCTTTCCAACAAGATGAATCTCTCGTTCAGTGTGTAAAGTGGATGGATTCAGAGAAAATTATTAATGCTTATTTATGAGTAAAATATGTAAGGTCAACATTTTTAATCAAGATGTGTGAATACTATCCAAAACAGTAATATTCTATGTGTAGATATACAACAGATAAGTCCTCTGAACAAGATTGTTCACATGTAACCATGAATTGTGTTGCATATGTAAAGAATCTGACAAGGTATAATACAGAGGGATGATTTGAAGGATGCCAACAGATATCCAGATTTCTTTTTTAATTGTATTTTTCTATTAATTTAGTAAGTAGGATGAAAAATTTTGTTTCAGAGTTCTTAAGAGCGTTAATACTATTAGCATGTTTGTTGTCATAAGACTTCCCTAAATTCAGTAATGTGTGTAAGATAGGAAGATCAAAGTCCAAGAATATTAATAAATCTGTATTTCTCCCAATAATTACTGTTGGAAGACAAGAACAGGTTATCATAGAATTGTTGAGTTTAGAAGGCACTTCTGGAGATATCTAGTCCCCCTTCTCGCCAACTCAGAGTAGGTTCGGCTAGAGCAGGTTGCTCAAGGCTTTGTCCAGTTAGGTTTTAAAAACCTCCAAGGATGCAAACTCTACTGTCTCTCTGGGCAACCTGTCCCAGTGTGCAACCAACCTCACAGGAGAAGAAGCTCCAAAAGCTCCAGAAAAAGCTCCAAAGCTCCACTTCGTTCAGGCTGCTGACAGAGGTAGCATGGGCCTTGTGGCTTTCAGGCATGCAGAAATTGTTGTTCAACTTGTAGTCCAAAAAGCTTATTGCTCTTGTAGGTAGTAATGTTAAAACTTTTATAAAGCTAGTAAACATGAATATGCCTTTTTCAAAAGAATGTTTTTTTTTAAAAATGATTTTTGACATGACAGTTTTTCTGCACGGTGAGTAATGTAATTTTTGTTTTTAACAGTACAGCCTCAAATAATACAACTCAAAAATGAAACCACATTTGAGAATGGGAAAGCAACTCTTATCTGTGAAGCTGAAGGAGAACCTATCCCAGAGATTACTTGGAAAAGAGCCACTGATGGAGTAACTTTCTCTGAAGGAGACAAGGTAAATCAGCTTTTAATGTCTAAAATATGTAAATGTGTATTGTCTGGCTAATCTTTTCATAAGTAGAAAATTAATTTAAAGAAAAATTGATAGGCTTCCTTCAGAATTGAAAGGAACAACTATTTTACAAGGGAATGACAGAGACAAGGAAGTTCTAATTTTTAAAATTCAATATTGAAATAAATTTTTAAAAAAGACAGTTAAAATGCTGAAAGGTGATTAACTTGATCAGGCTAAATTTTCATAAATAATACCTACTAAGGGTTTCAGTTTCTTCTTGATCATCATGACTATTGTTACAGAGGTACTGCTGGCTTTAGTCCTCATTGGCTGTCCAATATTTCCTAAAATGCAGTGGAGTTTGTAGAAATACAAAATGAATATTTTTGAATTATTTGAAGTTCTTTATTTCCCATTTCTGTTTTTTCTTCCTTTTTTGCTTTCCCCCTTTTTTTACATTATTTTCTTTCTATACAGATAAGGCAGTTTATAATGACAAATTGAGCCATCTCTCCACTTCCATGTTTTATTACAAATGTCAGTTCAGTAGGGAAGGATTGTAGCATGAGAATGAACATAATCAGTTACTATGGGAAAAAAACTGTAACTGTTAATGTTATTTCCAAAAAAATAGATAACAAAAATTCTTTGATACGAGGGCTGAGAGGCAAGGTGAAGGGCTGAAATAATTTCCCTTTAGTGGTGCACAAGGCTTTTTTGTAATTTCCTTACAGAACCTACAGATTTTCTCTGTTTTGGTTAAAGTATGAGATAGTATCTTTATGTCTGGCTAAACCAGAATTTTGAGTCTGCATAATGAAGCAGATAACTCATAAGCAATCTTCTTACAGCTATTTGCATATTCATAGCTGTTACTTAAACAAAACAAAAACAAAAATAATTGCAAAATTAAACAGGCCAATCAGGAAATTAGATACACAGTCAGTCACTGCATTTATAGGGGATTACCCTACATTGAAGAAATATGAATGTCTGTTATATATTGTTCTGAAAGGAAATGTCTTGTCCGGTCCAGTATCCCACAACCATTCCTGGAACTGAGACAGGAAACGTGAGGCTCTGTCTTTATCATTTACCTGCACTTTAGTTCCATTTTAGAGTGACATAACAGTATTTATGTCACTTTTTTTTTTCCCAACAGTTTTGCATTAAAATAAAAGCAGTCTCTCTCTTCCTTAAATATTTCATGACAAAAGTGATCTTTTTGAGCCACAGAGATTTAACTTGGCTTAGAGGTTACGAGTGTAGCCTTTTCCTTTGGACTTTGGAATATTCCTAAAATAACTTGCTATATCACAACATAAAAAACAAATCAAATTGCAGAAACAAGATGAAAAATAACTGATTTTTTTTTCCAGGTGAGATCTGATATTTATCAGGTGCTCATATAGCACAGTATTACATTTTTATTTCAACCTGCAGATGGGTAATCTCTAGACCTGTCACTGTCATCCATTTAGCATCTACAGGGGTGCATCTGAATGGAGGTTCAACTGAAAAATACTGAAGACCAAAGTAAAAATTATATTAATTTGCTATTAGTGTGTTGATACACTGTGCATAGAATATAACAAGAATGGAAATTAATATAGTTATATAGTTTCTTTCATTCCCGTTAAGAGCTTTCAGGTGTTGTTCATGGGAGCGATTTTGCTGAATACTGAATAAATGTTCTGAACTGCTATACATGTTCTTGAGCTGTAAAAATACACTCCATAGTCCTCAAACACTGTACAGGGCCAAAGCCTTGATTCTTGCTTTCCTAACAAATTTGATGAAGAGGGAAGAAAATTGATGGTCATTAAATTGTTGAGGAATTCATGTATAATACAAATGTGTGTGCTGCACATACAGAATGAAAAGGTGAAACGAGGAAAACGAGGAAGTCTTTTTTTTTTTTTTTTTTGTAATGTATGCTTATATTGAAATTATGTCATTGTTACAACATTAGAATTAATGTACAATCACTCAACGTACTTGCATAAATACCAAAAAAGAAACTCTACATTTATGAACAAGTTGAAATCCCTACAGATTTGTCAGTTATGTAAAAAAAAAAAAAGTGTTTTGTCTGATGTGACTGTTCCACAAACTTTAAGTCTTGCATAAAGAATTTTTGAGAGAAAAATAGTAATGGTATATGTTATTCCCAATAAAATGACAAAAAACAAAATTCACTTTATCAGAGAAGATACAGGCAGCATATTATCTAACAAATGAGTTTTACTACAACTCCCACCTACCAGTCTGCCCTTTCCAAAATATAATGTATTTGAAGTCTTTAATACTGCAAAACTTCAGGAATGTGCTAACTGAACTGAATTAAATGTCAGTGGTACCTGTTTTCTTGTGATTAATCAGCTATTCCTTTTTCCTATATGGAACACAGATTTATTTCAGCCCTAGTTAGTAGTCCTAGTTAATATCACTATCACCCCCTCTGGAAATCTTCAGTCAACACTTCTTACTAAGTTAAAACTGGTTAAAAAAAAAGTGTTAGGTTACTTGAATCAAACTATAGTTGAGATTAGCAGACTGTCTTTGTGGAACTGCAGGATGCTATCACGTCTAATTTTAAAAAAAATGCATCAAAAGAAGAAATACTGTCTGTAATCTGCTAACCATAAATAGCTGGGTTTTGTTTTGGTTTTTACTTTGTAACAGCCTAGGCATGAAAATTAGTAAGCTTGTAGATGGCTACTCTGGAGTTGTGATCCTTTTAAATCTCGACCTTAATTACTCCAGTAGTTGTAATTGGTCGACATGGTCTATCTAGTGATAGCTGCATGTCACAAGCTGTAGCGAGTAAGGATGCTTGCAGGCCTGTTTGATTTCTTCTTCCTTGACTTATAATGGTGGGCGCTTTGCAGATTTAGAGATGCTTGCTGTAATAACTGCACAAAAGAAATTAAGTCCTTAAAAAACTTCCAGTGATTCTCCTTGCAGTCTTTGACATTCCTCTTTTGTCTAGTTACATCCTTAAATGTGTTACTGGTGACAGATGCAACATATCAAGGAATGCTTCAACCTATCAAGGAACGGACAAGAGATTATGTGGACTCACTTGTTTATTTCTAGGAAATCCCAGAAGACTGTAAAGTTCCAAGAGTCTGGGAGAAAAAACAGCACGTGGCAGTAGTTGATAACTAAAATCTGTGTGGCTTGTTCTGAGAAAAATAGTAGGAAAGATGAAATAGATCCAATTAATATTCTTTCAGTAATGTAATTAATGGTGATTGCCATGAGTTCATTGAAAATAGATCTTGTCAGAATGACTCAGTGTACGTTAAAAATCCCAGCAGCTAGTTACTCACTAGCATGAGTAATTGAGTAAAGGTAATAAACATTTTAAGACATTAGAGTTTTATGTTTGGAAATTTCAACTAGAAATATGGGTGCATATATACTACTCTTAGTAATTGTGATGCACGAAAGATGAATTGTGCTTCCTTAGTATATTCTTGCCATCTTAGTAGTCTAATGTGTATCAGAACTGATACAGAAGAATTACTCCATATATATTCCACAGTGGTAGCCCCAAACAGAGCAGAAATTCAGCTTCTGGATATCTGGAAAAAAAGTTAGTAAACACTCATATTTGGTGACTGTCTGAGTTTTGGATAATATTTCTGTGTGAAAGTAAGAAATATATGTAGGGAAATCCAGAGTTCTGAGAATGCTTCTTTTTGATTACAGGTCAGGTTTAATAATAATTTAGGCATTTGCGATGTTGACATTCCAGTGCTTAGACATTACACAGCCTAAAACAAAAGAGTATTCCAAATCTGTGATTCTGGAGAATTACTTGTCCCATAGACATCATTCAGAAGATATGTACATTGCACAGAAGTAGCAACTATTTTAGTACAACTAAATGGAGTGTGTGCCCAGCTTCTTACTCGAGCTTAGATGCTAGTGTCAGACTCTGAGCTGACACCTGATGCACTGAGTGCACACTCCTTTTGGGGATAGCTATCTCAGAAACATCCTCCCAAGCAACTGAATATGGTTGTGAGTAGATAATAGCCTTGTTAAAAGAGTAATCACTAAAGAAGAAGAGCTGAGTTTGAGGTCATTCTCAGCCTGCGTGAATTCAAAATGATATTTTCTTTTAAATGATGGATCTTATAACCAGGACATAGGCTTTTCTGTGTTTTGAAATGATTATGACCAAAGGAACGGAAAATGAGCCAAAGTTATAGATCAAAGAAATAACCCTACTGGGGTTTTACGAAGGATAATATTAATGAGTAAGAGGCCTATAATTATCTTTAAGGCAAATACATCTTTGATACAGGCTTTCAATATATCAGACGTATGAATCTGAAAGTTAAAGTCCAATTAGTTTAAGTCAGAAACAAAGAACCTTTTTCCTCTCTTATTTTGTCAATCAGCCTTTGAAGTAACCTACCAGTCAGTGTGTAGTCTCTTCTTTACTGAGAATTTGAAATAAAGAGGTATCTCCCCCTCCTCCAACCTGTGCTAAAGGTTCATGTAAGCTTCATGATCCACGTTTTCCAGGAAGTTACACTGGATGACTTCCGTGATCTTCTTATGGCTGAGAGTGGGTGAGCCTGTGTAAATCTGTGATCATGTGTGTCAGGAGGTGTTCGGCACACCTGTAAAGGTCTGCCTGCCTTGAAATTCAGGTTTACTCCCAAGAGCAGAGCTTCATCTGCTGCTGCAGTGACAGGCATGTGCATGGTGTATCTCCTCCGCCTCTTCATTTCTAGCCCGGGACTTCCCGGCGCTGCGCGTCTCCTCACGGACATGCCAACTTGGCCTTGCCCCTTTCAGCTGCGATTCCAGATGGCGTGTTCCAAAGACCTCTGCGCATGCAGCAGCCCTGGCCCTTTTCCCAGGAAAAAGAGACAGAGGAGGAGTTGCTTTTTGTAGAACAGAAGGAAGGATGGTGAATGGATTTGATGTTATGTAATGACTTAGAAAATGGATTTTGGACATGCACACACACATCTATATGTGTCCCTGAAGAGACCCTATCCTGATTTTTTGATGCAAAAATGTCATTGATACCAATGCATATGCAGAGACATGAGGGTAGAGTTTCACACTGTACTTTTCTAGTAACTAATTTTATCAGAACTGTGAAAACTGACCAAAATTGCTTGTAATTCTTTTTCAAAGCCTGTTTTGGAATACAAATAACAATAACAGATGGAGCTCTGTTGGAGACAGTAGCTCCACTATATGCAGTGTATGTCAGAAATGACAATCTATACTCCTAAGCATTTGCAATCTAAACATATAAAATGAATAACACATAAAAAATGAATGCAGAGAGTCCATGGTCCAGGATCCCATACACAGTTTTGGTACTGTCTCATATATGGTGTAATTAATTAAAAAAAAAAAAAAAAAAAAAAAGGAATTTGAAACTCAGGACTTAGATTTAAAATTAATACTGTATTCTATATATATTTTTGATAGACATGCACCTAATGTCTTTGAAATGCAGTTACACTATTCTATTTGTTTCCACAGGTGAAAAGAAGTTAAACGTTACAGTAATTTTCCAAAAGTTCCACAGAAACTCAGAAACTTAAGGAAAAATTTCTTAACAGTGAGGGTGATGTAGCACTGGAACAGGCTGCCTAGAGAGGCTGTGGAGTCTCCTTCTCTGGAGACCTTCAAAACGCACTTGGACGCAGTCCTGAGCCACATGCTGTAGGTGACCCTGTGTGTGCAGGGAGGTTGGACTAGGTGATCTCTAGAGGTCCCTTCCAACCTTAAGCATTCTATGATTCTGTGATTCTATGACATCTCGATTTCTGCATCTTTCATTGCATTTCTTGTTCCTTCCTTTGTTGCAATCACAATCAGGATAATCGTAATCTGGTCCCTGTGTAATTTCCCGTTACATTGTTTTTAAATACAGAAGAGCCTAGGCCACAAAAATTATATTCCAAGTTTAGATTCACTTTACACTGTCATGCAAGTGACAACTATTTGGAGCTTGTAGAATTTTTCACAGTGGCTCTGGTCAGGCAGCAGGCAAAGGATTTGGGAAATTGTTTTGCTTTGCTTTTTTGAAAGGTCAGCTCTGATTTTTGTCCCAAGCCTGTTAACTCCACATCAGCTGTCACAAATGTTAATAAAAAGGGTCTTAAAAAAATCTAGATCCCTGTATATGCTATTGTCAAGCATAAAAAGAAGCAGCGTTACATGCTAAATGACAGTGAATTGTTTTGACTTCCTTTTGAGATAGTAATGATAGTAATATTCTTACTCATGAAGGATCAGCTCTTTATGTGAATGATGAATCACCCAAAAGAGAGGAAGCATGAGTGTATTTAGGATATTTTTATTGATTCTGGGAGATTTCCTTCTGTTTCTGAGCTAAAGAAATCACTCTTTTTGTATGCTAACATCAGGAACTTTTCTCCTTTGAATAGTTGGAAAAATGAAAGCAACAAGTCTCCTTGCCTTACCAAAGGAATTAGTTATAACCTGTTTCACCTGTTGTCTGAACAGCTTCTGCATTCAATATCATAGAATGTTTTTGACATTATAATTTTAGTTCATGCCTGCAGGCCAAAGCAATTTATGTAGCCTGCTGCCATGAGCTCTCACACTGTGATGGGCTGTGCAGCTGAGACACTCCACAAACGATTCAACCGGGCAGCCCAGGCAGGGCAGGCAGCTGGGCGCAGGCTGAGCCGCGGAGATGCCGCAGCAGCTGATGGCCACCGCTCCAGCCAGCACCCATACACAGGCATTAGCAGAGCAGCTTTGAATTTAGGGGCTTTTTCAAATAAGGCACAATAGGCTTTCCCTGTTAAGGATGTGAAATTAAAAAGTAAGAATATTTTTTATTGCAGGAGAATGGAAAATAAATGGACACAAGAACAGGGAGGAAGTGTGGGTTGGTCTTAATGTTAGGCAGTCAGTGCCTTTGGGAAGGTACTGACATAGGACCCTGTGACATATGCAAAGTTTGATGCACATACAAGCACTGAATAGTGCACTCTCAACAGATACCTGACGCATAGAAATCTGCGTATGTTTTGGGGTTCCTCCATACCCCACTGCATGCTCAGCTACACTTGCGTACATTTAGTTAACTACAAGGAGCTAGAAACAGAGTGTGAAGTTTTTGCTAGGAAGATTGATCTGGGGGCGTGTGGCTAGAAGGCCGAGGAAATAAAAAGCTGGAGTTTGCTGGGGAGGAGAGGATAGGAGAAGGTAGAGGAGCTGTGTGGGCTGAGGAAGGTTTACAGTAGGAAAGCTGCAACCCAGTGTTGATGTTTCAAAGTCTTACAGTGTCTCAGCCACTTCAATATCCACAGTGTTTTTTAAATAGGTCTAAATGAAGGCAAAAATAAAGCCAGAAATTATTTTGATGTACCACAGCATCATGCCGAGTGCAGGCTTGCTTGGTGGCTTTATTGGCAGCTCAATACTAACTCTCAGCTGCACGGCCAGAAGGCCCTTTGGGCTTGGGCCTCGGCTGTGAGACAAATTAAATGTTCTTCTCCCAAGGATGGGCTCAAATGGCTTTACAAACATCCATGTATACGTGTTGTATGGGTGATTGGATTGGTATTGGATTTTTCCTCTCAGTGAAAAGTTTCAAGACATTTTGTAGTAGAGCAGGATGAAGTCAGCAGAGACAAAATTGTTGTTTTTTACATTTTTCAAAGATGGCAAAAAGCCAAGTAAAAGTACAGCTTAAAGATGGGGAAGTGTTTTTTTTAATTATTATTATTATTACTAATATTTAAGAACTTGGCTAATATGATCAATTGTTTGGCAAGGCATATAAACTTAAAGAAGCATGGAATTTTTGTTCTGTAAGTGGAAAGTCCTTTTTCTACCTAATACATATTTACAACAATTGTCTCCCATTTAATCCATCTGCTAATGTACTAGCTATGCACAAAGTAGATATTTTGTGAGTACTTTCTAGAGTTTGTGATGCTGTATTTACTGTCTGAAATAAGTCATAAAATTTAGAAATGGCATTTCCTTCCCTTCCAATATTAGCTTTTTCCATTTAGTCATCAATGTTGATATTCCATCTGTTACACTAATGAATATTGAAATTATCAGGGAACTTTTATACAGCAACATTTTCTAGGTAATCAATTCTGCTTGGACGTGAATACTCATTCATTGCTTTCACTACAGAAACAATTGTTTCATGAGCTTCTGTCTAAATATCACTTCTATTATATGCTAACTGTTTAACAACATGTTCTAATAGCTTTTTATTTTTTGTTGTTTGTTTGTTTGTTTTGTTTTATTTTGTTTTTTGACAAAATTGTGATCCTGCATCTGTTGATATGTGAAATGATAGAGCCACACTTCATAGACTAGAGTCATTTGGTAGTATCATCTGGCAGAATGCATTCATTCTTCAGAAATTTCTGAAGTGTTTAATTTTGTAGATACTGTGCAACCCGATAGGACGTGGGAAATACGTGCTACGATAAAATCAGCAGTAGAATGGTGACAAAATGCATTTTACTCTATTAAAACCTGTCAGCAGTTTTTATGACCTGAAAGGTAATTTGAACACCCTAGTTTGTTAAGAGGAAATGAAAAGATGTGTGTTTAGTACTTTGTCAAGACAGGATCAAACCAAGGGGCCTGGAGTCTACCTTTCAAGCTGTTGTTTGTTTTGTTTAGCAAATTATCTAAACTTTGGTATATTAATTAGTCGTACTCATTTCATTAATGTCCTCAGTATGCTTCTACAAAGCATGTTTGCCTCTGATATTTTCACTGTACCATCCTTCTGTGCATCATTCATACACTATTTTCCTATCAGTATCAATTCCCAGATTTCAAAACAGGTTATATGTCTACCTGTCTTTGTCTTTGTGACAATTGTGAGGCTATGCAATTAGGCCTAACATACAGTGCAAGAATCTCATTCCCTTGCACTGGGGCAAGTGAAAACTGCTTTTAAAGTCTCTTATTGCCAGCTTCAGAAGTTCAGTTGGCAGTATTTGTTAGGATTACTTGTTTAAAAATCCTTTGTCCGAGGTCCGATTCATGGCCAAAATAACAACTCCTGTTTATGTATGGCCTAAATCAGTGTGGTTAGAATTTCTAAATAATAATAAATAATGATACCAACAACAAGAATGGTTTGTCTTCTTTAACTCCTGTAACTTCCTGTACGTATCAAGCTGTGACACTTACGCCAAAGGTAAAGGTATTACTAGCATGAAGTAATCTTTGCCTTACTGCAAGCTGACCTTCTAACCTGATTGAATATATCTTACAGGTAGTTATGCTAAAGCCCTTGGGGAAGTGTAAAAGTTCACATTAAAAATACAGTTTTATGACTGCTTAGACTTGTCCCCACACTGATAGGCCACCAGGAGCCATTACCCCTGCAGCCTTCTGCTGCCTGCAGACTCCTTTGAGTGCTCCTCCCTCTCAGATCTCTTCCTTCAATCAAAGCACTTCATCTCCTTCATATAACTCTCTTGCCTCCTCTCTCTCCTTCCTCACACAGAAAACTCACTACCTTCTTCCAGGCCTCACGCTCTCCCCCACCTACAATTTGCTTGAGACCTGAGAATCCTAGAGCTTTCACTTAGAATAATGTTATGCATTGGTCTCCTCAGTTTATGCTTTGTTACTGCTCTGTTTCTGAGTACGTGTAACTTTTTTAACTTTTTATAAATTGATTCACTAGTATATAATCATTGATATTCCTGACCTGCGCAGACAAGTAGGAAATGCTGGAAGCTGACTGGAAGTAAGCTGTAGATTGGTGCTGGGGTTTTGTTTCTCAAAGTGTTATTTTTCTTAACAGACTCTTGTATTAATTTTTCATACCTCCATGTTGAAGCCTTTGCTTTCCAGCTTGCTTCAAACTCTGGTAGCAGCATGGTGGTTCTGTAATAGGTTTCACCCAACTTGACTGACATATTTAGCATAATCTTTTATTTATATCTATAAATATAAATGCATTTGGGAATCTAAATAGAGAAACCCTGCTATATTGGATGATAATGAATAAAGCTACTTGAAAACAAATATTCCCATTCCCTTTCTATCCATCCCGTTTAGGTCATCTTCCCTGTTTTGCTTGCTACTTTGCTACTTCATTGGTTCCCTGTGGTTTCTTCAGTTGCAAAACAAACAAACAAACAAACAAAAAAAAAAACTTACAGTCTTCTCTGGCTGTGTAAGCAAAGTATCTTGGGTATGTGAGGACTGACATTTAGATGTGTCCTGCTGTAAGCAAGTTCCCTGCTCAGCTTCACTCAAGTTTTGTTTCTCCTGGTTTTCTGTGCCTTTCCTTCTAAATGAGCCTCATAGCTTGAATAATGCTCTGCAGGACTCCACCTAATTCCAGCTTCCAGACAGACCTTCTAGCTGCTGTCTAGCCATGAATGTTTTAAAAAAATGTACAGTGCTTTTAAGAAAACTAGAAAAGATCCTGAATTGAATATAAGTTTTGAACAAAAGCATCAGAGAAACTTGAATCTTGATACATTTTGTTTTGCCTGAAAGCCCAAGCTATGATGCAGTCCATGGGTAGTTCCATGCTGTTTATAGCTGAATACCTTACCACACTAGCTGTTTTGACAACTTAAGCCAAACCAAGATTTATGGCTTGAACCTGAGTAATATTAAGATGAAATAAATGGATATATAAATGCATTGAACTTCGTTTGAAGTCCTTGGACTAGGTTTAAAGATTCTTCTCTATTTTTGCGAAAGAGTTTGTTGGTCTAATAACAGTAATTTTATTTAAATGTACCTTTAAGTGTATCTTCAAAAGCAGGATGGAGTGGTTTAAACAAAGGTATTTTGAGGCTGAAAACTGTGCAGATTTTAACTGTATTTTGAAAGAACTGAGGTCATGCCTTTGCTTACTTCAGGCAGTCAACTGAAGTTCTCTGTATCTTCACTAACTAGATACCACTGGTACGATCTAACTAGATACCACTGATATGATACTGACCTGCTGGAGAGCAGCCCTGCTGAGAAGGATCTGGGCGTCATGGTGGATGACAAGTTGACCATGAGGCAGCAGTGCCCTCGTGGCCAAGAAGGCCAACGGGATCCTGGGGTGCATTAGGAAGAGCGTCTCCAGCAGGAGACCTGGTCAGTGTCTATAAGTATCTGAAGGGAGGCAGTGAGGAGGATGGAGTTGGCCTCTTTTCAGTGGTGGCCACCGATAGAACTAGAGGTAATGGCCACAAACTGAAGCACCAGAAGTTCCACAGGAACTTAAGGAAAAATTTCTTGACAGTGAGGGTGACAGAGCCCTGGCACAGGCTGCCCAGAAAGGCTGTGCAGGCTCCTTCTCTGGAGACCTTCCCAACCCGCTTGGACGCAGTCCTGAGCCACATGCTGTAGGTGACCCTGCTTGTGCAGGGGGGTTGGACTAGATGATCTCTAGAGGTCCCTTCCAACCTTAATGATTCTATGATTCTGTGATTTCCAGCACAGGAACTGCAGCTCGACTTGTAATTAGACAAGACTGACATTCCAGGGATGTAATGTTTTACAGAGCCTTTTTTGGACCATCTACTCAAACTCAAAATCTTGTGGATGAAAGGAAAACACAACCTATATGCAGATCCAAGAATTTATCATTAGTCAATTTAATGTTTTATCAATTCAAGCAAAATAAAACAAGCAATTATTCCTAGTCTAGTTAGGATACCAACATTTAATCCAATTTATCTAATACAGAAAAGCATAATTAACATTACAGTTAAAATTGTTATGTGAAAGCTTCCTATTTCTCACTTTTTTTTCCCCCTTCCTGTGCTCCCCCAAGACCTGAGGTTCACTGGCAGTGGGAGTGGGGATTACATTTGTTAACATCCTATATTTTTCCCCAGGCTCTTGAATTTAATGCTCTTATCCCTGAGAATTCTGCTATCTGAATCCATATTGAGTCACCTATCTTAATGTCTGTTCACAGTTGTCTTAGGATAGATAGAGATCATCCAAATTTTCAGGAATAAAACCTTTAAATACAATATTATTGTATTTATGATTCATATATTATAAATCCATATTAATGAATCAGAATTTTTAATTACAGAGTATGTACATAGTTTTCACAAATGAAATATTTCTGTTGCAAATACTTGTTTATTGTTACGATTGCTATTATTCTTTATCGCTAGCATAAAGACGTGGTTTTGCCATTTAATGCTAGTATGTTTGCCATTAACAATCATCAACCATTTCTTTCTTGTGATTTGCATCTTTAGCAGAAGCAATCTTGAATGGCTGATCATCATGTTTTTTTCTCATAATTATTTCTCTTTAGTGCTCTTGTGAATACAAGCCAAGCAAGGACAGAAGTTAAGTTTTTGGTTTCATGTTTTAGAATGTATTTTTTGGTATATTGGCTATCCTGTGTCATCTCATTACTTACTGATTTAAGTTTGAAAGAAAAAGCAGCATGAAGTATCAGTTCATAATATTTAAAAGCTATCTGAAGCTTTCAAGAATACTTCTCTCCTGAGGTTATACATGCTGTTAACAACCTGCCTAGAATCTGCTACA
Organism: Nothocercus julius; assembly: GCA_013398735.1. Taxonomy (NCBI): domain Eukaryota; kingdom Metazoa; phylum Chordata; class Aves; order Tinamiformes; family Tinamidae; genus Nothocercus; species Nothocercus julius. The sequence goes on from VZSV01000105.1 coordinate 1,791,310, forward strand.
TTTTCCAATCTGAATTCTTTAAAATAGCTACACTGCAGATGGAAAGAAAATCAAAACAACAATATCTTTTCTTCAAGATTAGTTTTTCTTAGCTACCCTTTTGTTACACTATAAAGCTACAAACAATGGTAATTTTTTTTCCATATGGAAAAACAAATTCCCAGAAAATTCAGGAATTTGCAGCATGCTGAAATATCGATTAAATGAGCTGCAGTTCTAAAGGAAGCACAAGGTCTCCTATAAAAACTACTGAAGTCCAAGACACTACTGTAACATGATTCTGATTCACTGGACATTAAGGCATATACACGTAGCAATACTCTGGAATTTTCTGCTGTCTCCAACAGGTGCATGGATAGAATACATTTACCTGAAGAGAATGGGAAATATTGTGACTAAACCATCCATAATCCAGAAGGGAGCTTCCATCAGCTTCTACACGATGGTGGCTGTTGTGAATAACAGCCCTTTCTCATCATCAAAGGTAGATTTTCAGACTAGGAATTGTTGGTCACTCGTATTTAATAGACGTATGGAATTTTATCATCATTTAGTACCACCATGTCAGGTTGCAAAAGCTCTTATCATGCTGCTTCAAGGAACAGTTTCATGAGCAATTATAATCTGCTTTAAATCAGACATGTAAAAGACTTCAGCCTGAAGTACGTACTTTCCTCTCCCTTGGATGTCAACACATCTGTCCTTGAAATCTGAAAGTTTCACAAGAAAAGTTGGGGTTCGTGAAATTCCAGAGATGGTTCTGGTAATCAATACTATATTTCTCTATGAAAATTCAATGATACACACTGAAAACATGACCAAGACAACATACTTTCGTTTGAAATTGATGACCATTTCATTTGAAGAATGAAGAACTAGGCATAAAATTAAAATAGGTTCCTTCTCTGTGTGTGGATCTGCTATCATGTACATCTGCAGCAGATGCTTTGGAGAATCACGTGAATCAAGTACTGCATTTTTACTGAAGTTATGTGTTCTTGAAATGTTTGTTCTTGGGTATGTTGCATCACATTTTATAAAAGAAACAGCACTCTTATTTTGGAGTTCCTGTTTCATCATTTTTTCAATTGTTAACATGTGGAATCCTTGTCTAAACAGCACTAAAGAATATCACAGGCTTAGTTTATCAGATGAAATATTCGATAACTGTAGTGACAGGAAAAATTGACCTGTAGTAGTGTGAGCCATGCTGCTCACAAAAGAAGCTTTAAACTTTAGAAGAGAAGTAAATGTGCAAATATTTTAAATGTAGAGATTTTTTGCTAGCAGTCTTTCACTTGGGCTTCAGGCCATAAAGGAGTCCTTTGTCAGCCAAGCAGTAAACTCTGTAGGAGGGAAGATCATCAACAGAGTCACAGCTGCTTTGACTTTCCAACTAGTATTATGAAAATCCAGCTACAAACAAGTCATCACTTTCTGCATCTGTTTTCACCTTCCACACTTGTTTTCAGCCAACTAAAAATGCACTTTTTGCAGACATATAACTTCATCTCATTTGGTGCTACAGTTCCTCAGTGGGAGCTGGAGAAATAGCTGATAAATCTAACTTAGCTGCTAATCACATTTCCACCTCTCCCAAAGTACATCTTTCTACAACTGAAAAAGAGTGACAGAATTTCTAAGCGTCATAATCAGCTAATCCTCCTCTCCTGGGAATTATACTTTTAAGCTGCAATGGCAATGGAATTGTGCAGATTGGATGTTGCATGGTATCAGAATATGTTATTCTGTCCCAGAAGCCATTCTTGTCTCTTTGTGGTTGTTGTGCTCTCTGAAAACAATATTAGCCAGTCAGGATGCCAGAGAAATTCATACCTGAAACTACAAGCCGTATGGGAAGTTCAGGGCATAAGAGCATGATACACAATGTCAGGGAGAAGGAAAGCAAGACAGGAATTTATTTTTTTTTAAATGGAAAAAAATAAAACCTTTACAGAATTTGTAAATCTGTAGTGTTAACCCAAGTGATGAGATTGCTCTGATTTTATAACTATTGTAGGATTTATTAGGGTTAAACTACACTTCTGAGTAAAGATATTGCAAGTATGTTAACATCTCATCCTAATTTCTTTTGAAAAACTCTTTTATTATAGTTCACTGTTGCCATTAAGTTTAATTTTACGTGAAGGCCTGTAATGAACAGTCTTGTTTTCTCTGACAGTGCCAGATAACTGGATTGCTATTGGTATTCAAATTTCAATGATGCCTTGCTGTGAAAGGTTAAGTTTTCTTATTCAGGGAGTACGTTTTATGTGGATAAAGTCACAGAGCCAGCTGTAAGTGAGAAAAGTGCCTCTACTGAAGATTTGTCCTTTGTCTTTTAGTTTTATGTGTTAAG